>CM061750.1:324238900-324638899 GCA_030979885.1 Lolium multiflorum | reverse complement strand
ACCAAATATTCAAACAAGGATGAGCAACCGCCAATAAAATTTTATCCGCACATCATCATCTCTACCATACAAAAGGGTATGGTGATTTCACATACAGCCATTGTTGCCGCGGGACGAGGATGAGTGATGCGCCGCGGAGAAGGTGCCTCACGCCTCTGTCGCCGCCGCCGTCGAAGAGGAAGTCGAAGCCGCGCGATTGTGGTCCGTCGCCGATATGGAGGTGGAGCTACTAGGGAAGAGATGGAGGTGGAGGTGGAGAGGGAGTGATGGTTTGTACTAGTGGCGGCCGGTGAGATAGTTATAAATACAGCCTCTCTCTCTTTTTTGGCAAGGAATGCAGCTTCTCTTGGAAGGCAACGAGGCAACGCACTCCAGATTATAATAATATGGACGGAGAAATTTGGACGCATCTGTGTTGTCTTGTCAAATGAATCACCAGGATTTGCTTTTAGTACTCCAGATTTGGGCGACCCAAGGAAGTAGAGATAGTAATGTACGCCATCTAGCTGCACGCTATCAAATCAAATAAATTGTCATGCCATTTACTTTTAAGATGGTGCAGCAGTTATTCTGACCAAAGAAACATGCACGTCTGCTGATTATTTCTGATGGGTATACATTTACCGTCCGCTAGCAAAGATTGTTTGGCACATTGTTCTTATGGCTTTCAACATCACACCCCTTAATAATATTATTAATCAATGTTTGGGCAATCAATTGAGTGTGTTAATAAAAAATTAAAACCCACAAATCCAACTGTACTATTTTTAGGGCCATATGAAGGACAAGGAATGATTTTAAATGCCATATGGAGTACCTCCAACCATGTGAAATATGGTTCTGTCATGCAGGTGATACCCATGGCTTCGCATTGGATCTGTATGTTGTCCTACATACAGTCAACTATGAAGTACCACGATTTGGTTTTTGGGTGCAACCGGCTAGAGAATGATGCACGGGTTTGTACAGCCAGTACAATTCACATTAAGATTTTCTGATAGGATGTTGATGTGTATATGTAAGAATCATACACTAGAATGTCTTCTATGTTTAGATGGTTGATCTACGTTTATACTTTCTGTGAACCATGAGGTTAAGACCTTTGTACTGTAATAAAGATTGCTAAATAACAGTATATATGTATGCCTCTAGGGACACTGAAACAGCCAAACAACCATGCATGTGCATAGACCGTATTTGATCAAATTAAAAGATCTAGAGATAGCCAAACATAGTCTTCTTATGTCACATAGTAAGCATTCAATTAAGTTGATAAACAAGGTCTAGAGATATATTCAAACCAGAGAAATCATGTATCTACCCCTAACCCTAAACTCTATCTCATGAAGTCAAGCATGAAGATATGTGGTTTTTGGTTTCAAACATGGAAATTTCAAAAACCCTCCCAAGAGCTTCATTTTGGAGTGACTAAGAAGGATATATGCTTAACTTTTTATATTCATGTTTTCAACTTGTTTAAATCATGGTCAAACCTAGGATTTGGCCAAGATTCAAATGGGCATAATTTAAAAAAATGGAAAATCAAGGCACATAGTCTTCTTATGTCACATAGTAAGCATTCAATTAAGTTGATAAACAAGGTCTAGACATATTCAAACCAGAGAAATCATGTATCTACCCCCTAACCCTAAACTCTCTCTCATGAAGTCAAGCATGAAGATATGTGGTTTTTGGTTTCAAACATGGAAATTTCAAAAACCCTCCCAAGAGCTTCATTTTGGAGTGACTAAGAAGGACATATGCTTAATTTTTCATATTCATGTTTTCAACTTGTTTAAATCATGGTCAAACTTAGGATTTGACCAAGATTCAAATGGGCATAAAATTAAAAAAACAATAAAATGAAAAACCAATGCACATAGTCGATCTTCTTATGGCATATATATAGTAAGCATTCAATTAAGTTGATAACAAGGTCTAGACATATTCAAACCAGAAAAATCATGTATCTACCCCTAACCCTAAACTTTATCTTATGAAGTCAAGCATGAAGAGAAGTGGTTTTTGGTTTCAAGCATGGAAATTTCAAAAACCTCCCCAAACTTCATTTTAGAGTGACTAAGAAGGATACATGCTTCCCTTTTCATTTTCATGTTTTAAACTTGTTTAAATTATCTTGGTCAAATCTAGGATTTGACAAGATTCAAATGGGCAAACATATGATAAGTGATGCAAATATCATATTACAAGGTTTCAGAAAATTGAGCGGGGGCAGCTGCCCCCCTTGGCTATAGTCTGGATCCGCCCATGCTATAGTTTGAGGCCATTTGGATGACGTCGAAAAAAATCTTTGATTAGAAATGGGGTTGTTCGAACCCCGTAGTTGGATTTTTTTGAACCTTGATCTGTAGTACTGGGCAAAACCCTAGTTTAACCTAGTATATTTAATTATAGATTCGTAGGTCGAATTTTCTGTAGTACCTTTTTATTATTACTATGCAGCACATATGTGTTTGCCCGTCGAGTGAAACTCGGAGGAAGAGGGATCACTCGGAAGGAGAGAAGAAAGGAGGGAGAGCATTATGGTGTCTCCCCTTTTTCGGGTGATGATGTTGACTTTTGTGCAGGGTTTGTCAGTGAGCAGGAGGTGCGAGCGAGCGAGCGAGCGAGCGAGTCGAGCGAGGCCGAGAATGAGAGAGAGGGACGACCGAAGGATCCAGAAGGACCCACAGACTTCCAATACGCATCCTGATGCGTCTTCTCTTGACAAAGAAAATGGCTGGGAGTTTGCGTACCTATTGCACGTGACTTGTGCTCACTGAAGTGTGGGACCTCACGCATGGGCACCACACGTAAGTGACAGACCTGTTGGTGTAAAAACTCGGTTGATTATTATAGTGCATTAGAACAAAGTTTCTATGGATTCAAGGGTAGGAAATCCAAGTTAACTCATTTACATGACATTATTTTTTCCATGAAGCAAAGTTAACACATCTATCAATTGGTACATTTTGGAGTGACTAAGAAGGATCCATGCTTACCTTTTCGTTTTCACGTGTTAAACTTGTTTAAATCTTGGTCAAACCTAGGATTTGACAGAGATTCAAATGGGCGGAAAATTAAAAAAACAGAAAAATGAAAAACCAAAGCACATACGTAGTTTTCTTATGTCATATAGTAAGCATTCAAGTTGATAAACAAGGTCTAGACATATTCAAAACATACAAATCATGTATGTACCCCTAACCCTAAACTATGTCTTATGAAGTCAAGCATGAAGAGAAGTGGTTTTGGGTTTCAAACATGGAAATTTCAAAAACCTCCCAAAAACTTCATTTAGAGTGACTAAGAAGGATAAATGCTTCCCTTTTCATTTTCATGTTTTAAACTTGTTTAAATCTTGGTAAAACCTAGGATCTGACCAAGATTCAAATGGGCATCAAAAATAGAAAAAATCAGAAAAATGAAAAACCAAAGCACATAGTCTTCTTATGTCATATAGTAAGCATTAAAGTTGATAAACAAGGTCTAGACGTATTCAAACCAGACAAATCATGTATCTACCCCTAACCCTAAACTCTGTCTTATGAAGTCAAGCATGAAGAGAAGTTGTTTTGGGTTTCAAACATGGAAATTTCAAAAACCCTCTCAAAGAGCTTCATTTTGGAGTGACTAAGAAGGATCCATAGGAAACTATGTACTAATACAGTATAATGATCACCCGAGTTATTAGAGCAACAAGTTTGTCACTTACGTGTGGTTCCCATGCGTGAGGTCCCACACTTCAGTGAGCACAAGTCACGTAGTCTTCTTATGTCATATAGTAAGCATTCAATTAAGTTGATAAACAAGGTCTAGACATATTCAAACCAGAAAAATCATGTATCTACCCCTTATATATCCCTAAATTAACCCGACTTATGAAGTCAAGCATGAAGAGAAGAAGTGGTTTTTGGTTTCAAACATGGAAATTTCAAAAACCCTCCCCAAGAGCTTCATTTTGGAGTGACTAGTTAAGACGCATACATGCTTACTTTTTCATATTCATGTTTTAAACTTGTTCAAATCTTGGTCAACAAACCTACGATTTGACGAAGATTCAAATGGGTATAAAAAAATTAAAAGCAAGGTCTGCCCATGTCATATATTAAGCATTCAATTAAATTGATAAACAAGGTCTAGACATATTCAAACTAGTAGGAAAATCATGTATCTACCCCCTAACCCTAAACTATGTCTTAGGAAGTCAAGCATGCATGAAGAAAAGTGGTTTTTGGTTTTCAAGCATGGAAATTTCAAAAACCCTCCCAAGAGCTACATATTGGAGTGACTAAGAAGGATAGATGCTTAATTTTTCATATTCATGTTTTAAACTTGATTAAATCATGGTCAAACCTAGAATTTGACCAAGATTCAAATGGGCATAAAAATTCAAAAAAATGAAAAACCAATGCACATAGTCATCTTATGTCTCATCTAGTAAGCATTCAATTAAGTTGATAAACAATGTCTAGACATATTCAAACCAGAAAATTCATGTATCAAGCTAACCCTAACCCCAAACTCTGTCTTATGAAGTCAAGCATGAAGAGAAGTACGTGGTTATTTGGTTTCAAACATGGAAATTTCAAAAACCCTCTCAAGAGCTTCATTTTGGAGTGACTACGAATGATACATGCTTAATTTTTCATATATATTCATGTTTTAAACTTGTTTAAATCATGGTCAAACCTAGGATTTGGCCAAGATTCAAATGGACAAAATTTTAAAAAAAATCAAGGCACATAGTCTTCTTAAGTCATATAGTAAGCATTCAATTAAGTTGATAAACAAGGTCTAGACATATTCAAACGAGAGAAATCATGTATCTACCCCCTAACACTAAACTCTGTCTCATGAAGTCAAGCGCATGCATGAAGATATGTGGTTTTTGGTTTCAAACATGGAAATTTCAAAAACCCTCCCAAGAGCTTCATTTCGAAGTGATTAATTAAGAAGCATACATGCATGCTTACTTTTTCATATTCATGTTTTAAACTTATTCAAATCTTGGTGAAACCTAGGATTTGACCAAGATTCAAATGGGTATAAAAATTAAAAAAAACAAAAAAGGTCTTCTTATATATGTTATATAGTAGGCATTCAATTAAGTTGATAAACAAGGTCTAGACATATTCAAACAAGAAAAATCAAGCATGTATCTACCCCTAACCCTAATATAAACTATGTTTCATGAAGTAAGCATGAAGATTTGTGGTTTTTGGTTTCGAACATGGAAATTCAAAAACCCTCCCAAGAGCTTCATTTTTGAAGTGACTAAGAAGCATACATGCTTACTTTTTCATATTCATGTTTTTAACTTATTCAAATCTTGGTGGAACCAAGGATTTGACCAAGATTCAAATGGGTATAAAAGTTCAAAAAAAAGGTCTTCTTATATGTTATATAGTAAGCATTCAATTAATTTGATAAACAAGGTCTACACATATTCAAACCAGGAAAATCATGTATCTACCCCCTAACCCTAAACTCTGTCTTATGAAGAAGTCAAGCATGCATGAAGAGAAGTGGTTTTTGGTTTCAAGCATGGAAATTTCAAAAACCCTCCCAAGAGCTACATATTGGAGTGACTAAGAAGGATAGATGCTTAATTTTTCATATTCATGTTTTAAACTTGTTTAAATCATGGTCAAACCTAGGATTTGACCAAGATTCAAATGGGCATAAAAATTCAAAAAAACAATAAAATGAAAAACCAATGCACATAGTCATCTTATGTCATCTAGTAAGCATTCAATTAAGTTGATAAACAAGGTCTAGACATATTCAAACCAGAAAATTCATGTATCAAGCTACCCCTATCCCCAAACTCTCTCTTATGAAGTCAAGCATGAAGAGAAGTACGCGGTTTTTTGGTTTCAAACATGGAAATTTCAAAAACCCTCTCAAGAGCTTCATTTTGGAGTGACTATGAAGGATACATGCTTAATTTTTCATATTCATGTTTTAAACTTGTTTAAATCATGGTCAAACCTAGGATTTGACCAAGATTCAAATGGGCAAAAAAAAAATGAAAAATCAAGGCACATAGTCTTCTTATTTTTGGTTTCAAACATGAAATTTCAAAAACCCTCCCAAGAGCTTCATTTTGGAGTGACTAAGAAGGATCCATAGGAAACTATGTACTAATACAGTATAATGATCACCCGAGTTATTAGAGCAACAAGTCTGTCACTTACGTGTGGTTCCCATGCGTGAGGTCCCACACTTCAGTGAGCACAAGTCACGTACGCTAGGTAAGCAAACTCCTAGCCATCTTCTTTGTCAAGAGAGAGGCATCAACTCTCTCTCTCTCTCTCTCTCTCTCTCTCTCCAATTATCCACCTCCGTTGGCTGCCGGTTTTGGCAGGTCGTTTCTAGCTCAGCTCGTAGGCCATGGTGTGCAGGCTCTGTAGCCATGGCGATTTGGTCGCGCCAAGTGGTTCGTCCCCGGCTCCGACGAGGATCAATCCGGACGGTGCCTATTAAGGACCCGATCGCATTTCTTGCTTTCAGCATGGGGTCTACCATGTAAATCTTAGGGATTTAGACGTAATTTCCTGTTTATTTTGTGTCCTGCTGTAAACTGCGCTCTGATGCGTATTGGAAATCTGGGTCCTTCAGGATCGTTCGGTTGTCCCTCTAAAAAAACATCTCTCTCATTCTCGGCCTTTCTCGCTCGCTCGCACCCCCCTGCGCACTGACAACCCTGCACAACAGTCAACATCACCAGAAAAAGGATAGACACCATAAATAAGTGGGGCCCCGTGACTGCTCTCCCTTCGTCTCCTCCCGTGTGATCCCTCTTCCTCCGACTCCCGACCTTGCGGAAAAGAAAAATGAAATGAAAGAGTTTCACTGGACGGGCAAACACATGTGCTGCCTAGTAATAATAATAATAACGTAAAAAAATCGACCTACGAATCTATTATTAAATAAGCTAAACTAGGGTTTTGCCCAGTACTACGGATCAATTTCTGAAAATCCAACTACGGGGTTCGATTTTGGCCTGCTAATATAAAATTATATAATCCGAACTAGTATTCCTCTAAAAAATCATTTTGGTATGCATCGTTTGGTACTTTTCATAGCTAGAGTGCTTAATCCCTCCGTTAGCAAACAGTCTTCGTATGTCATATAGTAAGCATTCAAGTTGAAAAACAAGCTCTAGACATATTCAAACCAGAAAAATCATGTATCTACCCCCTATATATCCCTAAACCCTGACTTATGAATTCAAGCATGAAGAGAAGTGGTTTTTGGTTTCAATCATGGAAATTTCAAAAACCCTCCCAAGAGCTTCATTTTGGAGTGACTAATTAAGAAGCATACATGCTTACCTTTTCATATTAATGTTTTAAACTTGTTCAAATCTTGGTCAACAAACCTAGGATTTGACGAAGAATCAAATGGGTATAAAAAAATTAAAACCAAGGTCTGCTCATGTCATATAGTGAGCATTCAATTAAATTAATAAACAAGGTCTAGACATATTCAAACTAGCAGGAAAATCATGTATCTACCCCCTAACCCCAAACTCTATCTTATGAAGTCAAGCATGCATGAAGAGAAGTGGTTTTTGGTTTTCAAGCATGGAAATTTCAAAAACTCTTATGTCATCTAGTAAGCATTCAATTAAGTTGATAAACAATGTCTAGACATACTCAAACCAGAAAGTTTATGAAGTCTAGCATGAAGAGAAGTACGTGGTTTTTTGGTTTCAAACATGGAAATTTCAAAAACCCTCTCAAGATCGAGCTTCATTTTGGAGTGACTACGAAGGATACATGCTTAATTTTTCATATTCATGTTTTAAATTGTTTAAATCATGGTCAAACCTAGGATTTGACCAAGATTCAAATGGGCATAAAAATTCAAAAAAAACAATAAAATGAAAAACCAATGCACATAGTCATCTTATGTCATCTAGTAAGCATTCAATTAAGTTGATAAACAAGGTCTAGACATATTCAAACCAGAAAAATCATGTATCAAGCTACCCCTATCCCCAAACTCTGTCTTATGAAGTCAAGCATGAAGAGAAGTACGTGGTTTTTTTGTTTCAAACATGGAAATTTCAAAAACCCTCTCAGAGCTTCATTTCGAAGCGATTAATTAAGAAGCATACATGCATGCTTACCTTTTCATATTCATGTTTTAAACTTATTCAAATCTTGGTGAAACCTAGGATTTGACCAAGATTCAAATGGGTATAAAATTAAAAAAAACAAAAAAGGTCTTCTTATGTTATATAGTAGGCATTCAATTAAGTTGATAAACAAGGTCTAGACATATTCAAATAAGAAAAATCATGCATGTATCTACCCTTAACCCTAAACTCTGTTTCATGAAGTCAAGCATGCATGCATGAAGATATGTGGTTTTTAGTTTCGAACATGGAAATTCAAAAACCCTCCCAATAGCTTCATTTTGAAGTGACTAAGAAGCATACATGCTTACTTTCTCATATTCATGTTTTTAACTTATTAATTCAAATCTTGGTGGAACCAAGGATTTGACCAAGATTCAAATGGGTATAAAAATTCAAAAAAAACAAGGTCTTCTTATGTTATATAGTAAGCATTCAATTATTTTGATAAACAAGGTCTACACATATTCAAACCAGAAAATTAAGTATCTACCCCTAACCCTAAACTCTGTCTTATGAAGTCAAGCATGCATGAAGAGAAGTGGTTTTTGGTTTCAAGAATGGAAATTTCAAAAACCCTCCCAAGAGCTTCATTTTGGAGTGACTAAGAAGCATACGTACGTGCTTACTTTTTCATATTCATGTTTTAAACTTGTTCAAATCTTGGTCAAACCTATGATTTGACCAAGATTCAAATGGGTATAAAAAATGAAAACCAAGGTCTTCTTATGTCATATAGTAAGCATTCAATTAAGTTGATAAATAAGGTCTAGACACATATTCAAACCAGAAATATCATGTATCAAGCTACCCCTAACCCCTAATTAACTCTGTCTTATGAAGTCAAGCATGAAGATAGGTATGTGGTTTTTTGGTTTCAAACATGGAAATTTCAAAAACCCTCTCAAGATCGAGCTTCATTTTGGAGTGACTACGAAGGATACATGCTTACTTTTTCATATTCATGTTTTAAACTTGTTTAAATCATGGTCAAACCTAGGATTTGACAAAGATTCAAATGGGCATAATTTAAAAAAACAAAAAATGAAAAACCAAGGCACATAGTCTTCTTATGTTATATTGTAAGCATTCAATTAAGTTGATAAACAAGGTCTCTAGACATATCCAAACCAGAGAAATCATGTACCTACCCCCTAACCTAAACTCTGTCTCATGAAGTCAAGCATGATGATATGTGGTTTTTTGGTTTCAAACATGGAAATTTCAAAAACCTTCCCAAGAGCTTCATTTTGAAGTGATTAATTATGAAGCATACATGCATGCTTACTTTTTCATATTCATGTTTTAAACTTATTCAAATCTTGGTGAAACCAAGGATTTGACCAAGATTCAAATCCGTATAAAAATTAAAAAACAAAATAAAAAAAACAAGGTCTTCTTATGTTATATAGTAAGCATTCAATTAAGTTGATAAATAAGGTCTAGACATATATTCAAACCAGAAAAATCATGTATCTACCCCTAACCCTAAACTTTGTCTTATGAAGTCAAGCATGAAGAGAAGTGGTTTTTGGTTTCAAGCATGGAAATTTCAAAAACCCTCCCAAGAGCTTCATTTTGGAGTGACTAAGAAGCATACGTACGTGCTTACTTTTTCATATTCATGTTTTAAACTTGTTCAAATCTTGGTCAAACCTATGATTTGACCAAGATTCAAATGGGTATAAAAAATGAAAACCAAGGTCTTCTTATGTCATATAGTAAGCATTCAATTAAGTTGATAAATAAGGTCTAGACATATTCAAACCAGAAATATCATGTATCAAGCTACCCCTAACCCCTAATTAACTCTGTCTTATGAAGTCAAGCATGAAGATAGGTATGTGGTTTTTTGGTTTCAAACATGGAAATTTCAAAAACCCTCTCAAGATCGAGCTTCATTTTGGAGTGACTACGAAGGATACATGCTTACTTTTTCATATTCATGTTTTAAACTTGTTTAAATCATGGTCAAACCTAGGATTTGACAAAGATTCAAATGGGCATAATTAAAAAAAAACAAAAAATGAAAAACCAAGGCACATAGTCTTCTTATGTTATATTGTAAGCATTCAATTAAGTTGATAAACAAGGTCTCTAGACATATATTCAAACCAGAGAAATCATGTACCTACCCCCTAACCTAAACTCTGTCTCATGAAGTCAAGCATGATGATATGTGGTTTTTTGGTTTCAAACATGGAAATTTCAAAAACCCTCCCAAGAGCTTCATTTTGAAGTGATTAATTATGAAGCATACATGCATGCTTACTTTTTCATATTCATGTTTTAAACTTATTCAAATCTTGGTGAAACCAAGGATTTGACCAAGATTCAAATCCGTATAAAAATTAAAAAACAAAATAAAAAAACAAGGTCTTCTTATGTTATATAGTAAGCATTCAATTAAGTTGATAAATAAGGTCTAGACATATATTCAAACCAGAAAAATCATGTATCTACCCCTAACCCTAAACTTTGTCTTATGAAGTCAAGCATGAAGAGAAGTGGTTTTTGGTTTCAAGCATGGAAATTTCAAAAACCTCCCCAAACTTCATTTTAGAGTGACTAAGAAGGATACAAGCTTCCCTTTTCATTTTCATGTTTTAAACTTGTTTAAATTATCTTGGTCAAATCTAGGATTTGACAAGATTCAAATGGGCAAACATATGATAAGTGATGCAAATATCATATTACAAGGTTTCAGAAAATTGAGCGGGGGCAGCTGCCCCCCTTGGCTATAGTCTGGATCCGCCCATGCTATAGTTTGAGGCCATTTGGATGACGTCGAAAAAATCTTTGATTAGAAATGGGGTTGTTCGAACCCCGTAGTTGGATTTTTTTGAACCTTGATCTGTAGTACTGGGCAAAACCCTAGTTTAACCTAGTATATTTAATTATAGATTCGTAGGTCGAATTTTCTGTAGTACCTTTTTATTATTACTATGCAGCACATATGTGTTTGCCCGTCGAGTGAAACTCGGAGGAAGAGGGATCACTCGGAAGGAGAGAAGAAAGGAGGGAGAGCATTATGGTGTCTCCCCTTTTTCGGGTGATGATGTTGACTTTGTGCAGGGTTTGTCAGTGAGCAGGAGGTGCGAGCGGGCGAGCGAGCGAGCGAGTCGAGCGAGGCCGAGAATGAGAGAGATTTGTTTTTTTTTGAGAGGGACGACCGAAGGATCCAGAAGGACCCACAGACTTCCAATACGCATCCTGATGCGTCTTCTCTTGACAAAGAAAATGGCTGGGAGTTTGCGTACCTATTGCACGTGACTTGTGCTCACTGAAGTGTGGGACCTCACGCATGGGCACCACACGTAAGTGACAGACCTGTTGGTGTAAAAACTCGGTTGATTATTATAGTGCATTAGAACAAAGTTTCCTATGGATTCAAGGGTAGGAAATCCAAGTTAACTCATTTACATGACATTATTTTTTCCATGAAGCAAAGTTAACACATCTATCAATTGGTACATTTTGGAGTGACTAAGAAGGATCCATGCTTACCTTTTCGTTTTCACGTGTTAAACTTGTTTAAATCTTGGTCAAACCTAGGATTTGACAGAGATTCAAATGGGCGGAAAATTAAAAAAAAACAGAAAAATGAAAAACCAAAGCACATACGTAGTTTTCTTATGTCATATAGTAAGCATTCAAGTTGATAAACAAGGTCTAGACATATTCAAAACATACAAATCATGTATGTACCCCTAACCCTAAACTATGTCTTATGAAGTCAAGCATGAAGAGAAGTGGTTTTGGGTTTCAAACATGGAAATTTCAAAAACCTCCCAAAAACTTCATTTAGAGTGACTAAGAAGGATAAATGCTTCCCTTTTCATTTTCATGTTTTAAACTTGTTTAAATCTTGGTAAAACCTAGGATCTGACCAAGATTCAAATGGGCATCAAAAATAGAAAAAATCAGAAAAATGAAAAACCAAAGCACATAGTCTTCTTATGTCATATAGTAAGCATTAAAGTTGATAAACAAGGTCTAGACGTATTCAAACCAGACAAATCATGTATCTACCCCTAACCCTAAACTCTGTCTTATGAAGTCAAGCATGAAGAGAAGTTGTTTTGGGTTTCAAACATGGAAATTTCAAAAACCCTCTCAAAGAGCTTCATTTTGGAGTGACTAAGAAGGATCCATAGGAAACTATGTACTAATACAGTATAATGATCACCCGAGTTATTAGAGCAACAAGTTTGTCACTTACGTGTGGTTCCCATGCGTGAGGTCCCACACTTCAGTGAGCACAAGTCACGTAGTCTTCTTATGTCATATAGTAAGCATTCAATTAAGTTGATAAACAAGGTCTAGACATATCAAACCAGAAAAATCATGTATCTACCCCTTATATATCCCTAAATTAACCCTGACTTATGAAGTCAAGCATGAAGAGAAGAAGTGGTTTTTGGTTTCAAACATGGAAATTTCAAAAACCCTCCCCAAGAGCTTCATTTTGGAGTGACTAGTTAAGACGCATACATGCTTACTTTTTCATATTCATGTTTTAAACTTGTTCAAATCTTGGTCAACAAACCTACGATTTGACGAAGATTCAAATGGGTATAAAAAAATTAAAAGCAAGGTCTGCCCATGTCATATATTAAGCATTCAATTAAATTGATAAACAAGGTCTAGACATATTCAAACTAGTAGGAAAATCATGTATCTACCCCCTAACCCTAAACTATGTCTTAGGAAGTCAAGCATGCATGAAGAAAAGTGGTTTTTGGTTTTCAAGCATGGAAATTTCAAAAACCCTCCCAAGAGCTACATATTGGAGTGACTAAGAAGGATAGATGCTTAATTTTTCATATTCATGTTTTAAACTTGATTAAATCATGGTCAAACCTAGAATTTGACCAAGATTCAAATGGGCATAAAAATTCAAAAAAAATGAAAAACCAATGCACATAGTCATCTTATGTCTCATCTAGTAAGCATTCAATTAAGTTGATAAACAATGTCTAGACATATTCAAACCAGAAAATTCATGTATCAAGCTAACCCTAACCCCAAACTCTGTCTTATGAAGTCAAGCATGAAGAGAAGTACGTGGTTATTTGGTTTCAAACATGGAAATTTCAAAAACCCTCTCAAGAGCTTCATTTTGGAGTGACTACGAATGATACATGCTTAATTTTTCATATATATTCATGTTTTAAACTTGTTTAAATCATGGTCAAACCTAGGATTTGGCCAAGATTCAAATGGACAAAATTTTAAAAAAAATCAAGGCACATAGTCTTCTTAAGTCATATAGTAAGCATTCAATTAAGTTGATAAACAAGGTCTAGACATATTCAAACGAGAGAAATCATGTATCTACCCCCTAACACTAAACTCTGTCTCATGAAGTCAAGCGCATGCATGAAGATATGTGGTTTTTGGTTTCAAACATGGAAATTTCAAAAACCCTCCCAAGAGCTTCATTTCGAAGTGATTAATTAAGAAGCATACATGCATGCTTACTTTTTCATATTCATGTTTTAAACTTATTCAAATCTTGGTGAAACCTAGGATTTGACCAAGATTCAAATGGGTATAAAAATTAAAAAAAACAAAAAAGGTCTTCTTATATATGTTATATAGTAGGCATTCAATTAAGTTGATAAACAAGGTCTAGACATATTCAAACAAGAAAAATCAAGCATGTATCTACCCCTAACCCTAATATAAACTATGTTTCATGAAGTAAGCATGAAGATTTGTGGTTTTTGGTTTCGAACATGGAAATTCAAAAACCCTCCCAAGAGCTTCATTTTTGAAGTGACTAAGAAGCATACATGCTTACTTTTTCATATTCATGTTTTTAACTTATTCAAATCTTGGTGGAACCAAGGATTTGACCAAGATTCAAATGGGTATAAAAGTTCAAAAAAAAGGTCTTCTTATATGTTATATAGTAAGCATTCAATTAATTTGATAAACAAGGTCTACACATATTCAAACCAGGAAAATCATGTATCTACCCCCTAACCCTAAACTCTGTCTTATGAAGAAGTCAAGCATGCATGAAGAGAAGTGGTTTTTGGTTTCAAGCATGGAAATTTCAAAAACCCTCCCAAGAGCTACATATTGGAGTGACTAAGAAGGATAGATGCTTAATTTTTCATATTCATGTTTTAAACTTGTTTAAATCATGGTCAAACCTAGGATTTGACCAAGATTCAAATGGGCATAAAAATTCAAAAAAACAATAAAATGAAAAACCAATGCACATAGTCATCTTATGTCATCTAGTAAGCATTCAATTAAGTTGATAAACAAGGTCTAGACATATTCAAACCAGAAAATTCATGTATCAAGCTACCCCTATCCCCAAACTCTCTCTTATGAAGTCAAGCATGAAGAGAAGTTTTTTTGGTTTCAAACATGGAAATTTCAAAAACCCTCTCAAGAGCTTCATTTTGGAGTGACTATGAAGGATACATGCTTAATTTTTCATATTCATGTTTTAAACTTGTTTAAATCATGGTCAAACCTAGGATTTGACCAAGATTCAAATGGGCAAAAATTTAAAAAAATGAAAAATCAAGGCACATAGTCTTCTTATTTTTGGTTTCAAACATGGAAATTTCAAAAACCCTCCCAAAGAGCTTCATTTTGGAGTGACTAAGAAGGATCCATAGGAAACTATGTACTAATACAGTATAATGATCACCCGAGTTATTAGAGCAACAAGTCTGTCACTTACGTGTGGTTCCCATGCGTGAGGTCCCACACTTCAGTGAGCACAAGTCACGTACGCTAGGTAAGCAAACTCCTAGCCATCTTCTTTGTCAAGAGAGAGGCATCAACACTCTCTCTCTCTCTCTCTCCAATTATCCACCTCCGTTGGCTGCCGGTTTTGGCAGGTCGTTTCTAGCTCAGCTCGTAGGCCATGGTGTGCAGGCTCTGTAGCCATGGCGATTTGGTCGCGCCAAGTGGTTCGTCCCCGGCTCCGACGAGGATCAATCCGGACGGTGCCTATTAAGGACCCGATCGCATTTCTTGCTTTCAGCATGGGGTCTACCATGTAAATCTTAGGGATTTAGACGTAATTTCCTGTTTATTTTGTGTCCTGCTGTAAACTGCGCTCTGATGCGTATTGGAAATCTGGGTCCTTCAGGATCGTTCGGTTGTCCCTCTAAAAAAACATCTCTCTCATTCTCGGCCTTTCTCGCTCGCTCGCACCCCCCTGCGCACTGACAACCCTGCACAACAGTCAACATCACCAGAAAAAGGATAGACACCATAAATAAGTGGGGCCCCGTGACTGCTCTCCCTTCGTCTCCTCCCGTGTGATCCCTCTTCCTCCGACTCCCGACCTTGCGGAAAAGAAAAATGAAATGAAAGAGTTTCACTGGACGGGCAAACACATGTGCTGCCTAGTAATAATAATAATAACGTAAAAAAATCGACCTACGAATCTATTATTAAATAAGCTAAACTAGGGTTTTGCCCAGTACTACGGATCAATTTCTGAAAATCCAACTACGGGGTTCGATTTTGGCCTGCTAATATAAAATTATATAATCCGAACTAGTATTCCTCTAAAAAATCATTTTGGTATGCATCGTTTGGTACTTTTCATAGCTAGAGTGCTTAATCCCTCCGTTAGCAAACAGTCTTCGTATGTCATATAGTAAGCATTCAAGTTGAAAAACAAGCTCTAGACATATTCAAACCAGAAAAATCATGTATCTACCCCCTATATATCCCTAAACCCTGACTTATGAATTCAAGCATGAAGAGAAGTGGTTTTTGGTTTCAATCATGGAAATTTCAAAAACCCTCGCAAGATCGAGCTTCATTTTGGAGTGACTACGAAGGATACATGCTTAATTTTTCATATTCATGTTTTAAATTGTTTAAATCATGGTCAAACCTAGGATTTGACCAAGATTCAAATAAATTAAAAAAAAAAAAACATAAAATTCATGCTTATTAATAAACATCATCATATCCTAGTCTTATGAAGTTAGCATGAAGAGAAGTAGTTTCAAACATGGAAATTTCAAAAACCCTAAGCTTCATTTTGAGTTACGAAGGATACATGCTTAATTTTCATATTCATGTTTTAAATAAATGGTCAAACCTAGGATTTGACCAAGATTCAAATGGGCATAAAAATTAAAAAAAAGGTCTTCTTATGTCATCTAGTAAGCATTCAATTAAGTTGATAAACAAGGTCTAGACATATTCAAACAAAATCTCAAGACTCGTCTTATGAAGTTAAGCATGAAGAGAAGTACGTTTTTTTGTTTCAAACATGGAAATTTCAAAAACCCTCTCAAGAGCTTCATTTCGAAGCGATTAATTAAGAAGCATACATGCATGCTTACCTTTTCATATTCATGTTTTAAACTTATTCAAATCTTGGTGAAACCTAGGATTTGACCAAGATTCAAATGGGTATAAAAATTAAAAAAAAGGTCTTCTTATGTTATATAGTAGGCATTCAATTAAGTTGATAAACAAGGTCTAGACATATTCAAACAAGAAAAATCATGCATGTATCTACCCTTAACCCTAAACTCTGTTTCATGAAGTCAAGCATGCATGCATGAAGATATGTGGTTTTTAGTTTCGAACATGGAAATTCAAAAACCCTCCCAATAGCTTCATTTTGAAGTGACTAAGAAGCATACATGCTTACTTTCTCATATTCATGTTTTTAACTTATTCAAATCTTGGTGGAACCAAGGATTTGACCAAGATTCAAATGGGTATAAAAATTCAAAAAACAAGGTCTTCTTATGTTATATAGTAAGCATTCAATTATTTTGATAAACAAGGTCTACACATATTCAAACCAGAAAATTATATCTGTAAACTCTGTCTTATGAAGTCAAGCATGCATGAAGAGAAGTGGTTTTTGGTTTCATGGAAATTTCAAAAACCCTCCCAAGAGCTTCATTTTGGAGTGACTAAGAAGCATACGTACGTGCTTACTTTTTCATATTCATGTTTTAAACTTGTTCAAATCTTGGTCAAACCTATGATTTGACCAAGATTCAATGGGTATAAAAAATGAAAACCAAGGTCTTCTTATGTCATATAGTAAGCATTCAATTAAGTTGATAAATAAGGTCTAGACATATTCAAACCAGAAATATCATGTATCAAGCTACCCCTAACCCCTAATTAACTCTGTCTTATGAAGTCAAGCATGAAGATAGGTATGTGGTTTTTTTGGAAATTTCAAAAACCCTCTCAAGATCGAGCTTCATTTTGGAGTGACTACGAAGGATACATGCTTACTTTTTCATATTCATGTTTTAAACTTGTTTAAATCATGGTCAAACCTAGGATTTGACAAAGATTCAAATGGGCATAATTAAAAAAAAACAAAAAATGAAAAACCAAGGCACATAGTCTTCTTATGTTATATTGTAAGCATTCAATTAAGTTGATAAACAAGGTCTCTAGACATATTCAAACCAGAGAAATCATGTACCTACCCCCTAACCTAAACTCTGTCTCATGAAGTCAAGCATGATGATATGTGGTTTTTTGGTTTCAAACATGGAAATTTCAAAAACCCTCCCAAGAGCTTCATTTTGAAGTGACTAAGAAGGATAGATGCTTAATTTTCGACCTACGAATCTATAATTAAATATACTAGGTTAAACTAGGGTTTTGCCCAGTACTACAGAAGCCTGGTTTAACTCCAAAATGAAGCTCTTAATTAGGAGGGTTTTGAAATTTCCATGTTTGAAACCAAAACCACTTATCTTCACCATGCATGCTTGACTTTATAAGACAGAGTTTAGGGTTAGGGGTAGATACATGATTTTCAGGTTTAATATGTCTATACTTTGTTTATCAACTTAATTGATTGCGCGCATACTATATGACATAAGAAGATCTTGGTATTCATTTTTTTTGAATTTTTATGCCCATTTGAATCTTGGTCAAATCCTAGGTTTGACCAAGATTTGAACAAGTTTAAAACATGAATATGAAAAGGTAAGCATGTATGCTTCTTAGTCACTCCAAAATGAAGCTCTTGGAAGGGTATTTGAAATTTCCATGTTTGAAACCAAAAACCACATCTCTTCATGCTTGACTTCATAAGACAGAGTTTAGGGTTAGGGGTAGATACATGATTTGTATGGTTTGAATATGTCTAGACCTTGTGTTTATCAACTTTAATGCTTACTATATGACATAAGAAGATTATGTGCTTTGGTTTTTCATTTTTCTATTTTTTAATGCCCATTTGAATCTTGGTCAAATCATAGGTTTGACCAAGATTTGAACAAGTTTAAATCATGAATATGCAAAATTAAGCATCTATATATCCTTCTTAGTCACTCCAAAATGTAGCTCTTGGGATGGGTTTTGAAATTTCCATGTTTGAAACCTAAAACCACTTCTCTTCATGCATGCTTGACTTCATAAAGATAGAGTTTAGGGTTAGGGGTAGATATATACATGATTTTCTGGTTTGAATATGTCTAGACCTTGTTTATCAACTTGAATGCTTACTATATGACATGCAAAGACTTGCTTTGGTTTTTGATTTTGTTTTTGAATTTTTATGCCCATTTAAATCTTGGTCAAATCCTAGGTTTGACCACGACTTAAACAAGTTTAAAACATGAATATGTAAAAGTAAGCATGTATCCTTCTTAGTCACTCCAAAATGAAGCTCTTAATTAGGAGGGTTTTTGAAATTTCCATGTTTGAAACCAAAAACCACTTATCTTCACCATGCATGCTTGACTTTATAAGACAGAGTTTAGGGTTAGGGGTAGATACATGCATGATTTTTCAGGTTTAATATGTCTAGACCTTGTTTATCAACTTAAGTGAATGCGCACATACTATATGACATAAGAAGACCTTGGTATTCATTTTATTTGAATTTTTATGCCCATTTGAATCTTTGTCAAATCCTAGGTTTGACCAAGATTTGAACAAGTTTAAAACATGAATATATATGAAAAGGTAAGCATGTATGCTTCTTAGTCACTCCAAAATGAAGCTCTTGGAAGGGGTTTTTGAAATTTCCATGTTTGAAACCAAAAACCACATCTCTTCATGCTTGACTTCATAAGACAGAGTTTAGGGTAAGGGGTAGCCACATACATGTTTTTTTTGGTTTGAATATGTCTAGACCTTGTTTATCAACTTAATTGTATGCTTATTATATGACATAAGAAGACTATGTGCATTGGGTTTTCATTTTTTTATCCCCATTTGTTGAATCTTGGTCAAATCCTAGGTTTGACCAAGATTTAAACAAGTTTAAAACATGAATAATATGAAAAGTAACCTGCATCGATCCTTCTTAGTCACTCCAAAATGAAGCTCGTGGGATGTTTTTGAAATTTCCATGATTTTTCTGGTTTGAATATGTCTAGACCTTGTTTATCAACTTGAATGCTTACTATATGACATACACAGACTATGTGCTTTGTTTTTTTGAATTCTTATGCCCATTTGAATCTTGGTCAAATCCTAGGTTTGACCATGACTTAAACAAGTTTAAGACATGAATATGACAAAGTAATCATGTATCCTTCTTAGTCACCCCAAAATGAAGCTCTTGGGAGGGTTTTTAAAATTTCCATGTTTGAAACCAAAAACCACTTCTCTTCACCATGCATGCTTGACTTCATAAGACAGAGTTTAGGGTTAGGGGGTAGATACATGATTTTTCAGGTTTAAAACGTCTAGACCTTGTTTATCAACTTAATTGAATGCTTACTATATGACATAAGAAGACCTTGGTTTTTCATTTTTTTCTTCATTTTTTTGAATTTTTATGCCCATTTGAATCTTGGTCAAATCCTAGGTTTGACCAAGATTTGAACAAGTTTAAAACATGAATATAAAAAAGTAAGCATGTATGCTTCTTAGTCACTCCAAAATGAAGCTCTTGGGAGGGTTTTCGAAATTTCCATGTTTGAAACCAAAAACCACATCTCTTCATGCTTGACTTCATAAGACAGAGTTTAGGGTTAGGGGGTAGATACATGATTTTTCTGGTTTGAATATGTCTAGACCTTGTTTATCAACTTAATTGAATGCTTACTATATGACATAAGAAGACTATGTGCCTTGGTTTTTCATTTATTTTGATTTATTTTGAATTTTATGCCTATTTTTATGCCCATTTAAACAAGTTTAAATCATGAATATGAAAAATTAGTCACTCCAAAATGTAGCTCTTGAGAGGGTTTTTGAAATTTCCATGTTTGAAACCAAAAACCACTTCTCTTCATGCATGCTTGACTTCATAAAGACAGAGTTTAGGGTTTGGGGTAGACAGCACGCGCCGACGCGTGGACGAAATTTATTCTCTGTCCCCCTGACATGCACTTGCCAGTGTCTTCAACAGTCTGACACGAGCAGTGAAGCTTTTATGGAGCCCAGCGGAGAGGGGCTCCATTTCTCGAGCGGTAGCGAGGTGACATGCGGCCTAAATCCAAATTTAAACATTGCGAAAAAATCTGAAACAAATCATGCACGTTCACAGCTCATATTAAGATAACCCCTAAAAATTTCAGATCAAAATTCGAAACATACATCGAGAAACAAAAAAGAGAAACTCAGATGGGAATAGTCTACAGAGAAACTCAGATTTGAATTCGGGAACTATTCATGACAGATTTCTCTTTTTTGTTTCTCGATGTATGTTAGTGGCAGTTAATATGGACCGGAGGAAAGTACTAATAATATGAGGCATATTTTTGAGCTGGCCCTGTTTAGTAGAGTTTACATTTGAGAGTTACATCTTTCTACCACCATTATTTTTGATTTAGCTTGTCTTTTTTTGCCCACCATTTTATCGAGCAGGGTTAATGCAAGATCCATAGCAAACTAGCTTGTCATGACATTTTTTTGGCGGAGTGCATCTTCTCATGGCGAGCTAGCGACTTTGCCTACTAGAGTTTTTTTTGTTGAACTACATTTTTTGGATTTTCCCATTTTATTTGTGCACAAGCTATGAGCCGCCCGCAATTCAGCACCATATATTGGCGGGATTTTCTAGTTCAGCACCATAAATTAGCAGGATGCTATCTTCCTACCTCGCTTTCATTTCCCCTATATCCAGCCCCACCCACGGACAAGCAAGGGCCTCTCTCCCTACCTCGCACCTAGTCCGTCTCGCTCCCTCTCAGTCCTCCATCCGTAGCCGACATCCACCGCACCGGAGCCAGCTCAGCGACGCCGTCAACCACACTCCGTCCGCTTCGTCGGATCTGCTTCCCCGACTCACTGGTTCATCTTACCGGCCGGCGAGATCGGTACACAAAGCGCCACCATGATCCACCGAACCAAACCGAACGGCCAACGCGCCACCTCCCCAGTCGACCAAGGTTGAACACTTTGTCCGGCAGCTTTTGTTATGTACTCCGTATTTGATTTCCGAGACTAGTTTATTGCTTGCTTCCACTGCTTGTTATTAGCATCTGTTTTTTTTGTAATGCCTGCTAGATATTCCCCTCGAGAATGCCTACGAAGAATCTCGGAGGCAAAATATCTTGCAGAATATGATAATTGCAGCCAAGCTCGGCATACTGTGGAATGGGACAAAATCACCGCACCCCAAGTCGTTGCCGAGATTTTTCACACGTGTGATGTGCCGCCAAAAGGACGATTCCGTGGGGCAGCTGCTGAAGAAGGTATTTAGCCGCACTGCTCAAATTTCATATGTCTTGTTTGCTGATTGATTTGATGAACTTTGATTTGCAGCAGCTAGCCACTGCTCATGTTCCTAACAAAGACAGTGAGCGCGCCAGTGATGCAGACATTGGTAGAAAGGAGGCGGGATTTGGTCCTATTGTTCTAGCAAGCAATCATTTGAGTGGCCGCCTAGGATCAGCACATCTGGATCCTCCTGAGCTCAACATTAAGGAGGTAATTTTATAATAGTGTTTTAAACATGACATAATCTAATGTACTGAAAGAGATCAAACTGTCAACAGGAGTGGAGTGGTATAGATGGTAGAGATATAGATATAGATTTCAGATTTCCTAATTTTTTCTTGAAAATAGGGTCGCCCCGGCCTCTGCATCCAAATGATGCACCCACCCTTTTATTGCAATGTTTTAGACTCCATTTAAGGTTTAGAAACTCATGGGTTGCTGAAAGTGGTGACATGAATCAACCAACATATTTCCTTTTAATCTGCTGATTGATTTTATGCATGGCAAATCGCAGAAGCAAGTGACTGCTCATGTCCCTGCCAAGCAGCATTGTAGCACAGATGTCCAGAGTTCCAGTGATGCAAACGTTTGTAGGAACAAAACAGAAGGATGTGGCACTGGGGAAGCTAAGATTAGGCGTCTTCAAAAGGACTTGGATGTGGCCACTTGGCGGAACAAAGAAATGAACCGAGGATGGAATTCTACAATTCAAGATGGCCTACATGCTGTTGCTGATCTGCAGAAGCTAGTGGCTGGCAACTTGGTTACCGCTTTGGCTGATGCAGATGTCCATGAGATCAACTGGACGATCTTGGAACAGGTGAAAGCACGAGCAGAAACTCTGCACTCATCTTTGCAGGTAGATGATTTTCAAAGGGTGATGCAAGAGCCGCTATATGAATAGATTGTTGTTTTCAGTTGATGATGTCCCTGGTTCTTTTGTTTACTTATGTGCTGGTAGTACTTAGGGGAACTAGCTTGTACAAGTATTTTTTTCCGATAAAGTTGTACAAGTAAATGGCACATGCTTCGCATGTTTGACCAATTAAGTTAAAAAGCTTCACAAAATCCTGCTATCATGTAGGCGGGCTTGCATTGGCTTTCAACCCAAGTGACTATTGACTGCAATCTGTAATATGTACCCCTCTGTTGCACTTAATGGTATCCAAGCCCTTGGGCCCCCCTCCTTTGTTAAAAAAAGATCGAATTCTTATTGCGTCGAAGTTGTTTCACTAAAAAAAAGAGCCCTCACGTGCAAGGCACGTGTATATATACTAGTACTAGTAGAGATGGTACACCTAGACATTAGAGATTTGTTTGTTTTAAAGATATTTTTAATTGTGTACAAGATGGAAAATATAACTTTAGGCTATCCACAATGTTGCTATTGCCAAATCTGATACGATGGTGAATTTGGCTTTGGTGTGAAATATAGCAATAGCTCCACAATGTAGTGGTTCCAAATATTTATAACGTGGGTCCCGCCATCAAGCTAAAACAACTCATAAAGCCAATATGGAACTACTCTCACAATGTAGGGAACTAGTTCCAAATGCCAAAAGTGAAATTTGGCATCGGAGCACCTATTTGCTCCGGTTCCCTGTTTTTCTGGTTTTGGAACTACCTCTACAATGTATGGAACTAGTTCAAAAAGCCAAAAATCAAATATGGAACCACTTTTGGCTACACGTTGTGGATGCTCTTAGCAAATTCCTAGTATTTTTCATGGTCGATGTAAAAAAAGTATTTTTCATGGTTGATGTAAAAAAACAAGTTTTTTTCATGGTCGATGTAAAAAAAGAGAGAAAACATGTCTCATAAAAAGCCTTATGGTTAGCACAATTTTTTTACGGAGTAACTCTTTTTTACATAGCCCAAATTACTATTCGATTTTTCCATTGAAATATTTTATGTGTATAAAGCAAGCGAAGAAGTACACATGCATTTTTCGTTTTATTCTTTTTTGACATTTCAAAATGTATAGAAGATGAATTTCGAAATAAAGAGATCATATGCACCCAAGAACCAACAAGCATATCCCCTTGAACCCGAACATACTCAGGGCCCTTTTGTTTGCCTTTTTGGCTTTTGGATTTTGGAAGCCAAAAACAAATATTATATTCTTTTGGCTTCCAAAATCCAAAAGCCAAAAAGCCACAGCAAAAGGGCCCTCAGCTTCAGACTTGGGATTTCGTAGGCTAGGGTTCCACAGTTTTCCAGCAACCAGTAATAATTTCAACTCTGCCCCAAAATTCCCGCCGAAATCCCCCCCGCTTCCAAAATTCAAAGCGATGTGAAATAAGTACAGTGTCGATCTTATCCCCCCGGACCGCTCAATTCAGACCTATCACCGGCGGCGCCGAACCCCGCATCTCTCTCTCACGCTTCCACCCTGCATGACCCACCGGATCATCTCACACGCCGGCGCCGGCCCACTGTCCCACTCCCACACCAGCACTACTGCCTTCTCATCGGCCACCGTAGTGACCGACGACGTTCCGCCGTCTCCCTTGCTTTTTAGCAAGCCGGAGTAGCTTCCACCTCCCCCACCCCCACCGACGACCACTGTACCATACGAGCTCCTCCGTAGCCGACTTCCACCGCCGCCTTGTCAGCGACAGTCACCATCGCCGGGTTCTCGTATCTTAATCCCCGACTCCTTCCGTCCACCGGACTGGAGAGATGGGCGCTTCCATGGTCGACGGCAGGAAACCAAAGCGTACACGCGCCCACTTCCAAGAAGGTTGATATGGCCGCATTCGTTATGCATGTGATTTCGAAAAGTATTTTTTTGCTTACTTGCACCGCCATCTCATTAGCATTTTTTTTGTAATGCATGCTAGATATTATTGCAATACAGAAGAATGAATTAAAAGAGAAACGGATACGGAATATATGTAGAAGATATGCAAGCCGTGTGGGCACAAGCATTTGTAACGCTATTGCCTCTAGTGCAAACCTGAACAAAATCGGAGAAGAACCCTTTCCCCTCCCCAAAGATAAAGAACAATGTTATGATTCACAATTTGATCCTGCTGAGCCCATTGGAGAGCTGACTCAGGAAGATGCCTTGCCTGACCATTCTCCTCAACCCCACCAGGTGATTTCTGTGTTTTTACTTTGAGATATCTGTTGCAAGTTGCAACTTCCATGTGTTGTATACTTGTATCCTGAATCCCACCAAACATGTTCACATGCCACCTCTAGGTCTCCTTAATGCATCATATATATGTATCAGCATGCACGTCATCCTTTACTGTTCTTCATTCTATTCCATTTGCATATCATCATATATGGGACTTATGTAGACTGAAATATCGTTTATGTGTGCTAGGAATCTGCAGCTTCAAGTAAGAATTTCGCAGGAACCACCAATGAGAGGAAGACCAATCAACAGGCACCTGAATCGGTGATAGAACAGCTGCAACCAAAAAAGAAACCTGCTTCTGCTACTAGACAGTCTCAGCGATTCATGGCACCAGTTGAAGAAAATAACGAAAATTCTAAGAGTACTGAAATAAAAAAACGTGGTGAACACCCCAAGCGGTTGAATCAGCCACCTGTTACCAATCCAGTCAACCAGCGACAATCGGCAGCAGAACCAGTTTCCACAGCAACTTCTCAGCCACAATTGGCAGCAGAACCAGTTTCCACAGCAACTTCTCAACAACAATTGGCAGCAGAACAAGTTTCCACGGCAACTTCTCAGCCACAATTGGGATCAGCAGTAGCTGTGGTAGGAAATACTGCCCAAGGACACACTGTACCAGTCCCAGCTGACACAACCACAACTGGCCAAACACTGCTAGCACAACATCAACAAACTGTTGATGATCTCCCACTGACCCATATTAGTCCTGCCATAGACAACTCCCCTGAGGATGAGCCCCACACCGAAGAAGGTACATTTTCCAATGCTTATAGTTTCATTCTCCGTTATAAAGTTATACTTTATAGAGATATATATATATATATATATATATATATATATATATATATACCTACCTTGATAGCTTGATGTAATGCTTAACTTTGTAGTTGCACCACGATCAAGAAAAACGAGGGGCCCAACAGTAGGGAAAATGTTCGTAGCTAAGCTTGCTAGGATGGAATCAAGATTTCGCCTTTCATCTATCGTAGGTGGCAGAAGGCCACTGGACCCAGAAGAATCTTGTAAATTAGCATCGGATGTAGGAATTTTCGTCAGGAATGAAATTCCTATCTTCCCAACATGGAAAGAGCACGTAGACACCTCTGCGCATTTTGAAAAATTAGTGCACAGGTTACACGTAAGTCATCTTTCTCTTGGTAATGTTACTCATACTAGTATACCACATTGGCACGTCCCGTTCCTTCTAGCTTGTTGTTGGATCTATGTATATCACACCAACGGTTTATATTGTTGTGAACAGTTAAGGTTCGAGTTCGATGAGGACCAAGAGGAAGTAAAGCATGTTCTCAACAGTCTATTCTCAGACTGTCTGCGCCAGTATCGCAGCAGGCTAAAGAAGAAATACTTCACTGGAAAGATTACTGGGAGTGTTCCAACTATATCTCCTTTTAAGCAAATGACTGACAAACAGTGGGGAGATCTTGTGAAGCACTGGTCTGATCCAAAGAATATGGTATGATTTGTAAGACTGAGACCAGATCACATCTTGGATTCTTATTTATAGCAGTGTCTCACTAGTCTCCTTTTTGCAGAATTTGGCTAAACAGAATCAGGAAAACCGCGGTAAACTACTTTTACCTAGCCGTACGGGATCTCGTAACCTTATAGTGCACATTCGGCAAAAAGTAAGGACATGTTGTTTTATACTGCTATTTAGAAATATTTTAGTAAAAGATCATGCAGAGTATATACACCAGTGTGCAGCTTATATTATGATCCTCCATTTCAACCACGTTATTCGATTTATAAATGGTAGTACTAAAATGCAGATGTTACATAATGCAAGTAAAAGGGAACCAAACAAAGAGATGACTCTGCCAGAGATTTTTGAAGCATGCCAGAAGAACAAACTTGAAGTGATTGGAGAAGTCGCACAGAGTGTTCTTGTAAGTCTTCTCAAAGATTGAAATTTTGTGACGACTCACATCCCAACTTGTAGGAGTAGTAAAGTACATGTCAATATGATATTATATATGTTTATTAAAATTCATGTGATGTGAATCAGACATGCCAAACTGTAGGAATAAAAGTAGGTCATACACATGATAAATCTACTATCAGCAAGTTTCTCTGTAGTAACTATCATGTTTACACATGTGTACGAACTGAATTTTTTGCAGGAAGATATGAAATTAGAGATGGCAAAAACCGGTAAAAACGGTCTGGAAAAAACCGATGAAGAATGTGTGAAGGCATTTTCTATGGCAATAAAAAAGAAAGGCATTGCCAAAAACACTTTCTTACGAAATGCTGGACTGCTGAAGTGCAAGTCCATGTCCAAGTCAAAGTATTTGCATGCTCAAGTTCTAAAGGAGCAACTCCAAGTAGAACGAGCTGCATCAGCTGCGCTAAGACTAGAAGTCGACAATTTTAGAACGATAGCAGCACAGAAGGAGGCCCTACTGGAGCAGGTTAGGAATGCTAGTAAGTAGTAAGAAGAGTATCTGCTAGATAATTGGAGATGAACGGGGACAGTGACAGGTCATTACCTTTGTCTTGTAAAATGGTTCCTTAGTCTGAGCATATTTCGTAGGTGCATTTATCTGCAATTGCTATGATCTTGGTGGTCGTTTCCTTGTTGTGATGTGGATTTTTTTGAACCGGAACCCTGCTGATTGTTAATATTATAAGTGGATTGCCTAGCCCTTTCCATCAGTTCTGACTTGTGGTTCCGTTGGCTCGTGGATGAAGCTTGACGTGGTATCAGAGCCCATAGTCTCAAGTTCGAGTCATCGCTTTCACAAACCTTCTCTTCTCTTCTCCCGGTCTAGCCTTTTCTGTCAGTTTGGACTTTTTGTTGCGATGTATAAAGTGGATTGCCTAGCCCTTTCCATCAGTTCGGACTTTTGGTCGCGTTGGCTAGTGCATTAAAGCTTGACACTGATGATTTTCTGTGATCCATTGATTTCCATCTTTCTACATACTGGTCTAGAAGCTTGTCAACTGGTCTGGTTCATTCATCGCTGTATTGAGTGCAATGAACGGAACAGTGGCTTCTCCTTTGTGTTGTGCTGCAACACAACAGCTGTTCCTGCTTCTGTACAGGTGAGTTGTGAACAGAGATACTTATGTATGCTACCAAATTTCGACTCCATATAATCAATAGCTTAACAACCCTCTAATTCAAAATCTCAACATTATTTCACACACTGAAATATTTTGTACGCGTTTTGAATTGGAGAACATGGGAACCGACTTTGGTTTCTGATTATGACTTGATGTGACCCTAGGCCCTGGATTCCTGAGCAGAAGGTATGTGTAAAAACAAAGAGATTACGAAGTGCTAATTCCCTTTTTTTGTAAGTCCTGGTGGCATTGACACTCCTTTCTTACTTGCTATATTTTTTTGGTGTTTATATATAATAGAGAATTACCAGCTTATTGTCGAACCCGTTAGATTTTGGGCAATAATTGTTACGTGGCTGCTTCTTAATTAAAGTTTATCATGTCATGTAGATGGATTTGTGAAAGATGCAGCGGGTCGTTCTTCAGATCGTCTACATGGGATTCCCATCTACATGTATGTTCACGGTTTCATGGAGTACTTCAGCTCATAGCAGCCACATACGATCCTGCAAGATTTGCATTTTTTTTGACCTTGCAAGATTTGCATTCAATGTATCGCCAAGACGCGTCCGTGAGAACTCTAGAAACATCTTCGTCTGACTCGTTTTGGCGCGCGCAGTTCCCGAGCGAATCCAATGAATTTTGACCGTTCTCTTAAAAAAAGGAACTTTGACCGTTGGATCAAGCGTTGGAGAACTGTTGTGCCAACGGCCAATAATTATGATCGTCGTAACCGATTTTCAACGTGATGATGAATTGATGTGACATTTGGCCGTACTAGTACGGTCTCATATTTTTGTATTACTTGGACTGTAGCCAAATTCGAAATCTCATTCCAGCGGCAAAACTTCCCGCCCGAAAAATACAAATATTTCACACGCTTCTAACTTCCCATTCTACCCTCGTAAAGATGACAACAATGTCCATGTATAAGTCGGTTGGTGGGGGGTCTACCCGTCATTTTTTTCGATCACCACCTCCCTAGCTCCGGAAACTCCCCGAAAAAAAATTCATTTCCCTCACTCTCTCCTCTGAGACCACCCACCGGAACTTCCCAAGTCCCTCTCTCTCCCACCTCCACGACCACCGCACCGGAACATCCCCGCCGGACTTCCCTGGCCTACCCGAGGCCTCGCGATCCTCGTCATCCGGCTGCCTGCCGGAGCCGCTTCATCGACGCCGTCATCAACCGGACCAGATCATCCCCGCCGAACCTCGAAACCATATGCTCATCCAGCAGTCTACCGCAGTCGCTTCAGCTGCGGCATCGTCCACCCCACCGGAGCCGCTTCGCCGGATCCGTCGTCCACCGCATCGGATCTTGCTCACCGACACCGCTGTGCATGAACCGGATCTGCTTCACCGGCGCCGTGTATGATCTAAACTCTTCTACTGTCGCTTTTCTATTGCTTGCCTGCAAGTTCTTGTTTAATCTTGGGGGAACCTGTTTGTGCTAACGACGCGCCGTTACGTTTTTGCAGATGAGATGAGTAACCATGAAGTGTAATGGCCGTCTCTCCAACCCCAAGTAGCACATGTAGCGTACTTCATCACCGGATCTATCAACCCCAGGAAGATCTGCTGTGACTCCCACAGAGTGCTTCTCCTAATGTAAGTCCCTTGTTTTAGCGCCATGTTCTGGGTTCAGATGCTTGTTTGTCTGAAGCTCTTTTAGTTCATTCCTAGCTATGACCGTAACACCTTGCTATTTTCTACTTCATTGCTAACTTTAAGCGATTGAACATTTTGGTTTGCATTCCCTGCTCTGTAGATGTAGCCATCATAACTTCTATCTTGCTCAGTCGTTGTTACAAAAATTATACTGTAGGTATTATAGTAACATCCTGCTATTATTTAGTTCATGGCCAATTTTAAGTAATTGCACATGTTGGTTCGCATTCCCTGCTCTATAGCTTTTGGCATCGTAACTTCTATATTTGGTTTACATTCCCTGCTCTGTAGATCTAGCCATCATAACTTTATCTTGCTCAGTCGTTGTTACAAAAATTATGGCCTGCTACTATGTTGTTTGTGCCAATTTTTTACTCCATGAACATGTTGGCTTGCATTCCCTGTACTACAGGTGATGCCATTGTTTTGTATCTAGTTCATTGTAAGCTAACAAAGTAAGGACTTAGTTTGGCATGCTATCACTCTGCTATCTAGCCTGTAGTACAAATAAACTTGTCATACTACTAGATAATAATTTTGTGTGCCATCTTGTTCTTCAAAAGCTGCATTATTGACTTGTTTATCTGACTTGGCATGACGCTCACATATGGAAAGCTGAACATATTGGTTTGCATTCCCTCTTATACAAGTTCACAGGTGATCCCACTATATTCTGTATCTGGTCCATCCTAAGCTCCAGCATTAACTATCCTCCATGTGTTGCTCATTACAAGTTTATATCCCGAAACATCTTGATTTGCATCCCCTTCACTATAAGTTCAGGAGTATTATTTAGTTCACGGCCAAAATGAAGTAATTGCACTTGGCACATGTTGGTTCACATTCCCTCCTCTTTAGCTTCTGCCATCGTAACTTCTATTTTTGGTTTACATTCCCTGCTCTGTAGATGTAGCCATCATAACTTCATCTTGCTCAGTCGTTGTTACAAAATTTATAGCCTGCTACTATGTTGTTCATACCAATTTTGTACTCCCTGAACATGTTGGTTTGCATGGGACTCGACAGTAGTAAGTCTGCTGTTTCATTCTAACATGCTCTGTTATATTGGCTGTTGGTATGCGGCATGCACTCTTTGTTTGCTTATTGTGCGCATTACAATGATCTTGTTATAACGACGAAATGATGAGTTCCAAATTCTTTGCCAAACAATATTGGAGTGTCTTTGCCTTTCCATTGTTGTTGTCTTAACTTGTAATGTCTTTGTTTCAGATATAGGTGCTGCATGGACAACTTAAAAGATTGCCGGATCGCTTCATTGTATTGCTAGGTTTAATTACCATTCAATTTCTCTGGGTTCTGTAATATTTTTTCAATGCCTTGCAGCTGATGTAATATTTAGTTAGTTTTTATAGTTCTTTCGCGCATTTTTTCTGGTGCTTGTGGTAAGTGAGGCTATCCGACAGAAATCAATGCTGCGTAAATATTCTCAGTATCTAAATCACGAATTCCCATCCCTTAAACGGCCCAATTAAGCGAAATCACATATGTGCCTGCCCGCAAAATCCTAAAGCGCATATTATGCCGGCATATAAACAGCAACTAAACGGGCTGGCCCACTTACTTCTTGGGCCAGCCCATTTGATTTACGGTGGACCCCACACACTAATTGGGCTGGCCCACTTGCTTTAATGTGGACCCCACCAACTACTGGGCCGGCCCGCTAATTAGTTGGGCCAGCCCATTTGCTTTTTTGGAGGACCCCACATAATAAATGGGCCAGCCCTTTAAGAGGAAAGTGGGACCCACTGTGTTTTTGGCCCGGCCCAATATCTTGTTGGGCCGCCCACTTGCTATATTGTGGACCCCACATACTAGATGGGCCGGCCCTTTAACAGAAAGTGGGCCCACCTGTGCTTATTGGGCCACACTATCTTGTTGCCGGCCACTTGCTTTATGGTGGTCCCACATGGCAAATGGGCCGGCCCTTTAAGTGGAAGGTGGACCCACTGTGTTTTTGGCCCGGCCCACTATCTTGTTGGACCGGCCCACTTTCTATGGTGGACCACATACCAAATGGGCCCCCATTAACAGGAATGTGGGACCCACTGTGTTTTTTGCCCGCCCACTATCTTGGTGGGCCACCCACTGGCTATATGGTGGGCCCCACATACTAAATGGGCCGCCCTTTAACAGAAAGTGGGACCCACTGTGTTTTTGGCCCCCACTATTTTGTTGGGCCGCCCACTTGCTATATGGTGGACCCCACAAACTAAATGGGCCGATCCTTTAACTGGAAAGTGGGACCCACCTGTGTTTTTGGCCCGGCCCACTAGCTTGTTGGGCCCGGCCCACTTGCTATACGGTGGACCCACACACTAAATGGGCCGGCCCTTTAACAGAAAGTGGGACCACCTGTGTTTTGGCCCGGCCCACTTGCTTCTTGGGCCGGCCCAGTTGCTGTAAGGTGGACCCCACATGTTAAATGGGCCGGCCCATTTAAGTTTTGACCAGTCAACCTTAGAGGTTAGGCCCGGCCCACTTAACTAATGGACCAGCCCAGCTATATAGTTGACCGGTCAAACTATGTCATCTGGCCCGGCCCGCTTAAGACGTGGCAGGCCTCGTGTGGGCCTACCATCTACCACGGGGTTTCAGCCGGTTAACGCCGTTAATCAGTTAACGGCGTCGCCACGTGTCAGTTTGCATGACGTCAGCAGTCAACGGGCTCCCGAAAACACTTCCGCAACGGTCCGATTTTCCGTGGCGGAAGGGCGCCAAGCGCGACGGACCGAAAAAATCGTCGTTGGACTTTGCCTGACGCAGTTTCCCAACCCATTAGGGTTAGGCCAAGTTGAAAAATGCCCCGTTTCTATTGAATCCAACTTGTAGTGTTGATGTTTTCTTTCGAAAATACTTTCCCGCTAGTGCTCAACATATTGCTCTGCAGAGAATTTATAGTTTTGATCAAGAAGATGGAGAGAAATTGCCTGAAGCTTGGGCAAGATTTTGCTCTCTTATTAGAGCTCGGCCTGGACATGATTTGGAAAAGCATGATTTACTTGATATATTTTATAGTGGACTAACCATTGAGTCTAGGGCATACCTGGATAGTTGTGCTGATTGTGTTTTCAGGAAGAGAACTCCGGACGAAGCTGAAGAATTATTGGCTAAGATAAGCAAAAATCATGATGATTGGTCTACACCTGAACCAACCCCGACACCAATACTGAAGAAGAGGGGTATGATTGAATTAAATGATGAAGATATGAGGGAAGCCAAGAAATCTCTTATGGAGAAGGGTATTAAATCTGAAGATGTGAAGAATTTGCCTCCAATAGAAGACCTATGTAAGATAATTCCCCCTTCATCCACAATTGAGGTACATTCCCTTCAACGCTTTGATAGAGGAGATATTCCGTATTCAAAACCTCCTGATCAATGTTTAGATGAATTTGATAATTATATTGTTAAGCAAAATAATTTTAATATGAGAGTAGAGAATCATCTAATGGAAAATTCTCAAGCTATTGGTAAATTGCATGATATTGTGGAGAGAACCTCCAATGATGTTAAGATGCTTGTTAAACATTTTAATATGATTCAAACTCAAATTGATCAACTTACTAAAGTGCAAAATGACTTGTTAAAAAATACTCATGAAGAAAAACATGCTTATGAAGTAACAACTAGAGGCGGTGTTTCTACCCAGGATCCTCTATATCCTGAAGGGCACCCCAAAAGAATTGAACAAGATTCTCAACGAACTAAAGAAACTAGTAGTCCTTCTAAGAAAAAGAAGAAGAAACATAAAACTGTTGTAGAATCCTCTGAACCTGTTAATGATCCTAATAGTATTTCTATTTCTGATGCTGAAACTGAAAGTGGTAATGAACATGATGAAGATAATGATAATAATGATACTCCTGATAAAGAAGAAATTGAAAAAGAACCTGAAAAGCATGCTAAAAATAAAAAGTATACTAAAGAAGATTTTATTACAAAGAAACATGGTAATGAAAGAGAACCTTGGGTTCAAAAGCAAATGCCTTTTCCTGCTAAGAAACTGAAATCAAAGGAGGAGGAACATTATAATAAATTTTGTGATTGGATGAAACCTTTATTTTTGCAAATCCCTTTGACTGATGCTATTAAATTGCCTCCTTATTCAAAGTATATGAAAGATATTGTCTCTAACAAAAGGAAAATTCCTAATGAGGAGATTTCCACTATGCTCGCTAATTACTCTTTCAATGGTGGTTCCAAAGAAGCTTGGAGACCCAGGTATACCGACTATTCCTTGTTCTATTAAGAATAATTATGTTAGAACTGCTCTATGTGATTTGGGAGCAGGAGTTAGTGTAATGCCTTTTTCTCTTTACAAGAGACTTGATTTAGATAAGTTGATACCAACTGATATATCTTTGCAAATGGCTGATAAATCTACTGCTATTCCTGTTGGTGTATGTGAAAATGTTCCTGTTCAAGTTACTCAACATTGCTTAATATTAACTGATTTTGTTGTGTTGGAAATGCCTGAAGATGATAATATGTCTATTATTCTTGGAAGACCCTTTCTTAATACTGCAGGGGCTGTTATTGATTGCAATAAAGGAAAAGTTACTTTCAATGTTGATGACAAGGAACATACTGTCTATTTTCCCAAGAGGATTGATAAAGTATATGGAGTTAATACAATTTGTAATTTGAAAACTATCAAGGTGGGATCATTTGATTGTCCTATATATGAGCCTAAAGAAGAATATCAAACTCTTGTGATTGGATCTATATCAATTCAATATAAGGTAACATGATTGATTTGAGGTTTATTTCTTCTTATGTCATATAAAATTTATTTGGTAGCAAGACTTGATCAACCTTGTTAACAAATATATTTTAATGCATAGAGAGCTAAACAACATCTCTTTCTTTCTTTCTTCCTCCACTTGTTTTACTTGCTGTAGCACCTTTTGTTTTGCAATATGCTTTAGTTGTTTAAGATTTTGGAAATCATTTTCCTGCGCAGTAATAATTACTTTAACACCCAGAAATGTGCATTTTTCGAAGTTCTCAAAAATTTACAAAAATTATACTGGTAGTCTTATTTTTCGAAGGGGCACCTGGGAGCACCTGGGGATGACCAGTGGGGCACCCCAGGGCCGGCGCGGCCAGCAAGGGGGGCGCGCCACCCTGGTGTGTGGGCCCCTCCTTGCCCCACTTCATCATCTCTTTCACCCATTCTCTTCTCTCTCCCGAAAAAACTCGTACTCACTTTCTCTCACTCGCGTTTCTGCTCAAGAACTCGAGATTTCTCGATCTCTTTGCTCAGCCCAGATTTCTGTCTGAAATTTGGCACATTTGCTCTCCGGTATGTGACTCCTTTGATTATCCAATTAGAATTTTGTTTGGTTGAGTATATCTTGAATATTTTGCTGCTGTAGGTAACATGTTTAGTGAGCTTGCATGCTTGTTCTAAGTGGTAGAAACTAGTTTTGATGCATGTTTAGTACTCTAGCAAGTTCCTATAGTAGTTTCCCTCAATTATATACCTTGAAATCAAATTTTATAATGATTGTTGAAAAATTTCAGAAAAGGAAAATGGACAACTACAACTTTGGAGAGGTGTTCGAAGGAGAGACGACGAGCACGGGGAGGCCCTCAAGGGCATCCACTCGGATTAGACGATCCTACAATGAGGACGTCATTGCACCGAGCTTCGAACCCGAAGAAGACAATGGAGCCCCTAATGCTTCACCTTTCCCATGTTATAACTTTTTGAGCAATGCAGGGTTGCTGGATGATTTCTTGACTCTCGTCAGAAAGGCGGGTTTAACCACCTATATGGAGGATGAGAGGAAGCAATACTACATGCTCACTAAAATCTTTGTGGAGAGCTTCAAGTTCAACAACAAGCACTTCCACCCGACGGTTGCATTCAAGATCTATGGTAATCCTGTTACTATGAAGTTGAAGGATTTTTGTGCTGCATTGGATATTGCCCCTGCAGGTACAGCAAGGAAGATCGAGGACAACCCCAAGGCTTTGCTGGAGCTCTATCGAGAAATCACCAATGATGATTGCCGCACCATTCAGCGTGGCAAGATAAGAAACATCCAACTCCCCGCCATTAAGTATTTTGCTTATTACCTTGCTACTAGCATTCTTGGTAGGGAGAACACTAGTAATATTTCTAGTTATCATCTTGCTTTCTTAATTGCTGCACTCACTGGAGAGACACCTTATCATCTTGGTGCTCTTGTTGCTCGCCGTTTGTCTAACAAGGGGCCTATTTATGGGGGAATAATTGCATCGCGTATTTTGGCACGTCTAGATCTTCCTCTTGACCCTACTGATGTGGAAATACCACCTGTTAGGTTAGATATTGCTGCTATGAAGAGTCACCAATTTGTTACAGCTGACTCTAGTATGGATAATATTGTTTATAGAATGTTATTTGCTGACGGGGATGAGAGGGAAGTCCTCCTGCCCCAAACGATTTGTTCAGTGTTCACAGGCAGCCATGGTCGCGCTCTAAGGAGGAGGTGGATGAGCAACTGAAGATACAAGGCTTCCACCAGCAACATGACTCCGAGGACGCCGAGCCCTCCTACGACTACACCGTCACGTACCCTGTTGCTTCTTCCAGCACATACCTAGAACCGGGTCGTTCTTCGTCATACTACGGAGACACCACTTCATGGGGACCGTGGGAATGAACTCCACTTAGGCCAAAAGCCTAAGCTTGGGGGAGGTATACCGGCATCACTCATTCTTTGCATATTATGGTTGCTGGATACTTGTACATACTTGTTTAGTTTCTTAGAGTGGTTTTCTAATGAGAGGGAGATGATATTTGGGGAAGTGCTGTCCAAAAACAGATTCTGGGCTGTTCGTGCGCACAGCCAGAACGTTATTTTGATTTGAAAATTTTTGTGCATGTCCCCAGGTTGTTATCTAACTTTCATTAGTTTAACACTTTTCGAATTGAGCAATGGAAGATTTTTGTTAAATTCGATTTCTGTACTGCTGTCAGGTTTTGGCAGATTTCTGCCATCCTGCTTTTCTGTGTTTCTGTTAGTTTGCATTCTCTTGTTTTTGCTTTGTTTCTTTCCTAAAACACAAAAAGACCAAAAATATTTCTGTTGTTTCTCTTCACCATTTGTTTATTTGGTTCTTTGCTCTTATTTTACTTTATTTGCTATCGTTGGTTTGCTATGAGAAAATCCAAAAAGATTTTGCTTTGTTTGCTTGTTTCCTTTTGTTCTTGTTTCTAACCCGAAAACACCAAAAATATTTGTTGTTCTTCTTTGGTTTTGTAAAGTTCATTAGGGAGTTCAGAGGTCTCCGGTGGTTGGAGCTTGGTTTCATTCCATATTATTATTCAAGCTGCACAAGTGAAAGGCAATAATGACGATCTACGGCAATTTGACTGTGGTGAGAGGCTGGTATGAACTCTATTTGTTTTCATTTTTGTACATATACTCATCCATGTGAGCATGCTTAGTTGGTTCATGTGAGGTATATGTCATTTAATGAAAGTCTAGTAGTTTATGATCTCTCATGATTAGTTCCAATCTATTAATAATGAGTAGCATGTCATGAATATTCGCTTGCATTGTTTTATTCATAGATCGGTATGACATTGTGGTATCCTCCTCTGAATAATTCACTTGAATCGACTTGGCACATGCTCACGCATGCACATGACTGAACAAAAGTCAATTAAGCCTCGATGATCTACTTTGCTTCAGAGTTCTTGTATCACTTTTATGCCTCCGTTAATTTTATTTTGTCGCAAGCATGATTATGATAGTTATTGCTCTCTTGATTGTCGCTTCCCAGTCTATTGCTAGCCTCCACTTGTACTGAGCGGGAACGCTGCTCGTGCCTCCAAACACCTTAAAACCAAGTTATTCCAAAGTGTCCACCATAAATACCTATGCATGGCATTTCAAACCATTCCAAGTAAATTCTCATGTGCTACCTTTAAACCTTCAAACTACTTCTCAATTTGTGTTAATGTTTTATAGCTCATGAGGAAATATGTGGTGTTTTATCTTTCAACCTTGTCATTTACTCCGGACAGACTTTCACCAATGGACTAGTGGCACATCCGCTTATCCAATAATTTTGCAAAAAGAGCTGGCAACGGGGTTCCCAGCCCCAATTAATTAACCTTCATTAATAATTCTCTTCACGTGTTTTGCTCTGATTCATCAGTAAGCAACTTAACCTGCAAATAGACACTTCCCCATGGTATGTGAATGTTGGAAGGCACCCGAGGATTCGGTTAGCCATGGCTTGTGTAAGCAAAGGTTGGGGGGAGTGTCATCCATAATGAAACTAAAATGCATGTGTAAACAAAAGAGAAGAGGGATGATCTACCTTGCTGGTAGAGATAACGTCCTTCATGGGAGCCGCTCTTGAGAGTCTGGTTGGCGAGGTGGTTAGAGTACCCACTATCATTCGTTGACAACAACAAACACCTCTCAAAATAATTTTATTTCTGTCTTTGAAAAATGAAAAGCTCTAGCACATGTTAATCCCTGCTTCCCTCTGCGAAGGGTCAATCTTTTACTTTTATGTTGAGTCTCCATTCTTTCTTTGAGCACCTTCTTGAGAGCATAACTGTCATTCTTAGTATAATATGCTTGTCCCAAAATATGATCAGCTGTGGTATAACTTTGATGCTTTTATCTTTGACAAATTTACTTCTAGTCTTTCTATGAACTTCAGAGGTGCCTGGGCATTTATGTTTTGCTGTACAAATACAGGCAAGCGAGATACCACTTTATCATATCCTTCTATGAACATTGCAATCCTGCTTATTGAAGTGTTTCATGATGCTTGTTATTAGTTTGTTGGTATCTCTTTCATGATTGACGCAGCTATTAGATGACTTTATTTGCATGTATCTTATTATGAATTGCTTAAGCACTTGCCATATCATGAGAATATTTACATCATATGAACAAATGTGTTCGTGAAAGTTCTTTTATCGCACTCAGTTGTTAACTGAATTGCTTGAGGACAAGCAATAAGCTAAGCTTGGGGGAGTTGATACGTCCAAAACGTATCTACTTTCCCGAACACTTTTGCTATTGTGTTGCCTCTAATTTGTGTATTTTGGATGCAACTAACACGGACTAACGCTGTTTTCAGCAGAATTGCTCTGGTGTCTCGTTTTTGTGCAGAAATCCAACTTTCAGGAAAATCCTCGGAATTTATGCGAAAGGTCTTATTTTCCCAGAATATTGACGGAGCCAGAAGGGCAAGCCAGGTGGGGGCCCGAGGCCCCACACACTAGGCCGGCGCAGCCCGGGAGGGCACGATGACCCACAAGTATAGGATCGCAACAGTCTTCGAGGGAAGTATTACCCAATTTATTGATTCGACACAAGGGGAGACAAAGAATACTTGTAAGCCTTAACAGCGGAGTTGTCAATTCAGCTGCACCTGGAAACAGACTTGCTCGCAAGAGTTTATCAGAGTAACAGTTTTATGGCAGTGGAAATAGTGAAATAACAGCAGAGTGAAATAAAGACAGCAGTAGTGATTATAGTAAACAGCAGGATTAAAATACTGTAGGCACAGGGATGGATTTAACGGGCGTTGCATGGATGAGAGAAACTCATGTAACAATCAAAGCATGGGCATTTGCAGATAATAATAAAACGGTATCCAAGTACTAATCAATCAATAGGCATGTGTTCCATATTTAGTCGTACGTGCTCGCAATGAGAAACTTGCACAACATCTTTTGTCCTACCAGCCGGTGGCAGCCGGGCCTCTAGGGAAACTACTGGATATTAAGGTACTCCTTTTAATAGAGTACCGGAGCAAAGCATTAACACTCCGTGAACACATGTGATCCTCACATCACTACCATCCCCTCCGGTTGTCCCGATTTCTGTCACTTCGGGGCCATTGGTTCCGGACAGCGACATGTGTATACAACTTGCAGGTAAGATCATAAACAACGAATATCTTCATGAATCAATAACATGTTCAGATCTGAGATCATGGCACTCGGGCCCTAGTGACAAGCATTAAGCATAACAAGTTGCAACAATATCATAAAAGTGACATCTACGGATACTAGGCACTATGCCCTAACAATCTTATGACTATTACATGACCAATCTCATCCAATCCCTACCATCCCCTTCAGCCTACAGCGGGGGAATTACTCACACATGGATGGGGGAAACATTGCTGGTTGATGGAGAGGCGTTGGCGGTGATGGCGGTGAAGATCTCCTCCAATTCCCCGTCCCGGCGGAGTGCCAGAACGGAGACTTCTGGCTCCCGCGACGGAGTTTCGCGATGTGGCGGCTGGAGGGTTTCTGGCGATGTCGACTTCTCCCCGTGCGTTTTTAGGTCGAACCCGATAAGTAGTCCAAAGGGGGGCGTCGGAGGCCAGCCGAGGGGGCCACACCATAGGGCCGCGCGGGCCCCCCCTGGGCCGCGCCGCCATATGGTGTGGGGCCCTCGGGCCTCCACCTCCTTTGCCCTTCTGGCTCCGTCAATATTTTGGTAAAATAGGGCCATCTGAAGAAATTCCGAGGATTTTCCCGAAAGTTGGATTTCTGCACAAAAACGAGACACCAGAGCAGTTCTGCTGAAAACAGCGTTAGTCCGTGTTAGTTGTATCCAAAATACACAAATTAGAGGCAAAACAATAGCAAAAGTGTTCGGGAAAGTAGATACGTTTTGGACGTATCAACTCCCCCAAGCTTAGCTTATTGCTTGTCCTCAAGCAATTCAGTTAACAACTGAGCGATAAAAGAACTTTCACGAACACATTTGCTCATATGATGTATATATTCTCATGCTATGGCTAATACTTAAGCAGTTCATAATGAGATACATGCAAATAAGATCATCCAACAGCTATGTCAATCATGGAGAGGTACCAACAATTAATAATAAGCACCATGAATCATGTATATAAGCAGGATTGCAATGTTCATAAGAGAATATGATAAAGTGGTATCTCGCTTGCCCGTATTTGATCGGCAAAACATAAATGCCGAGGCACCTCTTGAGTTCATAGAAAGACTAGAATTAGTGATTGTCAAAGATAAAAGCATCAAAGTTATACCACAATTAATCATATTTTGAGACAAGCATATTATACTAAGAATGACAGTTGTGCTCTCAAGATAGTGCTCAAAGAAAGAATGGAGACACAACATAAAAGTAAAAGATTGACCCTTCGCAGAGGGAAGCAGGGATTAACATGCGCTAGAGCTTTTCATTTGTAAAGCAGGAGTAAAATTATTTTGAGAAGTGTTTGTTGTTGTCAACGAATGGTAATGGGTACACTAACTACCTCATCAACCGGACTCACAAGAGCGGCTCCCATTTATTTATTTTTGGTTGGCACTCCTTCCAACCTTTCTTTCACAAACCATGGCTAACCGAATCCTCGGGTGCCTGCCAACAATCACATACCATGAAGGAGTGCCTTTTTATTTAAGTTTTATTATGATGATGACACTCCCCCCAACCTTTGCTTACACAAGCCATGGCTAACCGAATCTTTCGGGTGCCGTCCAACAATCACAAACCATGGAGGAGTGTCTATTTAAGTTAATTAATTTGGGACTGGGAATCCCATTGCCAGCTCTTTTTGCAAAATTATTGGATAAGCGGATGTGCCACTAGTCCATATGAGAGTCCGTCAAAAGTAAATGACAAGGTCGAAAGCTAAACACCACATACTTCCTCATGAGCTATGAAACATTAACACAAATTGAGAAGCATTTTGAAGGTTTTAAAGGTAGCGCATGAGAATTTACTTGGAATGGTTTGAAATGCCATGCATAGGTATTTATGGTGGACACTTTTGGAACAACTTGGTTTTCAGGTGTTTGGAAGCACGAGCGGCGTCACCGCTCAGTACAAGTGAAGGCTAGCAAAAGACTAGGGAGCGACAAATCAAGAGAGCAGTAACTGTCATAATCATGCTTGCGGCAAAATAAATTAACGGAAGCATAAAAGTGATACAAGAACTCTGAAGCAATATAAATCATCGAGGCTTAATTGACTTTTGTTCAGTCATATGCATGCGTGAGCATGTGCCAAGTCGATATAAATGAATTATTCAGAGGAGGATACCACAATGCCATACTTACTTATGAATAAAACAATGCAAGCAAACATCCATGACATGCTACTCATATTAATAAATTGGAACTAAACATGAGAGATCATGAGCTACTAGACTTTCTCAAATAACATATACCTCACATGAACCAACTAAGCATGCTCATATGGATGAGTATATGTACAAAAATGAAAGCAAATAGAGTTCATACCAGCCTCTCACCACAATCAGATTGTCGTAGATCGTCATTATTGCCTTTTCACTTGTGTAGCTTGGATAATATGAAATGAAAACCACGCTCCAGCCACCGAAGACCATTGAACTCATGATGAACTTTACAAACCAAAGAAGAACAGCAAATATTTTTGGTGTTTTCGAATTAGAAACAAGCACGAAAGAAAACAAGCAAACAAAGCAAAATCTTTTTGGGTTTTCTTATAGCAAACTAATGATAGCAAATAAAGCAAACTAAGAGCAAGGTACCAAATAAACAAATGGTGAAGAGAAACAACAGAAATATTTTTGGTCTTTTTGTGTTTTAGGAAAGAAACAAAGCGAAAACAAAAGAATGCAAACTAACAGAAACACAGAAAAGCAGGATGACAGAAATCTGCCAAATCCTGACAGCAGTACAGAAATCGAATTTAACAAAAATCTTCCATTGCTCAGACCAAAAAGTGTTCAACTAATGAAAGTTAGATAACAACCTGGGGAACATGCTCAAAAATTGGCAACTCAAAATAACGTTCTGGCTGTGCGTACGAATTTTTTTGGTAACAGCACAGAATCTGTTTTTGGACAGCACTTCCCCAAATGTCATCTCCCTCTCATTAGAAAACCACTCTAAGAGACTAAACAAGTATGTACAAGTATCCAGCAACCATAATATGCAAAGAATGAGTGATGCCGGTATACCTCCCCCAAGCTTAGGCTTTTGGCCTAAGTGGAGTTCATTCCCAACGAGGGTCGGAGTTCCACGCCGGTGGATCATACATGGAGTGGTAATAGGGCCCCTGTGCAGAAGAATATCGTGGAGGCTCCACGTGACCATGATGTTGATATGAGGAGCTTGCTGCATCGGATGAAGAGTCGGGATGCTCCTCGGTCTCCTCCACATTTTCCCTCGCACGACGGCTTTCTCTTTCTATGTATGCATTTAGCTCATTTTCTGTGATCGACCACCCGTTCCTGGCATCAAGGTTAAACAAAGCAGGTGCAGGCAATCGTACTAGTTTTTCAATTTTCTTAGTTATACTCCAACTTTTCTTATACAAAGTTATCCTATAATGCAGGTTGTTCAAACTAGATGCATCTGAAATAAACTCATGTCTAATCATGGAAACCACATCAAGCTTCTCTATAGAAAGCGGAATATCTAAATGGTGAGGTTCTACACCATGCATAGCTAATAAGCGAGAGGCGATAAGACCTCCACAAATTCCTCCTTTCTCACGGTTAGTAGCAAGTCTACAAGCTATTAAAGCACCCAAATTATAAGTCCTATCCTGTTGCAAAGCAGCAGCTAAGAAAGCCAAGTCTGGGACAGATAATTTACCTCCAGTCCTTCTTGCAAGAACGCACTTTGTAATGAAATAGGCAAAGTAGCGGATGGCTGGATGTTGAATGCTACTAATCTTACCACCATCATTGGAGAGGCTCCTCCCATTACAAATCCTTGTATAAAGATCTGAGAGCTCCCGCGGTGTTCCCCTGATCTTCTCGCAGGATCCCCATTGCGGTACTCCAATTGCTGCACAAAAAACACTAAATGACAAGTTGACAGCTTTATTGTAAATTTTATACTGGACCATGGGGTCAGATCGCGACCAATTGAACTTGAAGTCCTGCACAAAAGACATAGTTAATTTTGCATATTGTCTTGGCTCTCCTTCAACAAAACCACTCAGCCCTGCACGAGAGATTAGAGTTTGCACATCTTGTAAAATCCCCGCACTTCTCATAAAGTCCACGCATGGGTAGTAAGAGGGGTATACTCCCTCCTCACGATTGACTCTCGTAACTTGCTGGACTTCCAATTCTTCTTGGTTCAATTGGGGCACACCTCCTTCCATTTTCTGAAATTTTCAACAATCATTATAAAATTTGATTTCAAGGTGTGTAATTGAAGGGAACTACTATAGGAACTTGCTAGAGTACTACACATGCATCAAAACTAATTTCTACCACTTAGAACAAGCATGCAAGCTCACTAAACATGTTATCTACAGCAGCAAAATATTCAAGATATACTCAACCAAATGAAATTCTAATTGGACAATCAAAGGAGTCACATACCAAGGAGTAAATGTGCCAAATTTCAAACAGAAATCTGGGCTGAGCAAGGAGATCGAAAAATCGCGAGTTCTTGAGCAGAAACACGAGTGAGAGAAACTTGGTACGAGCTTTTTCGGGAGAGAGAAGGTGCTGGGAGGAAGAGATGGTGTAGTGGGGCAAGGGGTGGCCCACACCACATGGTGGCGCGGCCCCCTTGCTGGCCGCGCCGGCCTATGGTGTGGCACCCCCTGGTGCCCCACAGGTCATCCTCTGGTGCTCCCAGGTGCCTCGTCGAAAAATAGGACCAACGGTATAATTTTTGTAATTTTTAGAGAACTTTGAAAAATGCACATTTCTGGGTATTAAATTAATGATTACTGCGCAGGAAAATGATTTCTAAAATCTTAAATGACTAAAGCATATTGCAAAACAAAAGTGCTACAGCAAATAAAATAGGTGGAAGGAGAAAGAAAGAAAGAAGTGTTGTTTAGCTCTTTTATGCAATAAAATATACTTGTTAACAAGGTTGATCAAGTCTTGCTACCAAATAAATTTTATATGACATAAGAAGAAATAAACCTCAAATCAATCATGTTACCTTATATTGAATTGATATGGATCCAATCACAAGAGTTTGATATTCTTCTTTAGGCTCATATATAGGACAATCAATGGATCCCACTTTGATAGTTTTCACATTAAAAATTGTATTGACTCCACATACTTTATCAATCCTCTTGGGAAAATAGACAGTGTGTTCCTTATCATCAACATTGAAAGTAACCATGCCTTTATTGCAATCAATAACAGCCCCTGCAGTATTAAGAAAGGGTCTTCCAAGAATAATGGACATATTATCATCTTCAGGCATTTCCAACACAACGAAATCAGTTAATATCAAGCAATGCTGAGTAACTTGCACAGGAACATTTTCACATAAACCAACAGGAATAGCAGTAGATTTATCAGCCATTTGCAAAGATATATCAGTAGGTATCAATTTATCTAAATCAAGTCTCTTATAAAGAGAAAAAGGCATTACACTAACACCTGCTCCCAAATCACATAGAGCAGTTCTAACATAATTATTCTTGATGGAACAAGGAATAGTCGGTATACCTGGGTCGCCCAACTTCTTTGGAATCTTACCATTGAAGGAGTAATTAGCAAGCATAGTAGAAATCTCCTCATTGGGGACTTTCCTTTTATTAGTAACAATATCTTTCATATACTTTGAATAAGGAGGCAATTTAATAGCATCAGTCAAAGGGATTTGCAGAAATAAAGGTTTCATCCAATCACAAAATTTATTATAATGTTCCTCCTCCTTTGATTTTAGTTTCTTAGCAGGAAAAGGCATTTGCTTTTGAACCCAAGGTTCTCTTTCATTACCATGTTTCTTTGTAATAAAATCTTCTTTAGTATACTTTTTATTTTTAGCATGCTTTTCAGGTTCTTTTTCAATTTCTTCTTTATCAGGAGTATCATTCTTATCATTATCTTCCTCATGTTCATTACCACTTTCAGTTTCAGCATCAGAAATAGAAATACTATTAGGATCATTAACAGGTTCAGAGGATTCTACAACATTCTTATGTTTCTTTTTCTTTTTCTTAGATGGAGCACTAGTTTTAATTAGTTGAGAATCTTGTTCAACTCTTTTGGGATGCCCTTCAGGATATAGAGGATCCTGGGTAGAAGCACCACCTCTAGTTGTTACTTCACAAGCATGTTTTTCTTTAGAATTATTTCCCAACAAGTCATTTTGCACTTTAGTAAGTTGATCAATTTGAGTTTGAACCATTTGAAAATGTTTAACAAGTATCTTAACATCATTGGAGGTTCTCTCCACAATACCATGCAATTCACTAATAGCTCGAGAATTTTCCATTAAATGATTCTCTACTCTCATATTAAAGTTTTCTTGTTTAACAATATAATTATCAAATTCATCTAAGCATTGAGCAGGAGATTTTGAATACGGAATATCTTCCCTAGTAAAGTGTTGAAGCGAGTGTACCTCAATCATGGATGAAGGGGGAATTGTCTCACATATATCTTCAATAGGAGGTAAATTCTTCACATCTTCAGGTTTAATACCCTTCTCCTTAAGAGACTTCTTGGCTTCCCTCATATCTTCATCATTCAATTTAATCATACCCCTCTTCTTCACTATCGGTGTCGGGGTTGGTTCAGGTGTAGACCAATCATCATGATTCCGGCCTATTTTAGCCAATAATTCTTCAGCGTCTTCTGGAGTTCTTTTCCTGAAAACACAACCAGCACAACTATCCAGGTATGCCCTAGACTCAATAGTTAGTCCACTATAAAATATATCAAGTAAATCATGCTTTTCCAAATCATGGTCAGGCTGAGCTCTAATAAGAGAGCAAAATCTCGCCCAAGCCTCAGGCAATTTCTCTCCATCTTCCTGGTCAAAATTATAAATTCTCTGCAAAGCAGCATGTTGAGCACTAGCAGGAAAGTATTTTCGAAAGAAAACATCACGCAAGTCAGTTGGACTTTTAATAGAACCAGGAGGCAAATTATTATACCAAGTTTTAGCATCATCCTTTAATGAGAATGGAAAAATTTAGCGACAAAATAAGTACGCATCTTGACATCATCAGAAAACAAGCCACTAAGAGTAGATAACTCAGTCAAGTGTTCAACAGCACTTTCTTTTTCAGTACCACAAAAGGGTGTTTTCTCAACAATAGCTATATGAGATAGATCAAGAGAAAAATCATAATCTTTATCCCTAATGTTTATAGGAGATGTGGCAAATTTAGGATCAGGAGATGGTTTATATCTAACAGCATGTTCTGCAAGCAACTTTTTAATTTTTCTTGCATCAGTAGTAGCCTTGCATTTTTCAATAAAATCATTATCAAGCTCTACATAATCTTCATCAAGATCATCACTAGAATAATCAACAGACTCAGGTGAATTAACAGGTGTAGCAGCATTAGGAGTTTCAGTATTTTCAATTTGTCTAGACTTAGCAATTGTAGCATCTAGAAAAGATCCCAATGAACCACTATCATCAAGCACAGCAGAAACATTATCAATATTATGAGAATTTTCAGATTCAGCAGAAGTACCAGCACGTGAAGCATGTGGCGGTGAAACAAGTTTATCAATCACAGATGGTGAATCAAGAGCAGCAGAGGTACTCAGAGTTGTACCTTTTCTTGTAGTGGATGGTAATATGGCGATCTTAGTATCGCGAGTTTTACCCATGATGGAGAATTTGCAGCAAACAATATCAATCCAAGTGAACTTCCAAATAAAGCTATGCTCCCCGGCAACGCGCCAGAAAATAGTCTTGATGACCCACAAGTATAGGGGATCGCAACAGTCTTCGAGGGAAGTATTACCCAATTTATTGATTCGACACAAGGGGAGACAAAGAATACTTGTAAGCCTTAACAAGGAGTTGTCAATTCAGCTGCACTGGAAACAGACTTGCTCGCAAGAGTTTATCAGTAGTAACTTTATGGCAGTGGAAATAATGAAATAACAGAGCGGTGAAATAAAGACAGCAGTAGTGATTATAGTAAACAGCAGGATTAAAATACTGTAGGCACAGGGACGGATTTAACGGGCGTTGCATGGATGAGAGAAACTCATGTAACAATCAAAGCATGGGCATTTGCAGATAATAATAAAACGGTATCCAAGTACTAATCAATCAATAGGCATGTGTTCCATATTTAGTCGTACGTGCTCGCAATGAGAAACTTGCACAACATCTTGTCCTACCAGCCGGTGGCAGCCGGGCCTCTAGGGAAACTACTGGATATTAAGGTACTCCTTTTAATAGAGTACCGGAGCAAAGCATTAACACTCCGTGAACACATGTGATCCTCACATCACTACCATCCCCTCCGGTTGTCCCGATTTCTGTCACTTCGGGGCCATTGGTTCCGGACAGCGACATGTGTATACAACTTGCAGGTAAGATCATAAACAACGAATATCTTCATGAATCAATAACATGTTCAGATCTGAGATCATGGCACTCGGGCCCTAGTGACAAGCATTAAGCATAACAAGTTGCAACAATATCATAAAAGTGACATCTACGGATACTAGGCACTATGCCCTAACAATCTTATGACTATTACATGACCAATCTCATCCAATCCCTACCATCCCCTTCAGCCTACAGCGGGGGAATTACTCACACATGGATGGGGGAAACATTGCTGGTTGATGGAGAGGCGTTGGCGGTGATGGCGGTGAAGATCTCCTCCAATTCCCCGTCCCGGCGGAGTGCCAGAACGGAGACTTCTGGCTCCCGCGACGGAGTTTCGCGATGTGGCGGCTCTCTGGAGGGTTTCTGGCGATGTCGACTTCTCCCCGTGCGTTTTTAGGTCGAACCCGATAAGTAGTCCAAGGGGGGCGTCGGAGGCCGGCCGAGGGGGCCACACCATAGGGCCGCGCGGGCCCCCCTGGGCCGCGCCGCCATATGGTGTGGGGCCCTCGGGCCTCCACCTCCTTTGCCCTTCTGGCTCCGTCAATATTTTGGTAAAATAGGGCCATCTGAAGAAATTCCGAGGATTTTCCCGAAAGTTGGATTTCTGCACAAAAACGAGACACCAGAGCAGTTCTGCTGAAAACAGCGTTAGTCCGTGTTAGTTGTATCCAAAATACACAAATTAGAGGCAAAACAATAGCAAAAGTGTTCGGGAAAGTAGATACGTTTTGGACGTATCACACGCCGCCGTGTGGCCGCCTCGGCGGCCCCCCGACGCTCCCCTTTCGACTACAAAGTCCCTTCGACCTAAAAACGCCAGGGGGTTCGACCATATTTCCAGAGACCATCCAGTACGCCGCCGCCATCGCGAAACTCCGCCTCGGGACCAGAAACTCCGTTCGGCACTCCGTCGGGACGGGGAATGGAGGGATCTTCATCGCCATCACCACCGACGCCTCTCCATCGACCAGCCATGTTTCCCCCATCCATGTGTGAGTAATTCCCCCGCTGTAGGCTGAAGGGGATGGTAGGGATTGGATGAGATTGATCATGTAATAGTCACAAGATTGTTAGGGCATGGTGCCTAGTATCCGTAGATGTCACTTTTATGATATTGTTGCAACTTGTTATGCTTAATGCTGAAAGAACATTTCCCGCCCTTTTGGGTTTTGTGTGTTTGATGTCAACACTAGGTATATATTTATGTGTGTTGATGTAGACAGGTACAAGTTTTCGGTAAACATACTCGATCGGTGAAATGGTATGGCAATTCTGAAGCTCGAAGGTTTTTTGTCCGGAAGTTCGGTCCAGCGGAAGTTCCGCCTGGCACTTCCCGCAGAGCCCTTCAGCGTTGGTCTGTCTACGGTTTTCATCTCGGGCGGAAGTTCCGTGAAGCTGGCCGGAAGTTCGGTCAGCGGAACTTCCGCCCAATGTTCCAGTAAGGTCGCGTTATCGGAATGGCCGGAACTTCCGGAACTTCCGGTCACCGGAACTTCCGCACCTAGTTCCGCCCTAGTTCCGCCCCATCTTTTCGACAGGTTGCCTGACGAAGTTTTTTCCCCGGCGGATGTTCCGACTCTTTTGGCCGGTACTTCCGGTGCCGGCCGGAACTTCCGGCCCTCCTGGCCGGAACTTCCGGTGTTACGAGAAATGGTCCAAACGGTCAGATCTGAGAGCTCCAATCATATAAATAGCTCTCTTCTCCAAAGGGACAAGTTGCTCAATCATTGCACAAGAAATCTGCCAAGCTTCACCACCATTAGAGCCACCTCAAGAAACACAAGATTTGCAAGATCTCCTTCCTCCCCCAACCAAAGCTCTTGATCTTTGGAGATTCGAAGGAGAAGCCACCGATCTACATCCTCACCGAAGCGTTTTTCATTTCCCCCTCATTTGTTTGAGGGATCTCATGCTAGTGTTCCTATTTGGTTCCCTAGTTGATTTGTGTTGATGTGTTGTTGTTGATTGTTGTATTGTTACAGATTTGGGAGCCTCCAATTCAGTTGTGGATGTGTGCCCCAAGAACCTTGTAAAGGCCCGGTTTCCGCCTCGAGGAAATCCCTTAGTGGAAGTGGGCTAGGCCTTCGTGGCGTTGCTCACAGGAGATCTGAGTGAAGCCTTCGTGGCTGTTGGTTTGGCTTGCGTAGCAACCACACTCCTCCAAACGTAGACGTACCTTCTTGCAAAGGAAGGGAACTACGGGAATCATCTCCGTGTCATCGCGTGCTACACTCTCGGTTACCTCTATCCCACTCTATCTCCTATATATTGCGTAGCTATATCTTGCTTAGTTGATAACCTTGTCATATAGGTAAATTCACTTAGTTGCATATCTAGAGAATTTACCTTTGTGTCAAACCTAAATTGAAAAAGAACTAAAAATTGGTTAGCACCTATTCACCCCCCCTCTAGGTGCGGCATACGATCCTTTCAATTGGTATCAGAGCCTCGGCTCTTATTTCGGGCTTAACCGCCTAAGAGTATGCCGGACGATGTGCCTCCGGAAGAGGCCGGTAAGTTGGTCACCATGGAGGACATCAATTCGTTGAGATCCTCCATGGACGCTCAAATGGAAAGCATGAGAAAATTGATTTCCGAGCTTTTGACTCCGGTCCCTCCTAGGGCTCCCGTCATAGAGGTAAAGGACACGGGTGTGTTAGAAGAGGGAGGTGCTTCGGCATTACCCTCCTCTACTAAACCCGTGGAAGGTGATAACTTAAACACTATCAAATCTCCCATTGCATCTCCTAGGGGAACTAGTGGAGGTGAGAGCTACAATCGAGTAGCTCCACCTTTTCTATCTCCCGATATACCGGTTCCCCATCCTCATTTGAACATTCGAGGCGACCCACCTAAGTTTTCCGTTGATAATTTCGATACTTGGCAATTTGAGTTTCGCTCTCATGTTTGCAGTGCCTCCAATGAACTTTGGAGAATCATCTTGGAAGGCTTCAAGCCCTACAACCCCGACAAGTTGACTAGAAGAGAAGCGGTTGATAGTCAACTCAACAACACCGCCTTGCACATGATTCAAACTAGTGTGGGGACACAAGAGCTTGCCTCGTGTTCGGAACTACACCACCGCCAAGGAAGCTTGGGATGGGTTGGCCGCTAGTTGCATTGGAAGTGAGAGCACGAGAAGGAACAAGTATAATGCTCTTCGGAATCAAGCCGAAGGATTCATGAGGCTACCGGATGAAGATCATCAAGTCATGTATGGAAGACTCCTCATTGTTGCCGATGCCTTCCGGCTTAGTGGTGCCACCCACATCAATGACTCTTGGATCAAGGAGAAGTACATTGAATGCATGATGCCGTTTGTACCCATTGATGTCAAGACCCTTGTTGGGAGAGAATGCTATTCCTCTCTCTCATCTCAAGATGCCGTGCACGAGATGCAAGCCCTCAAGGTGCTCGAGCAAAACTCCCATGATTCTCGCAATCGTGCCATTGGTATGGCAAAAGGGAACAATCTTGCCTTGACGGTCAACTCCGTAGAAGAAGTGCACCCTCAAGAACAATATAGGGCATCTTGGAGTATGTCCTATCCGGAAGATTTGGAATGCCACTATCATGATCACATGGCCTTCCATGCAAAGTCATTTTGGGTTGATCCCTCCAAGGCCAAGGAAGACAACATCAAGAGAAACCACAAGAGTGGGTTCACTAGCTTTGGTCCAAAGACAAGATCATGCTACAATTGTGATGACAAGCGCCACTTCATTGCCGAATGCCCCTATGAGAATAGAGAGCTTCATAATGGAAGGCTCATTCCCAAGGACAAGAGCAAAGAATCAAAGGGCAAATATTCAAAAGCCCCCAACAAGAAATTCTACAACAACAAGACCAAGAAGGGCAAGAGGCCCCCAAGAGTTGTGCTAGTGACTAGGGAAGAATATTCTTCCGATGAAGTTGAAAGCTCTAGTGATGATGAAGGAGAAAGCTCAAAGGAAGTGGCCGCCATTGTCACTACCAACATTCCCTCTTCATCTCTCTTTGAATCCCCCAATGAGAATCCTCATATCAAGAATGCACATTGCTTCATGGCAAAGTCCTCCTTGGACACATCTATTGTGCTATCAACTCAAGAAGAATATTCCTCCGGAGATGATGATGTTGATGATGAAGAAGATGCAACCTCTAATGGATTGGTCGCTCTTGCCTCCCTCTCCACTAACTCTTCATCACCAAGTGAATCCCCCAATGAGATCATTCATGTGGAGGAAGAAAGTTGTCTCATGGCCAAATCCTCCGAGGTATCATCTCCTAGCCCCTCTATGCCTAACATATCAAGTGATCTAGGGGTTGATGATGCTAGTCTAAAAGTGAAACAAGAAATGCTAGAATTTGATGAATTCATGTTTAACCTACAAGGTATCAACAAAAAGCATGTTTCAAATCTCATGGCTCGTTTAGCTCAACAAAATGATATGCTTGAGAAAAAGGGTCAAATAGAGAGAGAAGACTCTCTTGAAATCCATGCTCTTAAAAATGCTCTTGAGGAAAGTCAAGAAACTATAGCTTCTCTTGAGGAGAGGCTAGAAAATCTTGAAGAGCCTCAAGATGAAATTAACAAGCTCACTAAAGCTAGAGATCATGCTAGGGCTAAGACTAAATTGCTTAAAAAGGAAATGGCCCAATTTGGTGTTGATCATGAGAAACTTGTGAAGGATCTAGATGAACTAGACAAAGCTCACAAAGCTTTGAAGAGTGAATACTCTCTCCTATCCAAGTCAAATGAGCAACTTCAAATTAGGCTTGCTTCATATGATGTGCCTAGTTCCTCTACCCCTTCATGTGATCATGCAAATATTATTGAGGAAAATGCTAGGTTGAAGGATGAACTTGCTAAGGCCTCCTCTCCCCAAAGTAAACTTTCTTTGGATGATCTTTTGAGTAAGCAAAGATCAAACAATGGGAAGGAGGGCCTAGGTTATAATGCCAAGGCAAAGAAGGCAAACAAGCAAAAGGCCAAGCCCGCACAAGAGAAGAAGAAAGCTATCACCAATGGTGAAGCTCCTAAGGGAAACACCATTAATAATGATGATGCGGGAAATGCTAACCCTAACTATGTTCTATTTAAAGATTATTATGGTGATGTTTATGCTAAATATGTTGGCCCATATGATGGTTATGTTGCTTGGTCTATTTGGGTCCCAAAGACCCTTGTTGCTAACAAAAGAGGACCCATTGAGAAATGGGTACCTAAATCCAAGAATTGATCTCATGTAGGACTATGCCGCCGGAGGTTCAAAATGGGTACTTGATAGTGGATGTACAAGTCATATGACCGGCGGCAAGAACCTCGTCAAGGAGTTGAGGCCCAACATAAACAATATCACCGTCTCCTTTGGCGATAATTCTACATCCGAGGTAATGGGTTTTGGCAAGGTTGTGGTTGCACACAACATAACACTTGTGGATGTCATGCTTGTCAAAACCCTTGGTTACAATTTGCTTTCCGTTTCCGCCCTTGGCAAGATGGGTTTCGCCGTCTTTATTGATAATGATATTGTGGTCCTCTTGTGGAGCAAGACTCTAAAAGTCGCTTTCGTTGGGTATCGAGGGAAGTATTAAATTTATTGATTCGACACAAGGGGAGACAAAGAATACTTGTAAGCCTTGCGAGTTGTCAATTCAACTTGGAAACAGACTTGCTCGCAAGAGTTTATCAGTAGTAACAGTTTGATAGCAGTGGAAATAGCGAAATAACAGCAGCGGTGAAATAAAGACAGCAGTAGTGATTATAGTAAACAGCAGGATTAAAATACTGTAGGCACAGGGACGGATTTAACGGGCGTTGCATGGATGAGAGAAACTCATATAACAATCAAAGCATGGGCATTTGCAGATAATAATAAAACGGTATCCAAGTACTAATCAATCAATAGGCATGTGTTCCATATTTAGTCGTACGTGCTCGCAATGAGAAACTTGCACAACATCTTTTGTCCTACCAGCCGGTGGCAGCCGGGCCTCTAGGGAAACTACTGGAAATTAAGGTACTCCTTTTAATAGAGTACCGGAGCAAAGCATTAACACTCCGTGAACACATGTGATCCTCACATCACTACCATCCCCTCCGGTTGTCCCGATTTCTGTCACTTCGGGGCCATTGGTTCCGGACAGCGACATGTGTATACAACTTGCAGGTAAGATCAATAAACAATGAATATCTTCATGAAACAATAACATGTTCAGATCTGAGATCATGGCACTCGGGCCCTAGTGACAAGCATTAAGCATAACAAGTTGCAACAATATCATAAAAGTGACATCTACGGATACTAGGCACTATGCCCTAACAATCTTATGACTATTACATGACCAATCTCATCCAATCCCTACCATCCCCTTCAGCCTACAGCGGGGGAATTACTCACACATGGATGGGGGAAACATGGCTGGTCGATGGAGAGGCGTTGGCGGTGATGGCGGTGATGATCTCCTCCAATTCCCCGTCCCGGCGGAGTGCCAGAACGGAGACTTCGGCTCCCCGCGACGAGCTCTCTGGCGACTTCGACTTCTCCCCGTGCGTTTTCAGGTCGAAACCAATAAGTAGTCCGAAGGGGGGCGTCGGAGGCCGGCCGAGGGGGCCACACCACATGGCCGCGCGGGCCCCCCTGGGCCGCGCCGCCATATGGTGTGGGGCCCTCGGGCCTCCACCTCTCTTGCCCTTCTGGCTCCGTCAATATTTTGGTAAAATAGGGCCTTCTGCATAAATTCCGAGGATTTTCCCGAAAGTTGGATTTCTGCACAAAAACGAGACACCAGAGCAGTTCTGCTGAAAACAGCGTTAGTCCGTGTTAGTTGTATCCAAAATACACAAATTAGAGGCAAAACAATAGCAAAAGTGTTCGGGAAAGTAGATACGTTTTGGACGTATCAACTCCCCCAAGCTTAGCTTATTGCTTGTCCTCAAGCAATTCAGTTAACAACTGAGCGATAAAAGAACTTTCACGAACACATTTGCTCATATGATGTATATATTCTCATGCTATGGCTAATACTTAAGCAATTCATAATGAGACACATGCAAATAAGATCATCCAACAGCTATGTCAATCATGGAGAGGTACCAACAATTAATAATAAGCACCATGAATCATGTATATAAGCAGGATTGCAATGTTCATAAGAGAATATGATAAAGTGGTATCTCGCTTGCCTGTATTTGATCGGCAAAACATAAATGCCGAGGCACCTCTTGAGTTCATAGAAAGACTAGAAGTAGTGATTGTCAAAGATAAAAGCATCAAAGTTATACCACAATCAATCATATTTTGAGACAAGCATATTATACTAAGAATGACAGTTGTGCTCTCAAGATAGTGCTCAAAGAAAGAATGGAGACACAACATAAAAGTAAAAGATTGACCCTTCGCAGAGGGAAGCAGGGATTAACATGCGCTAGAGCTTTTCATTTGTAAAGCAGGAGTAAAATTATTTTGAGAGGTGTTTGTTGTTGTCAACGAATGGTAATGGGTACACTAACTACCTCATCAACCGGACTCACAAGAGCGGCTCCCATGAATTATTTTTGGGTGGCACTCCTTCCAACCTTTCTTTCACAAACCATGGCTAACCGAATCCTCGGGTGCCTGCCAACAATCACATACCATGAAGGAGTGCCTTTTTATTTAAGTTTTATTATGATGATGACACTCCCCCCAACCTTTGCTCACACAAGCCATGGCTAACCGAATCCTTCGGGTGCCGTCCAACAATCACAAACCATGGAGGAGTGTCTATTTAAGTTTTATTAATTTGGGACTGGGAATCCCATTGCCAGCTCTTTTTGCAAAATTATTGGATAAGCGGATGTGCCACTAGTCCATATGAGAGTCCGTCAAAAGTAAATGACAAGGTTGAAAGCTAAACACCACATACTTCCTCATGAGCTATGAAACATTAACACAAATTGAGAAGCATTTTGAAAGTTTTAAAGGTAGCGCATGAGAATTTACTTGGAATGGTTTGAAATGCCATGCATAGGTATTTATGGTGGACACTTTTGGAACAACTTGGTTTTCAGGTGTTTGGAAGCACGAGCAGCGATCCCGCTCAGTACAAGTGAAGGCTAGCAAAAGACTAGGGAGCGACAAATCAAGAGAGCAGTAACTGTCATAATCATGCTTGCGGCAAAATAAATTAACGGAAGCATAAAAGTGATACAAGAACTCTGAAGCAATATAAATCATCGAGGCTTAATTGACTTTTTGTTCAGTCATATGCATGCGTGAGCATGTGCCAAGTCGATATAAATGAATTATTCAGAGGAGGATACCACAATGCCATACTTACTTATGAATAAAACAATGCAAGCGAACATCCATGACATGCTACTCATATTAATAAATTGGAGCTAAACATGAGAGATCATGAACTACTAGACTTTCTCAAATAACATATACCTCACATGAACCAACTAAGCATGCTCATATGGATGAGTATATGTACAAAAATGAAAGCAAATAGAGTTCATACCAGCCTCTCACCACAATCAGATTGTCGTAGATCGTCATTATTGCCTTTTCACTTGTGTAGCTTGGATAATATGAAATGAAAACCACGCTCCAGCCACCGAAGACCATTGAACTCATGATGAACTTTACAAACCAAAGAAGAACAGCAAATATTTTTGGTGTTTTCGAATTAGAAACAAGAACGAAAGAAAACAAGCAAACAAAGCAAAATCTTTTTGGGTTTTCTCATAGCAAACCAACGATAGCAAATAAAGTAAACTAAGAGCAAAGAACCAAATAAACAAATGGTGAAGAGAAACAACAGAAATATTTTTGGTATTTTTGTGTTTTAGGAAAGAAACAAAGCGAAAACAAAAGAATGCAAACTAACAGAAACACAGAAAAGCAGGATGACAGAAATCTGCCAAATCCTGACAGCAGTACAGAAATCGAAATTAACAAAAATCTTCCATTGCTCAGACCAAAAAGTGTTCAACTAATGAAAGTTAGATAACAACCTGGGGCACATGCTCAAAAATTGGCAACTCAAAATAACGTTCTGGCTGTGCGTACGAATTTTTTTGGTAACAGCACAGAATCTGTTTTTGGACAGCACTTCCCCAAATATCATCTCCCTCTCATTAGAAAACCACTCTAGAGACTAAACAAGTATGTACAAGTATCCAGCAACCATAATATGCAAAGAATGAGTGATGCCGGTATACCTCCCCCCAAGCTTAGGCTTTTGGCCTAAGTGGAGTTCATTCCCAACGAGGGTCGGAGTTCCACGCCGGTGGATCATACATGGAGTGGTAATAGGGCCCCTGTGCAGAAGAATATCGTGGAGGTTCCACATGCCCATGATGTTGATATGAGGAGCTCGCTGCATCGGATGAAGAGTCGGGGTGCTCCTCGGCCTCCTCCACATCTTCCCTTGCACGACGGCTTTCCCTTTCTATGTATGCGTTTAGCTCATTTTCTGTGATCGACCACCCGTTCCTGGCATCAAGGTTAAACAAAGCAGGTGCAGGCAAGCGTACTAGTTTTTCAATTTTCTTGGTTATACTCCAATTTTTCTTATACAAAGTTATCCTATAATGCAGGTTGTTCAAATTAGATGCATCTGAAATAAATTCATGTTTAATCATGGAAACAACATCAAGCTTCTCTATAGAAAGCGGAATATCTAAATGGTGGGGTCCTACACCATGCATAGCTAATAAGCGAGAGGCGATAAGACCTCCACAAATTCCTCCTTTCTCACGGTTAGTAGCAAGTCTACAAGCTATTAAAGCACCCAAATTATAAGTCCTATCCTGTTGCAAAGCAGCAGCTAAGAAAGCCAAATCTTGGACAGATAATTTACCTCCAGTCCTTCTCGCAAGAACGCACTTTGTAATGAAATAGGCAAAGTAGCGGATGGCTGGCTGTTGAATGCTACTAATCTTACCACTATCATTGGAGAAGCTCCTCCCATTACAAATCCTTGTATAAAGATTTGAGAGCTCCCGCGGTGTTCCCCTGATCTTCTCGCAAGATCCCCATCGCGGCACTCTAATTGCTGTACAAAAATCACTGAAAGGCAAGTCGATAGTTTTGTTATAAATCTTGTACCGGACCATGGGGTCAGTTTGAGACCGGTGAAATTCGAAATCCTGCACAACCGACACCGTTAGTTTAGCATATTGGTGAGGTTCACCAACAGCAAAATCTCCCAATCCTGCATTGGAAATTAGTGTTTGAACGTCTTGCAGGATTCCTGCATTCCGCATAAAGTCCGTGCATGGGTAATAAGAGGGGTATACTCCCTCTTCACGATGAACTCTCATGACTTGCTGTACCTCCAACTCTTCTTGGTTAAGTTGGTGCATACTCCCTTCCATTTTCTGAAATTTTTCAACAATCATTATAAAATTTGATTTCAAGGTATGTAATTGAAGGGAACTACTATAGGAACTTGCTAGAGTACTAAACATGCATCAAAACTAGTTTCTTCCACTTAGAACAAGCATGCAAGCTCACTAAACATGTTATCTACAGCAGCAAAATATTCAAGATATACTCAACCAAATGAAATTCTAATTGGACAATCAAAGGAGTCACATACCAAGGAGTAAATGTGCCAAATTTCAAACAGAAATCTGGGCTGAGCAAGGAGATCGAAAAATCGCGAGTTCTTGAGCAGAAACACGAGTGAGAGGAACTTGGTACGAGTTTTTTCGGGAGAGAGAAGATGCTGGGAGGAAGAGATGATGTAGTGGGGCAAGGGGTGGCCCACACCACAAGGTGGCGCGGCCCCCTTGCTGGCCGCGCCGGCCTATGGTGTGGCACCCCCTGGTGCCCCACAGGTCATCCTCTGGTGCTCCCAGGTGCCTCGTCGAAAAATAGGACCAACGGTGTAATTTTTGTAATTTTTAGAGAACTTCGAAAAATGCACATTTCTGGGTATTAAATTAATGATTACTGCGCAGGAAAATGATTTCTAAAATCTTAAATGACTAAAGCATATTGCAAAACAAAAGTGCTACAGCAAGTAAAATAAGTGGAGGGAGAAAGAAAGAAAGAAATGTTGTTTAGCTCTCTTATGCATTAAAATATACTTGTTAACAAGGTTGATCAAGTCTTGCTACCAAATAAATTTTATATGACATAAGAAGAAATAAACCTCAAATCAATCATGTTACCTTATATTGAATTGATATGGATCCAATCACAAGAGTTTGATATTCTTCTTTAGGCTCATATATAGGACAATCAATGGATCCCACTTTGATAGTTTTCACATTAAAAATTGTATTGACTCCACATACTTTATCAATCCTCTTGGGAAAATAGACAGTGTGTTCCTTATCATCAACATTGAAAGTAACCATGCCTTTATTGCAATCAATAACAGCCCCTGCAGTATTAAGAAAGGGTCTTCCAAGAATAATGGACATATTATCATCTTCAGGCATTTCCAACACAACAAAATCAGTTAATATCAAGCAATGCTGAGTAACTTGAACAGGAACATTTTCACATAAACCAACAGGAATAGCAGTAGATTTATCAGCCATTTGCAAAGATATATCAGTTGGTATCAACTTATCTAGATCAAGTCTCTTATAAAGAGAAAAAGGCATTACACTAACACCTGCTCCCAAATCACATAGAGCAGTTCTAACATAATTATTCTTGATGGAACAAGGAATAGTAGGTATACCTGGGTCTCCAAGCTTCTTTGGAATCTTACCATTGAAGGAGTAATTAGCGAGCATAGTGGAAATTTCCTCATTGGGGACTTTCCTTTTGTTAGTAACAATATCTTTCATATACTTTGAATAAGGAGGCAATTTAATAGCATCAGTCAAAGGGATTTGCAAAAATAAAGGTTTCATCCAATCACAAAATTTATTATAATGTTCCTCCTCCTTTGATTTTAGTTTCTTAGCAGGAAAAGGCATTTGCTTTTGAACCCAAGGTTCTCTTTCATTACCATGTTTCTCAGTAATAAAATCTTCTTTAGTGTACTTTTTATTTTTAACAGGCTTTTCAGGTTCTTTTTCAATTTCTTCTTTATCAGGAGTATCATTCTTATCATTATCTTTATCATGTTCATTACCACTTTCAGTTTCAGCATCAGAAATAGAAATACTATTAGGATCATTAACAGGTTCAGAGGATTCTACAACATTCTTATGTTTCTTTTTCTTTTTCTTAGATGGAGCACTAGTTTTAATTAGTTGAGAATCTTGTTCAACTCTTTTGGGATGCCCTTCAGGATATAGAGGATCCTGGGTAGAAACACCACCTCTAGTTGTTACTTCATAAGCATGTTTTTCTTTAGAATTATTTCCCAACAAGTCATTTTGCACTTTAGTAAGTTGATCAATTTGAGTTTGAACCATTTGAAAATGTTTAACAAGTATCTTAACATCATTGGAGGTTCTCTCCACAATACCATGCAATTCACTAATAGCTCGGGAATTTTCCATTAAATGATTCTCTACTCTCATATTAAAGTTTTCTTGCTTAACAATGTAATTATCAAATTCATCTAAGCATTGAGCAGGAGGTTTTGAATACGGAATATCTTCCCTAGTAAAGCGTTGAAGAGAGTGTACCTCAATCATGGATGAAGGGGGAATTGTCTCACATATATCTTCTATAGGAGGTAAATTCTTCACATCTTCAGGTTTAATACCCTTCTCTTTAAGAGACTTCTTGGCTTCCCTCATATCTTCATCATTTAATTTAATCATACCCCTCTTCTTCACTATCGGTGTCGGGGTTGGTTCAATTGTAGACCAATCATCATGATTCCGGCCTATTTTAGCCAATAATTCTTCAGCGTCGTCTGGAGTTCTTTTCCTGAAAACACAACCAGCACAACTATCCAGGTATGCCCTAGACTCAATGGTTAGTCCACTATAAAATATATCAAGTAAATCATGCTTTTCCAAATCATGGTCAGGCTGAGCTCTAATAAGAGAGCAAAATCTCGCCCAAGCCTCAGGCAATTTCTCTCCATCTTCCTGGTCAAAATTATAAATTCTCTGCAAAGCAGCATGTTGAGCACTAGCAGGAAAGTATTTACGGAAGAAAACATCAAGCAATTCTTTTGGACTTTTAATAGAACCAGGAGGCAAATTATTATACCAAGTTTTAGCATCATCCTTTAATGAGAAAGGAAAAATTTTAGCGACAAAATAAGTACGCATCTTAATATCATCAGAAAACAAGCCACTAAGAGTAGATAACTCAGTCATGTGTTCAACAACACTTTCTTTTTCAGTACCACAAAAGGGTGTTTTCTCAACAATAGCTATATGAGATAGATCAAGAGAAAAATCATAATCTTTATCCCTAATGTTTATAGGAGATGTGGCAAATTTAGGATCAGGAGATAGTTTATATCTAACAGCATGTTCTGCAAGCAACTTTTTAATTTTTCTTGCATCAGTAGTAGCATTGCATTTTTCAATAAAATCATCATCAAGTTCTACATAATCTTCATCAAGATCATCACTAGAATATTCAACAGACTCAGGTGAATTAACAGGTGTAGCAGCATTTTCATTAGGAGTTTCAGTATTTTCAATTTGTCTAGACTTAGCAATTGTAGCATCTAGAAAAGATCCTAACGAACCATCATTATCAAGCACAGCAGAAGCATCATCACAATTATGAGAGGAATTTTCAGATTCAGCAGAAGTACCAGCATTTGAAGTTTGTGGTGGTGAAACAAGTTTACTTATCACAGATGGTGAATCAAGAGCAGCAGAGGTACTAAGAGTTGTACCTTTTCTTGTAGTGGATGGTAATATGGCGATCTTAGTATCGCGAGGTTTACCCATGATGGAGAATTTGCAGCGAACAATATCAATCCAAGTGAACTTCCAAATAAAGCTATGCTCCCCGGCAACGGCGCCAGAAAATAGTCTTGATGACCCACAAGTATAGGGGATCGCAACTTCGAGGGAAATATTACCCAATTTATTGATTCGACACAAGGGGAGACAAAGAATACTTGTAAGCCTTAACTGAGTTGTCAATTCAGCACTTGGAAACAGACTTGCTCGCAAGAGTTTATCGAGTAACAGTTTGATAGCAAGGAAATAGCGAAATAACAGCAGCGGTGAAATAAAGACAGCAGTAGTGATTATAGTAAACAGCAGGATTAAAATACTGTAGGCACAGGACGGATTTAACGGGCGTTGCATGGATGAGAGAAACTCATATAACAATCAAAGCATGGGCATTTGCAGATAATAATAAAACGGTATCCAAGTACTAATCAATCAATAGGCATGTGTTCCATATTTAGTCGTACGTGCTCGCAATGAGAAACTTGCACAACATCTTTTGTCCTACCAGCCGGTGGCAGCCGGGCCTCTAGGGAAACTACTGGAAATTAAGGTACTCCTTTTAATAGAGTACCGGAGCAAAGCATTAACACTCCATGAACACATGTGATCCTCACATCACTACCATCCCCTCCGGTTGTCCCGATTTCTGTCACTTCGGGGCCATTGGTTCCGGACAGCGACATGTGTATACAACTTGCAGGTAAGATCAATAAACAATGAATATCTTCATGAAACAATAACATGTTCAGATCTGAGATCATGGCACTCGGGCCCTAGTGACAAGCATTAAGCATAACAAGTTGCAACAATATCATAAAAGTGACATCTACGGATACTAGGCACTATGCCCTAACAATCTTATGACTATTACATGACCAATCTCATCCAATCCCTACCATCCCCTTCAGCCTGGGGGAATTACTCACACATGGATGGGGGAAACATGGCTGGTCGATGGAGAGGCGTTGGCGGTGATGGCAGTGATGATCTACTCCAATTCCCGTCCCGGCGGAGTGCCAGAACGGAGACTTCTGGCTCCCGCGACGGAGTTTCGCGATGTGGCGGCTCTCTGGAGGGTTGATACGTCTCCAACGTATCGATAATTTCTTATGTTCCATGCTACTTTATTGATGATATCTACATGTTTTATGCACACTTTATGTCATATTCGTGCATTTTCTGGAACTAACCTATTAACAAGATGCCGAAGTGCCGTTCCTGTTTTCTGTTTTTGGTTTCAGAAATCCTAGTAACGAAATATTCTCGAATTGGACGAAATCAACGCCCAGGTTCCTATTTTGCCCGAAGCATCCAGAACACCCGAGAGCCACGAGGAGAGCCCTGGGGCCCAGATGATAGGGTGGCGCGGCCAGGGCTGGGCCCGCGCCACCCTATGGTGTCGTCGCCCCTTCGACCCTCTGCGCCGCCTTTTCGCCTATATAAGGTCCCTGACCTAAAAACCCCGAGAGGAAGCCACGGTACGCGAAACCTTCCAGAGCCGCCGCCATCGCGAAGCCAAGATCTGGGGTACAGGAGTCTCTCCGCCGAGCGGGGAAGTGCCCCGGAAGGCTTCTCCATCGACACCGCTGCCATCTCCACCGCCATCTTCATCACCGCTGCTGCTCCCATGAGGAGGGAGTAGTTCTCCATCGAGGCTCGGGGCTGTACCGGTAGCTATGTGGTTCATCTCTCTCCTATGTACTTCAATACAATAATCTCATGAGCTGCCTTACATGATTGAGATTCATATGATGATGCTTGTAATCTAGATGTCATTATGCTAGTCAAGTGGGTTTTACTTATGTGATCTCCGGAGACTCCTTGTCCCACGTGTGTAAAGGTGACAGTGTGTGCACCGTGTGGGTCTCTTAGGCTATATTTCACAGAATACTTATTCACTGTTATGAATGGCATAGTGAAGTGCTTATTTATATCTCTTTATGATTGCAATGTGTTTTGTATCACAATTTATCTATGTGCTACTCTAGTGATGTTATTAAAGTAGTTTTATTCCTCCTACACGGTGTAATGGTGACAGTGTGTGCACTCGTGTTAGTACTTGGTTTATGCTATGATCATGATCTCTTGTAGATTGCGAAGTTAACTATTGCTATGATAGTATTGATGTGTATTATTCCTCCTACATAAGCATGAAGGTGACAGTGTGCATGCTATGTTAGTACTTGGTTTAGTCGTTTCGATCTTTCATGCACTCTAAGGTTATTTAAATATGAACATTGAATTGTGGAGCTTGTTAACTCCGGCATTGAGGGTTCGTGTAATCCTACGCAATGTGTTCATCATCCAACAAGAGAGTGTAGAGTATGCATTTATCTATTCTGTTATGTGATCAATGTTGAGAGCGTCCACTAGTGAAAGTCTATTCCCTAGGCCTTGTTCCTAAATATTGCTATCTGCTTGTTACTGTTTTACCGTGTTACTACTGCATGCTACCGCTTGTTTAGTTCCTACAATATTACTACCATCAACCGCACGCCAGATTTTTTGGCGCCGTACTACTGCTCATACTTATTCATACCACTTGTATTTCACTATCTCTTCGCCGAACTAGTACACCTATTTGGTGTGTTGGGGACACAAGAGACTTCTTGCTTTGTGGTTGCAGGGTTGCATGAGAGGGATATCTTTGACCTCTTCCTCCCTGAGTTTGATAAACCTTGGGTAATCCACTTAAGGGAAACTTGCTGCTGTTCTACAAACCTCTGCTCTTGGAGGCCCAACACTGTCTACAAGAATAGAAGCACCCGTAGACATCAAGCACTTTTCTGGCGCCGTTGCCGGGGAGGGAAGGTAAACGGCACTCACACATTGGCAAGCCCGGCAACTAAGCACTTTTCCTCCCTCGTCAACTACGCGCCAAGCACTTTTCTGGCGCCGTTGCCGGGGAGGAAAGGTAAAAGGCACTCATACTTCGGTTCCAGGTAACAGTACTTTTCTGGCACCATTGTGTGTGTGCTCGAAGCTATTTCCTTTAGACTCTGCAATTGCGACATTTGGTTTCTTGTTTACACTAGTTAGGCATAATGGACAACAATGACCTTTTTATTCTATTTCCTGATTTAAGACATGGATGGTTTGATGCGAAAATTAAAAAACCCATGGAACATATTAATATGAATGCTTTGAACACCATTGTTGTTAATGATATGGAAAATTCTAAGCTTGGGGAAGCTGGCTTTGATGAGCATGATATCTTTAGTCCCCCAAGCATTGAGGAGAAAATTTACTTTGATGATACTTTGCCTCCCATTTATGATGATTATAATGATAGTAGTCTTTTGTTACCACCTGTTATGGAGGATAAATTTGATTATGATTACAATATACCTCCTATATTTGATAGCTACTTTGTTGAATTTGCTCCCACTACAATTAATAAGAATGACTATGCTTATGTTGGGAGTAGTAATTATTTTATGCATGAGACTCATGATAAGAATGCTTTATGTGATAGTTATATTGTTGAGTTTGCTCATGTTGCTACTGAAAGTTATTATGAGAGAGGAAAATATGGTTGTAAAAATTTTCATGTTACTAAAACACCTCTCTATGTGCTGAAATTTTTGAAGCTACACTTGTTTTATCTTCCTATGCTTGTTACTTTGCTCTTCATGAACTTGTTTATTTACAAGATTCCTATGCATAGGAAGCATGTTAGACTTAAATGTGTTTTGAATTTGCCTCTTGATGCTCTCTTTTGCTTCAACTACTATTTCTTGCGAGTGCATCATTAAAACTGCTGAGCCCATCTTAATGGCTATAAAGAAAGAACTTCTTGGGAGATAACCCATGTGTTTTTTTACTACAGTACTTTGTTTTATATTTGAGTCTTGGAAGTTGTTTACTACTGTAGCAACCTCTCCTTATCATGTTTTTGTGCCAAGTAAAGTTTCTATGTCAAAGTTGATATTATATTTGGGATCGCTGCGCAGAAACAGCATTGCTGTCTGTCACGAATCTGGGCACAGGCCTCTGTAGAAAATTCGAAAAAATCTGCCAATTTACGAGCGTGATCCTCGATATATACGCAACTTTCATTAGTTTTGAGTTTTTCCATTTGAGCAAGTCTGGTGCCATTTTAAATTCGTCTTACGGACTGTTCTGTTTTTGACAGATTCTGCCTTTTATTTCGCATTGCCTCTTTTGCTATGTTGGATTTATTTCTTTGATCCATTAATGTCCAGTAGCTTTATGAAATGTCCAGAAGTGTAAAGAATGATTGTGTCACCTCTGAACATGTGAATTTTTGATTATGCACTAACCCTCTAATGAGTTTGCTTGAAGTTTGGTGTGAAGGAAGTTTTCATGGGTCAAGAGAGGAGTATGATATACTATGATCAAGAGGAGTGAAAGCTCTAAGCTTGGGGATGCCCCCGTGGTTCATCCCTGCATATTTTAAGAAGACTCAAGTGTCTAAGCTTGGGGATGCCCAAGGCATCCCCTTCTTCATCGACAAAGTATCAGGTTCCTTCTCTTGAAACTATATTTTTATTCGGTCACATCTTATGTACTTTACTTGGAGCGTCTGTGTGCTTTTATTTTTGTTTTGTTATCTTAGTTCTCTGAATAAAGTTCATCCTTGTGTGGGAGAGAGACACGCTCCGCTGGTTCGTATGAACACATGTGTTCTTAGCTCATAGTATTCATGGCGAAGTTTCCTCTTCGTTAAATTGTTATATGGTTGGAATTGGAAAATGCTACATGTAGTAATTGGTAAAATGTCTTGGATAATGTGATACTTGGCAATTGTTGTGCTCATGTTTAAGCTCTTGCATCATATACTTTGCACCTATTAGTGAAGAAATACATAGAGCTTGCTAAAATTTGGTTTGCATATTTGGTCTCTCTAAGGTCTAGATAATTTCTAGTATTGAGTTTTGAACAACAAGGAAGACGGTGTAAAGTCTTATAATGTTTACAATATGTCTTTTATGTGAGTTTTGCTGCACCGGTTCATCCTTGTGTTTGTTTCAAATAAACCTTGCTAGCCTAAGCCTTGTATCGAGAGGGAATACTTCTCATGCATCCAAAATCCTTGAGCCAACTACTATGCCATTTGTGTCCACCATACCTACCTACTACATGGTATTTCTCCGCCATTCCAAAGTAAATTGCTTGAGTGCTACCTTTAAACAATTCAAAAGTTATTACCTCTTATTTGTGTCAATGTTTTATAGCTCATGAGGAAGTATGTGGTGTTTTATCTTTCAATCTTGTCATTTACTTCTGACAGACTTTCACAATGGACTAGTGGCTTCATCCGCTTATCCAATAATTTTGCAAAAAGAGCTGGCAATGAGGTTCCCAGCCTCAATTAATTAACTTTCATTAATAATTCTCTTCACATGTTTTGCTCTGATTCATCAGTAAGCAACTTAATTTTGCAAATAGACACTCCTCCATGGTATGTGAATGTTGGAAGGCACCCGAGGATTCGGTTAGCCATGGCTTGTGTAAGCAAAAGGTTGGGAGGAGTGTCATCCATAAATAAAGAAAAACTAAACTAAAGTACATGTGTAAACAAAAGAGAAGAGGGATGATTTACCTTGCTGGTAGAGATAACGTCCTTCATGGGAGCCGCTCTTGAAAGTCTGGTTGATGAGGTAGTTAGAGTGCCCACTACCATTCGTTGACAACAACAAACACCTCTCAAAACTTTATTTTTATGCTCTCTTTATGTTTTCAAAATAAAAGCTCTAGCACAAATATAGCAATCGATGCTTTCCTCTTTGAAGGGCCATTCTTTTACTTTTATGTTGAGTCAGTTCACCTATTTCTCTCCATCTCAAGAAGCAAACACTTGTGTGAACTGTGCATTGATTCCTACATACTTGCATATTGCACTTGTTATATTACTTTGCATTGACAACTATCCATGAGATATACATGTTACAAGTTGAAAGCAACCGCTGAAACTTAATCTTCCTTTGTGTTGCTTCAATACCTCTACTTTGAATTATTGCTTTACGAGCTAACTCTTATGCAAGACTTATTGATGCTTGTCTTGAAAGTACTATTCATGAAAAGTCTTTGTTTTATGATTCATTTGTTTACTCATGTCATTACCATTGTTTTGATCGCTGCATTCATTACATATGTTTACAAATAGTATGATCAAGATTATGATGGCATGTCACTTAAGAAATTATCTTTGTTATCGTTTTACCTGCTCGGGACGAGCAGAACTAAGCTTGGGGATGCTGATACGTCTCCAACGTATCGATAATTTCTTATGTTCCATGCTACTTTATTGATGATATCTACATGTTTTATGCACACTTTATGTCATATTCGTGCATTTTCTGGAACTAACCTATTAACAAGATGCCGAAGTGCCAGTTGTTTTCTGCTGTTTTTGGTTTCAGAAATCCTAGTAACGAAATATTCTCGGAATTGGACGAAATCAACGCCCAGGTTCCTATTTTGCCCGGAAGCATCCAGAACACCCGAGAGCCACCGAGGAGAGCCCGGTGGGCCCAGATGATAGGGTGGCGCGGCCAGGCTGGGCCGCCACCCTATGGTGTCGTCGCCTTCGACCCTTCTGCGCTTTTCGCCTATATAAGGTCCCCCGACCTAAAAACCCCGAGAGGAGGAAGCCACGGCGCGAAACCTTCCGAGCCGCCGCCATCGCGAAGCCAAGATCTGGGACAGGAGTCTCTGTCCGGCACCCCGCCAACGGGGAAGTGCCCGGAAGGCTTCTCCATCGACACCGCTGCCATCTCCACCGCCATCTTCATCACCGCTGCTGCTCCCATGAGGAGGGAGTAGTTCTCCATCGAGGCTCGGGGCTGTATCGGTAGCTATGTGGTTCATCTCTCTCCTATGTACTTCAATACAATAATCTCATGAGCTGCCTTACATGATTGAGATTCATATGATGATGCTTGTAATCTAGATGTCATTATGCTAGTCAAGTGGGTTTTACTTATGTGATCTCCGGAGACTCCTTGTCCCACGTGTGTAAAGGTGACAGTGTGTGCACCGTGTGGGTCTCTTAGGCTATATTTCACAGAATACTTATTCACTGTTATGAATGGCATAGTGAAGTGCTTATTTATATCTCTTTATGATTGCAATGTGTTTTGTATCACAATTTATCTATGTGCTACTCTAGTGATGTTATTAAAGTAGTTTTATTCCTCCTACACGGTGTAATGGTGACAGTGTGTGCACTCGTGTTAGTACTTGGTTTATGCTATGATCATGATCTCTTGTAGATTGCGAAGTTAACTATTGCTATGATAGTATTGATGTGTATTATTCCTCCTACATAAGCATGAAGGTGACAGTGTGCATGCTATGTTAGTACTTGGTTTAGTCGTTTCGATCTTTCATGCACTCTAAGGTTATTTAAATATGAACATTGAATTGTGGAGCTTGTTAACTCCGGCATTGAGGGTTCGTGTAATCCTACGCAATGTGTTCATCATCCAACAAGAGAGTGTAGAGTATGCATTTATCTATTCTGTTATGTGATCAATGTTGAGAGTGTCCACTAGTGAAAGTCTATTCCCTAGGCCTTGTTCCTAAATATTGCTATCGCTGCTTGTTACTGTTTCTGTGTTACTGCTGCGTTACTACTGCTTGTTTAGTTCCTACAATATTACTACCATCAACTGCACGCCAGGAGCTATTTTCTGCGCCGTACTGCTCATACTTATTCATACCACTTGTATTTCACTATCTCTTCGCCGAACTAGTACACCTATTTGGTGTGTTGGGGACACAAGAGACTTCTTGCTTTGTGGTTGCAGGGTTGCATGAGAGGGATATCTTTGACCTCTTCCTCCCTGAGTTTGATAAACCTTGGGTAATCCACTTAAGGGAAACTTGCTGCTGTTCTACAAACCTCTGCTCTTGGAGGCCCAACACTGTCTACAAGAATAGAAGCACCCGTAGACATCAAGGGTTTCTGGCGACTTCGACTTCCCTCTGTGCGTTTTCAGGTCGAAACCAATAAGTAGTCCGAAGGGGGCGTCGGAGGCCGGCCGAGGGGGCCACACCACATGGCCGCGCGGGCCCCCCTGGGCCGCGCCGCCATATGGTGTGGGGCCCTCGGGCCTCCACCCTCTTGCCCTTCTGGCTCCGTCAATATTTTGGTAAAATAGGGCCTTCTGCATAAATTCCGAGGATTTTCCCGAAAGTTGGATTTCTGCACAAAAACGAGACACCAGAGCAGTTCTGCTGAAAACAGCGTTAGTCCGTGTTAGTTGTATCCAAAATACACAAATTAGAGGCAAAACAATAGCAAAAGTGTTCGGGAAAGTAGATACGTTTTGGACGTATCATGGAGCAAGACTCTAAAAGTCGCTTTCGTTGGGTATCGCGAACATAACTTGTATGTGGTGGACTTTTCGGGGACCACCACTTCAAGTGCGATGTGCCTATTCGGAAAGGCGGATGTGGGTTGGTTGTGGCATCGCCGCTTAGCCCATGTCAACATGAGAACTTTGCAAAGTCTTCACAAGGGGAACCATATTGTGGGACTAATGGAAAATGTTTCTTTTGCCAAAGATCGTGTTTGTAGGGCTTGTGTTGAAGGCAAAATGCATGACTCTCCGCATCCAAGCAAGACTATCATCTCTTCCAAGAGGATCTTGGAGCTCCTTCATGTGGATCTCTTTGGTCCCGTTACTCATGCAAGTCTTGGTGCGAAGAAACATTGCTTGGTGATTGTTGATGATTACTCAAGATACACTTGGGTCTACTTTCTCAAGACGAAAGATGAGACTCAACAAATATTCATTGACTTTGCTACCGAGGTGCAACGCCAACACAACCTCCTCATTATGGCAATAAGAAGTGACAACGGCTCCGAGTTCAAGAACTACACACTCAATGATTTCCTTAGTGATGAGGGGATTCGTCATCAATATTCCGCTGCTTACACCCCTCAACAAAATGGTGTTGCGGAGAGGAAGAACCGGACTCTTATGGATATGGCAAGATCTATGATGGCGGAGTACAAATCCCGCTATAACTTTTGGGCCGAAGCCATCTCCACCGCTTGCCACTCTTCTAACCGGCTCTATCTCCGCAAGGGATTGAACAAGACTCCATATGAAATACTCACCGGCAACAAGCCTAATATCTCATACTTCAAGGTGTTCGGTTGTAAGTGTTTCTACAAAATCAAAGGAGTTCGTTTGTCTAAATTCGCTCCTAAAGCTTTGGAGGGTATATTTGTTGGTTACGGTGCCGAATCTCACACTTATAGAATCTTTGATATAGCCTCCGGGATTATCATCGAATCTTGTAGTGTGAGGTTCGAAGAAAATGATAGCTCCCAAGTGGGGCAAGTTGATGTATGTGCAGGTGATGAAATACCTCAAGATGCCATAGTAAGAATGGGTGTGGGATTTTTCCGCCCCATTGAGGGACACGGTGTGGCGTCTCGGGAAGAACTATGCTCTACCACGGTGGAGCCCTCATCCTCTCAACATCAACAAACCCCATCCCTTGAAGCTAATGATGCACCAACCCAAGAACAAGAAGAAAACCCTCCCTCTCATGAACAAGATCAAGGACAAGATCAACCTAGAATTCATGATGGCTCCGATGAGTATCCATTTGATATTTGCGCTTCACCAAATATTGTCCAAGATCAAGCACATGAGGATGAGCATTCTCAAGAAATTGAGGAAGCTCAAATTGAAGGTCAAGACGGGGACCCAAATGATCAAGTTGATCAAGTGACACCTCCAAGGCCTAGAAAAACCAAGGAGGAGATCGAGGCCCGTCGTCTAGCAAGAAGAGAAAGGCAACTTGAGCGTCTTGAACACACACATGACAAGGTTCTTGGTGATGTAAGGGCAAAGGTTTCCACAAGAAGGCAATTGGCTAACTTTAGCAATCATCATGCTTATATCTCCTTAGTGGAACCCAAGAAAGTATTTGAAGCCCTTGAAGATTCGGATTGGTTGGAAGCTATGCACGAAGAACTCAACAACTTCAAGCGCAACAAAGTATGGACCTTAGTAGAGAAGCCAAAGGAGTGCCGCAATGTTATAGGCACTAAATGGATATTCAAGAACAAGCAAGATGAGTTTGGAAATGTTGTGAGGAACAAGGCAAGATTGGTGGCTCAAGGTTTCTCTCAAGTTGAAGGAATTGACTTTGGAGAGACCTATGCTCCCGTGGCTCGCCTTGAGTCCATCCGTATCCTTCTTGCTTATGCATCGCATCATAACTTTAAGTTACAACAAATGGATGTGAAAAGTGCATTTCTTAATGGTCCTTTGCATGAAGAGGTTTATGTTAAGCAACCCCCGGGGTTTGAGGATCTCAACTTTCCTAACCATGTCTACAAGCTTGATAAAGCACTTTATGGTCTCAAACAAGCTCCTAGAGCTTGGTACGAGCACCTTAAAGAATTGTTGGTAGACCGTGGGTTTGATGTTGGGCTAATCGATCCCACTCTTTTTACTAAGAGGGTTAATGGGGAGCTTTTCGTTTGCCAATTATATGTTGATGATATTATCTTTGGCTCTACTAACAAAGCTTTCAATGATGAATTTTCAAAGCTTATGACCGATAGGTTTGAGATGTCTATGATGGGAGAGATGAAGTTCTTCCTTGGTTTTGAGATCAAGCAATTGAGAGAAGGAACCTTCATCAATCAAGCAAAATATCTCCAAGACATGCTCAAGAGGTTCAAGATGACCGAGTTGAAGGGTGTGGCCACTCCTATGGTTACCAAATGTCATCTTGCACTAGATCCCAATGGTAAAGAGGTGGATCAAAAGGTATATCGCTCCATGATTGGATCCTTGCTTTACCTTTGTGCATCTAGACCGGACATAGTGTTGAGTGTTGGTGTGTGTGCAAGGTATCAAGCTTCTCCTAAGGAGAGCCACATGATGGCTCTCAAAAGAATCTTTAGATATTTGGTTGATACCCCAAGATATGGTATTTGGTACCCCAAAGGCTCAAGCTTTATTCTCAATGGATATACCGATGCGGATTGGGCGGGTGACAAGGATGATAGGAAATCAACTTCCGGGGCTTGCCAATTCCTTGGTAGGTCCTTGGTGTGTTGGTCTTCTAAGAAGCAAAATTGCATATCTCTCTCCACCGCCGAAGCCGAATATGTTGCCGCCGCAAGTGGATGCACTCAATTGTTATGGATGAGGCAAACTTTAAAGGAATACGGTGTCATTTGTGACAAAGTGCCTCTATTATGTGACAATGAAAGTGCTATCAAGATTGCCTATAATCCGGTGCAACATTCAAGAACGAAGCATATTGAGATCCGGAATCATTTCATTAGGGATCATGTTGCCCGTGGTGATATTGAGCTTATCTATGTTCCTACCAAAGATCAACTTGCCGATATATTCACGAAGCCTCTTGATGAAGCAAGGTTCTCTTATTTGAGGAATGAGCTAAATATCATTGATTCAAGGAGTATAGCTTGACCATCTTGCAAACACACCTTTGTCTCAAAACTTTATTTGGTTTAGATGTGGGCATGGAGATAGGGGGAGTGCGGTTTAAACTATTGAGCTATCACTCCCCCCATAATGCCAACATTAAAAGAAATCATTCTCTTTATATCATATAATGATATGTGAGCTTCAATGATGAGTAGTGGTTTTGGGCCCAAGATATATCTTCGCGGTGCCATGCCATAACACTCATATATGGTGGCCTAGGCCACCACACTCTTCTTTGTGAAGAGTTGGAGTTATGTGGATCTTAATTGGTTTTATTTGACATCTCCTTGTTTCATGGGAAATCACTCATTTTTGGCCTTCATTTGCATTATTTGCAAAAATGAGTGATCATGTACCATCTCACAGTTTGGCGTATCTGTCCTAAGCCTATCTCATCTAAGCCATATCCTCTTCCCTATCCGAGTGCATTACATTCTCTAAAAAACGTGTTCGGCCTATTTTCATCCACCGGAAGTTCCGGCCGTATCGACTGAAGTTCGGCTGACCTTCCGGCCAGCTCGGCGCTGTCGCTGTTCCTATTGGTGAAAATTTTGGGGGACCGGAAGTTCGGCTCCTACGAGCGGAACTTCCGCCTTACGATTTTCTCCATATCTGTCCGGGTGGGAGCAGCCTCCCACTTCCCTCCATCCAAGATCTAGTTCTCTCTCCCATAAGGCGATAAGCTTCCTCCGGCCGGATCTCTCTTCTCCGGCGACTTCACGGATCGGCTCCGTGGATCGGTATCCCCTCCCTCTTCTCCTCCATGGCTCCCCCCGGTTTGTGCCCTCTCCCTCTCTATGTGTGGGTAGACCTCACTAGATGAACTATAGGGCATACTCTAGGCATAGATATGGTTGAACTCCTCTAGATGCCTTTCCTTTACTAGATCGTGCATAGGATGTTGTAGTATTGCGGTTAAACAAGCCATTGCCAAAGATCTGGTGAGAAATCGCGCTGCGAGAGCCGGAAGTTCCGGCTCAACACGGAACTTCCGGGCGGAACTCCGCCGGTTCTCACCGGAACTTCCGGCCTGGCAACTTTTTCTGCTGTTACTCAATGTCCTGTGTAGGTTCTGGTTCTTGGCTTCCTTGCTAGTATGCACTCATTTATCATTCATATCCTGTTGATTCCATCCCAGGTCCTTCCAAGAAGAGGAACAAGGCTCCAGTGGACGAGATTGAGGAAGAATTTGAGCAAACTAGGCCTTCCAAGCTCACCGCTCGTCAGCAATCATCTCAAAGGCAAAAGACACCCGCTGTTCGGGGCAAGAACATCCATGTATCCGTGAAGAACATGCAATATCTTGAGTACAAGGAGATCCGTGACTTGAACCCTTACCTCACTCCTCGGAACAATCGGGTTACGGATAAGCGCTTCCACAACAAGACTCAAGAGGAGATCTTCTATGAGGTGTATGTGCCATTCAAGAAGGGGGTAGCCCCTCAACATGCTATTGACACCGGCAAGATGGCCGCTTCGAAGTACTTTGCCGAAGCATATGCTATGTGTGGTGAGTTTGGGCTCTATCCCATAATGGAGCTCACCAAGGATTATGATGGGGTTGATCCATCAATTCTATGCCACCGTCCACTTTGACTCGGATGAAGCTAAAACTTTCCGGTGGATGTCTCATGAAAGGCTCCTTGAGTCTAACTTGGCAAAGTTTGGAAGTGCCCTTGGATACCCTCGCCTCCCGGGCGTTGATGAGAATGGTTGGAGGTGCCATGATAGTTCTTTCTCTCAACCAAGGGAAGCTTTGGAGAACCTCTACATCAAAGGTTGGGGCATCCCGGGCAAGAGTGCGGATCTTCTCCCTACTTGGGACATTATGCTTAGAGTCTACCGGGAAACCATTGGACCAAAGGGTGGCAACCTTGATGAGTTGCATTTATATGAAGTCGACCTTATGGCAAACTCCTTTGCTAAGAAGGGCACCGGTGAGAAGCTTGATGTGATGGACTACATCTACAATGAGATGTGGTCATGTGTTATGGAGAAGAAGCTTCCCTCCTATGCTCCGTACATTATGAAGCTCATTGAGGACACTTGGATTGATTCTTGTCAGACTTCCCTCATTCACTCAATTCCTCTCAACATCACTATGCATGAAGTGAAGGTTCTGAGGACCAAGCGCCACAACTCCCCTATTGAAGATGTTCCCCCCATGGATGAGAAGCCACCTAGCTGGGCTTCTAAGCTTGCTCGCCGCATGAGACAGATCTTTTGCCTCACCGCTGCAGTCAACCACCGCTTCTATTCTTGCAGCATGCAGCCTCCAAGAGCAGAGGTTTGTAGAAGAGCACAGAAGTTTTCCCTTAAGTGGATCACCCAAGGTTTATCGAACTCAGGGAGGAAGAGGTCAAAGATATCCCTCTCAAGCAACCCTGCAAACACAAAGCAAGAAGTCTCTTGTGTCCCCAACACACCAAATACACTTGTCGATGTATAGGTGCACTAGTTCGGCGAAGAGATAGTAAAACACAGGTGGTATAGATGGTGGTAGTATTGCAAAGTAAAGATGCAGTAAAACAGTAAACAAGCGGCGCCAGAAAATAGCTTGCTGGCGTAGGAAGCAATTCTTTGTGGTGGAAACAAGGCCTAGGGATCATACTTTCACTAGTGGACACTCTCAACATTGATCACATAATAAATAAGTTCTCTTCCTTGTGCTACATATACTCTTGTTGGATGATGAACACCACTAATTGTGTAGGATTACACGAACCCTCAATGCCGGAGTTAACAAGCGCCACAACATTCGATATTCATGTTTAAGTAACCTTAGAGTATAATAGATCTTTGCAAAATAGACCAAGTACTAACATAGCATGCACACTGTCACCATCACACTACGAAGGAGGCATAGATCACATCAATACTATCATAGCGATAATCAACTCCATAACCTACAAGAGATTATGATCATAATCTACGACAAGAACTACACAATGCACACACTGTCACCATTACACCATGCAGGAGGAATAGACTATTTTAATAACATCACATGAGTAGCACATAGATAAATAGTGATACAAAACACATTGCAATCATAAAGGGATATAAATAAGCACTTCACTACGCCATTCATAACAGTGAATAAGTATTCTGTGAAATATAGCCTAAGAGACCCACACGGTGCACACACTGTCACCTTTACACACGTGGGACAAGGAGTCTCCGGAAATCACATAAGTAAAACCCACTTGACTAGCATAATGACATCTAGATTACAAGCATCATCATATGAATCTCAATCATGTAAGGCAGCTCATGAGATTATTGTATTGAAGTACATAGAGAGAGATGAACCACATAGCTACCGGTACAGCCCCGAGCCTCGATGGAGAACTACTCCCTCCTCATGGGAGCAGCGGCGGTGATGAAGATGGCGGTGGAGATGGCAGCGGTGTCGATGGAGAAGCCTTCCGGGCACTTCCCCGTCCCGGCGGCGTGGAACAGAGACTCCTGTCCCCCGATCTTGGCTTCGCGATGGCGGCGGCTCTGGAACTTTTCGTACCGTGGCTTATTCGTATCGTGTTTTAGGTCGAGACCTTTATATAGGCGAAGAGGCGGAGTCGGAGGGCTGACGAGGCGGCGACACCAGGGGGCGCGGCCCACTGCCGCGCCACCACCATGTGTGGGCCCCCTGTGGCTCTCCTCGGTGGCTCTCGGGTGTTCTGGAAGCTTTGTGGGAAAATAGGATGTTGGGCGTTGATTTCGTCCGATTCCGAGAATATTTCCTTACTAGGATTTCTGAACCAAAAACAGCAGAAGAACTGGCCTTCGGCATCTTGTCAATAGGTTAGTTTCGGAAAACGCATAATAATGACATATAATGTGTATAAAACATGTAGGTATCATCAATAAAGTAGCATGGAACATAAGAAATTATAGATACGTTTGAGACGTATCATCAACCACCGTCAGTATCAGCAGCATGCAGAAGCCAAGAAGTCTCGGGTTCGCCAGAAGAGCATCATGAGGGCTCTTGCGGTGGAAGTGTCTCCTCCCGGATCCGAGGAGAATATCACTCCGGAGGCTGAGTGGGTTTCTCAGCATGGTGTTCCTCTTCCTCCAGATGGCCTTGAGATCGAGTCTCCTCCTCACACTCCACCCTACCCCGGCGCTCCATCGGATCTTCCTCCCGGCTGGGCTAACGCCGACCCTTGGGGCGTGTAGTTTCTCCTATCCCTTTTTGGTGCTTTGGTGCCAAAGGGGGAGAGTGAGACCTTTTAGGTTGCTCTCCGTTGGGTATTTGCATGGGGGAGTCACAAGCTCGTGTTTGGCTTTGATTTTTATCGCTTGTGATTCTATTTATCCTTGTGGTGTCGTCATTTATCTATGTGGTTGAACTATGTTCTTAGTTCATGTGGCTTGTAAACTCTATCTATGTGGATGGTAAACTCCGTTTGTGTGTCTTCCATGGTTATCTATGTGTGCATGATTCTATTATCCATATGCTTATCACTGTGTTGTATTGCTAACCCATGGAAGACGGATGCTAGATATAGGGGGAGCTTCTTTTACACCATTGCTCATATCTAGGGGGAGCTCCTCTATATCTTTCACTTTGTTGGATTACACTATTCTTTCCTTGTAAATACTTGTGTTGTCATCAAACACCAAAAAGGGGGAGATTGAAAGAACATTTCCCGCCCTTTTGGGTTTTGTGTGTTTGATGTCAACACTAGGTATATATTTATGTGTGTTGATGTAGACAGGTACAAGTTTTCGGTAAACATACTCGATCGGTGAAATGGTATGGCAATTCTGAAGCTCAAGGTTTTTGGTTCTGGCGGAAGTTCCGGCCCCAGCAGCGGAAGTTCCGCCTGGCACTTCCCGCAGAGCCCTTCGGCGTTGGTCTGCTTGTTTTCATCTCTGGGCGGAAGTTCCGGAAGCTGGCCGGAAGTTCCGGTCAGCGGAACTTCCGCCCAACTTCCGACAAGTTCCAGTAAGGTTTTCGCGTTATTTCGGAACTTGGCCGGAACTTGGCCGGAACTTCCGGTCACCGGAAGTTCCGCCCTAGTTCCGCCTAGTTCCGCCCCATCTTTTCGACAGGTTGCCTGACGAAGTTTTTTCCCCGGCGGATGTTCCGGCTCTTTTGGCCGGTACTTCCGGTGCCAGCCGGAACTTCCGGCCCTCCTGGCCGGAACTTCCGGTGTTACGAGAAATGGTCCAAACGGTCAGATCTGAGAGCTCCAATCATATAAATAGCTCTCTTCTCCAAAGGGACAAGTTGCTCAATCATTGCACAAGAAATCTGCCAAGCTTCACCACCATTAGAGCCACCTCAAGAAACACAAGATTTGCAAGATCTCCTTCCTCCCCCAACCAAAGCTCTTGATCTTTGGAGATTTGAAGGAGAAGCCACCGATCTACATCCTCACCGAAGCGTTTTTCATTTCCCCCTCATTTGTTTGAGGGATCTCATGCTAGTGTTCCTATTTGGTTCCCTAGTTGATTTGTGTTGATGTGTTGTTGTTGATTGTTGTATTGTTACAGATTTGGGAGCCTCCAATTCAGTTGTGGATGTGTGCCCCAAGAACCTTGTAAAGGCCCGGTTTCCACCTCGAGGAAATCCCTTAGTGGAAGTGGGCTAGGCCTTCGTGGCGTTGCTCACAGGAGATCTGAGTGAAGCCTTCGTGGCTGTTGGTTTGGCTTGCGTAGCAACCACACTCCTCCAAACGTAGACGTACCTTCTTGCAAAGGAAGGGAACTACGGGAATCATCTCCGTGTCATCGCGTGCTACACTCTCGGTTACCTCTATCCCACTCTATCTCCTCTATATTGCGTAGCTATATCTTGCTTAGTTGATAACCTTGTCATATAGGTAAATTCACTTAGTTGCATATCTAGAGAATTTACCTTTGTGTCAAACCTAAATTGAAAAAGAACTAAAAATTGGTTAGCACCTATTCACTCTAGGTGCGGCATACGATCCTTTCAAATGCTTGTCACTAGGGCCCGAGTGCCATGATCTCAGATCTGAACATGTTATTGTTTCATCATGATATGCATTGTTTTATGATCTTACCTGCAAGTTGTATACACACGTTGCTGTCCGGAACCCGAGGCCCCAAAGTGACAGAAATTGGGACAACCGGAGGTGAAGACGGTGATGTGAGGATCACATGTGTTCACGGAGTGTTAATGCTTTGCTCCGGTACTCTATTAAAAGGAGTACATTAATTTCCAGTAGTTTTCCTAGAGGTCTTTGCCACCGGCTGGTAGGACAAAAGATGTTGTGCAAGTTTCTCATTGCGAGCACGTACGACTATATATGTAACACATGCCTATGGATTGATTAGTACTTGGATACCGCTTTATTATTATCTGCAAATGCCCTACCATGATTGTTATATGAATTCTCTCATCCATGCAACGCCCGTTCATCCATCCCTGTGCCTACAGTATTTTAATCCTGCCGTTTACTATAATCACTACTGCTGTCTTTATTTCACCGCTGCTGTTATTTCACTATTCCTACGCTATAAACCGTTGCTATGATAAACTCTTGCGAGCAAGTCTCTTGTGCAATGAATTGACAACTCATTAAGGCTTACAAGTATTCTTTGTCTCCCCTTGTGTCGAATCAATAAATTGGGTAATACTTCCCTCGAAGACTGTTGCGATCCCCTATACTTGTGGGTCATCAGCTGGCGGCGGCCGCCGCCGCATGCGCACAGGAGAGGGATTGGAGGAGATGGCGATGGGAAGAGGAGTGGGGATTGGGGGAAGAGAGCACGCGCGGCGATTGGCAAGGAAAGGCCCGATCTACCCCGCGCGGAGAGATATTTTCCACGGCCGGCGCCTAGCGAGCCCAAACTGAAACGACCCGTAAAGACTGATGTGTGGACCCGGCCGGCCATGGGACCCAGATGCAACCAGAGGCGGGTAGGACATGGATGTTGCATGGCTTTTTCTAGCGGTAAAGTGCTCTACAGCCAATCCGGAAGTGCCGCTGCTCCCAGAATAGACGGACGAGATTCAAAATCTACCAGCCACAGTAAAAATCGGACGGCCCACATGCTTTAATCTTGAATGCCCCATGGGGGCATCAATTATACCTTTCATATATTACGAGCTCCATGTCTTTTCTTAGTAGATGGCTCAAAGTCTTTAGTATTCAACAGGAGACGTTGCGTACGGGACGGTTTGCGTGTGCATAACATATACAATTACAATTGTACACGTCGTATTCTAAACCTATTCGGAAAAGAAGGCGTCTATACTTTTTCCCTGGCGACACCAACCTTCCCACCTCCAGCAAACCGAGACCGAGTAGAGTACGCCTCTCTTTGCACAAAAGCCCTCGCTTGACTTCTAATATCCGCTTCCGCTCCCCTCTCTCCTCCCCTGAAACCCCACCCTTGCATGGGAAAGCGATTCCCGGCCGCCGCCCTAGCCGCCGCTTTCCGCCCCTACTCCCACTCCGGTGGTTCCGCCGCCGCAACCGCCGCCGGCAAGGCATCCAAGCCGCCCACCTCCCCGCTGGATACTCCCAGGAACGCCGGCGCCGGCGCCGGGGCCAGCTCCGGCCGCGCCGAGGTGCGGGAGGTGGCGGCGGCGTGCGGGATGCAGGAGGACGAACGGGTGCCGCTCTCGGAGATGGTGCTGGACTGCACGAGGCGCTGGTTCCAGGACGCGCTCAAGGAGGCGCGCGCCGGCGACGCCGCCATGCAGGTGCTCGTCGGCCAGATGTACCGCAGCGGGTACGGCGTCAACAAGAACGAGCAAAAGGTCAGCCCTCCCTTCCTTCGCTTTCGTCCGGATTTGTGTGGAATCTGGAGTTGAAAGGAGCTGCCTTTACAGAGGGCTTAGTTCTGAATAGTTGACCTTTACGGTTCATTACTCCTGATGTATCAGTCTGTTCAGATTTCTGGATAGAAACCCAGAATTGGATGTGCCACTGTTACTACAGCTGTGCTAAATCATGTTCTGCATCATAATTCTCATGTAACACTCAGAACTTATTCAACAAAACTTGTACTAGTATATATTTAGGTGGGTCCTGAGCCAAATAGATTTCCTTCCCCTGCTTGGATTCCTCATAATCTCCTTCTTTCTGCACTCTAAAAGTTGCAATAATATTTGAAAACACATGAATACTCCCTCTGTCCCCGATTAATTTATATTCCCTATTATATTTGTCAAATTGACAATCTAGGGATACACGCAGGACTTATAAACTGGGACGGAGGGAGTAATAACAATGAAATAACATGAGCACTTAATTACAAAATTTGGTGCTAACATATGACCGTACAAAACAAACAAATTTGTATAGCCTTGTAAATATGTTCTAGCATTTCTAAATTTTCAAGATTTTGTCTCAAATACTTTCACAGCCTTTTGGACTGGGAAAGGGAGAGGGAACAAATAGGTGAACAAATAGACTGCAGTTAGAATGCTTATCAATAGAGAAATCGGATTAATTGAACTTGTGCAGCTGCTCACTGACGTACTTAAACTTGGTAGCACAATCAGGATGCTGTAGATACTATCTAATCACAAGGTTCTAAAGGTTGATAACAAGTACAGAAGTACTCACTAGGTCACCACACCTTGTAGCAAGTTAGTCGGCTCTGTAACTGGCTTTCCTGTATAAATCTGTATACATTTTAATTTTACACCTCTCAGTTCCTGCCCTGGTTTAACTTTCACTCTCAACTTCAATACCATTTAATTTACCACCCTTGGCTGTGAAAACTGTAACAAAACCCCCTCAGCGTTTTTTTTTGAGGACTGTTTTGTAACTTTAGCTGCTACGTAACTTAAATTATTCTAGTTAGCTTTTGTGAGGCTTAGGACAGGAGGGCATGTGATTGTTTGGTGGTGGCTGACTACAAAGTACAGGTTTTTTGATATTTACTTATTCACAAATTACGAACCATGTAACCACCTTGTTAACAGACCATTGCATGATTATCTTGAGCATGTGCTAGGTTAACCCTGTTAAACTGGTCGATTAGTCTCTGGCGCTGCATCCTTGTAACCTGTGAGGGGACCTCCTATGAGTAGTGGCTGAGTAGACGTCTTTTTATAACATTGGACATACACTGTTCATAAAGCTTCTGGTGCAATTTTCTTCTCATGGTTAAGATACTGAATAACTGAAAGAAACACTGTCTGCGACTATTTGCTTGTCCTCTTAATAGGCATGTTCAGGTTTTTTGCATGTATATTCTAGGGTTATAAGTGCAAAAAATTACAGATATTATTATCATATAGTAAATGGAAATACATTATATGATTTCCCATGACCCTTCAATTGGGAACTGAATTCCGTGCCACAAACAGAATAACAGATGCTAGGGTAAACTGAAGTTTGGGCATATTTTTGAATGGGCCAAGTTGTTACATACTTTAGCCTGACTGTTTTACAAACAACACGTAATGGGTTTGCAGTTCAGTTGATGGAAGACATGAGATATTATGGAAAGGACGTAGTTAGTGGAAAGCCAGTCATTTAGCACCCTTGCATGAGTTTTTGTCACCTATTTCTATTGAATTTCTTGCATCCTCTTATTTCTGTTGGATTGCTTATAACTAAGAAAATTTGCATTGTGTAGTCTCGACTTTGGATGGAGAAAGCATCGAGATACCGATCTACAGTCTGGAAAGTTAGCAATAAACGTCCAGGTTAGCTGTCTGTGCCTACACTTCAAGGGTCCTTCTGTTACTTGCTCATGCAGAAGATCTAGGTGTACTTTTGTTTTCTGAACCTAACATGTTTTCTTTTAGGATATAATGCTAGTGACTCAGACACAGATGATGCTAATGAAACAGGCAAATAATGGATATTTCCGAGCTAATGTATTACTGGGAGGGTAAGTTTTGTTTCCTTATGTGCCATTGTATAATCCAGAACTGGCTTTTTTATAGCAGCATTATTATTTGAGTTAATGGAGAAAAGAATTTACCAGTTTATCAGTATCTGAATATCCATATTTCTAGCGAACTACTCCCTTCGTCCCACCATATAAGAAGCTTACCGAAACCTCTTATATTGTGGGACGGAGGGAGTTGCATATTAGGCTGTACAACGATGATAGGATTTTAAGAGTGATCAATAACTTTTTCTTGACCCTTTCTATGTATGATGCATCCCATACGAGCAAATCATGTTTATGGCCTCAGTTACGTAACTTTTCCTTATTATGAGAAAGGTCTGAAAGATCCATTAATACTTTCTTTTTATTAATGATTGGGAATACTTATATTCCGCCGGTTCCAACGAATAAGGCGCACACGTGTTCCTAGATTTCTGTTTCACCAAGAATTAGTCAAAGTATACGAGAGCTATTTGATGAAAAGTTGATATCATTAGAAAGTGTTTTTCAATGCAAATCCAACTATATCAATTTTGTATAACGTAATTGAGATACTGTTATCAAAACTTTGGTCAAAGATTTGTCTTGGAAAGCACATGTGCCTTATTCATAGGAGCGTAGAGAGTAGATATATTATTTAACAATGGTACTTGACTACCTTTTGAGCATGTGTTGACTATTTTAGTTTACTCAAAAGCATTTGATACTGTATTTGTTTAAGCAGCTCCCTTTATTTTGCAGGGCCTGTAGTGACTACAAAACAAGCAAGGGGACACAAACTATTCAAATATGCAGTTGTATCATGAGAATTGTTTTGGGCATCATTAGTTAGCATGTACGATGGTCTATTTTCTTCTTTTTGAAGTGTGTTATATCTGCTTATCATCACAAACGTAAAATTCCTCAGGATGTGTTTTCACTCCATTTGCTGGCGCTTGCGAACCCTAGAGAATGTGTTACTCCCTTTTCGCTAGCTCATATGCATGTCCTATTCTTCATTCGCTACAGATATCCTCCTGCTTCCGCTTCTTCTATATCTGATTCAACCTTGGCTGAGGAGTGTTCATTTTAATTTCATATACTCCCTCTGTCCGTAAAAAGATGTCTGAACTTTAGACAAATTTGTCCGTAAAAAGATGTCTGAACTTTAGATAAATTTAGATGTATCTAGATACTAAAATAAGTGTAGATACATCTAAATTTTAATAAAGTTATAGACAGAGGGAGTATATGGGAAATCCTTACTTCACATTTTTACCTTGGAAATATATAGCGCATGGGCAGGATATGACTTCTTGTTTTTTTGTCTTGCATTCTATTTCTGGGAGTGTTAAGTATTTACTTTCCCCGTAATAATTCATCTGGCTTCTGATAGCATTTTGTTGATAATTGATAATCTGCCGACCTTTGGTTTGCACCACATAATCATTAGCCAGGGGGAGGGATGATATATTCATCACTAATACTCCCTCCGCCGATCCATCTTTAGGAAAGATCAACGCACTGTCCTTGGAAGACAAGCCTTGTACTATGTTTCTCAAAAAAAGTGAAAGAACCGATTTAGAATGAAGACTGGATTAACTAAAATTACAACCTTCGTTAAACTTCTCCCACGTCTGACATAGCTCCCTATAGTTGACAGTAGCGAGGACAAGAAAATACTCAAAGAACTCTACTGTGGACAAGGTAGATCACGAGGCACATTCTTTGCCTAAATTGCCATTTACCTGCACCAGTGCTGCCTATAGTATACAAAAGTAAAGTTGTAAAGGGCATTCACTTTGGTGCATGCCCTGGCTGTGCGGGCGGCAGGGCACGACTGCGTGGGCGGCCATGGGGCGCGTCCTGAAGGTTGGCTTTGAGCGGTGGCGATGGTGTGCTGCGACGCGGGCATGTCTTCTTCGCCTTCGTGGATAGGCTTCAACGACTTGGGTTTGGGTGAACTCCGCGCGAAAGCACTGTATCCACTTCGGTTGGTGCCGGCGATATCGGTGTCCTTGGACGTCGTTCCCCTCGTTGGAGGCATTGTCGAGGAGCTCCTTCACCTCCTTTGTCGTGTGAAGCCTCAGACTCTCCGGGTGAAAACCTGAGCTTTGGCTTTCGCTAGAGCGGGCATCGGCGGCGCCATTGACGTCTCCCCCTTGGGGGCGATGCCTTGGAGGTCTGGTACTCCGCTAGGCAAGTTTTGTCACGCTTTGTGTGGTATCTGCCTCGCCGGCCAGGCTGGTGCGCGGTCTTGGGACCGGTGTGGACGCCGGAGCGGCGGTTCCGGAACTCTCCTTTCTTTGAGTGTAGCCCTTCTAGCTTGGGCTGAAGTGTCGTCGGCTCGTAGTGTGCGCGGCCTCGGGGCCGGTGTGTTGTGTTTGGGTGTTTTCCTGTTCTCGCCAGTGTGCGCGGTCTCGGGACCGGTGTGGACGTCGGAGCGGCGGCTTCGGAAGCTTTCTGTTCTGAGTGCTGCCACTTCTTGCTAGGGCGGGAGTGTCGTCGGCTCGTGTGGTGCGTGGCCTCGGGGCCGGTGTGTGGCGTTTGGGTTGTACGGTTTTCGGTTAGTTTTCCTTATAAACTGCCAAATTTCCCTCTTCTTAATGAAAAGGCAGTGCTCCTGCCGGTTGCTCCAAAAAAAAATCACTTTGGTGCACATGACCACCAGTGCTCCCAGTTTTTTTTAAATATTTAAAAATCGGAAATTTTTGTTTCAAAGAATCATCGCATTTATTTTTAATAAATACACATGTTCTAAATACTTGTGTAAAGTTTCGGTAAAAATTGCATTGTATTTTGAGCTACATGAAAAAAACAAATATGTGGCTACGAATAGGAGTAGATATTTATCAGAAATTTGTCTTTTTATATACCTCAAAATACAACATATTTTCCTCCAAAATTCCTACCCTACCTTCGCAATGTTTATATGTGTGTGGAATTTCAATTTTTTTGAATCTAAAAAAATGATTTTTAAAAACCAGGAACACGGATACTCATGTGCCAAACACACTTTTCGATTCACTTTTCTTTTAAATGAAGGAAAGTGAAAGTAGCACTTAGTTCTGCAAATGCGTGAGGCAACTACGATGTACTCACTTCATTCCAATGAATAAGGCATTTTCGTTTTTCGTAATTTTAATCAAAATATATTCTAAATATATAAAATTGTTAGTATAAAATTAGCAATATTAGAAAGTATTTTTTAATACGAATCCAACGATACTAATTACGTACATTATAATTAAAAAATCGTTTAACTTTTTTGGTCAAAGCCCATCTTAAAATACGTCTGGCGTCTTGCTCATTAAAATCGAAGGTAGTATCATGTTCACCGCTTTTCTGATTTTCATATCAAATTGATTCAACTTGGCCTCTTTCAATATCACCTAATTAAGGTAGTCCTAATTCTAAATTCCAGTCTCCCTATGCAGCCTCATACTCTGATGTCTATGCGACCCCACCAATGTATTCAGACTTTGATCGATATGGTTTACCTAAACAATGCTGAAGCGGCGGAGCTTGAAAAAATTTGTTGGGCGGGCCAGGCAGAAAAAATCAATTTTTTTGTTCAAGCAAGGATAAAGCATCATTCGCATTCTTCTTTGAGTGCCTTTCCCACTGTTGGCTGTTGCAAGTTACAAAACTGAAGAACGGACGCCCAGTTTAGTAACAACAAATGTTATAAATTGCTACTCCATCAACAATGAATGGCTAAAAATTTGGAGAAATAAATAAGATTAACTACTAACTTATGCAGGGAATTGGATAAGAAAGGGGATCGATTTGGTCCTGGCCCTGGTCGCACTTTGCAGGCAGCAAAACCGCTGCGACCCTGAAGTGCGGCCATGGTGGATTGGCTGCGGAGACCCCTGACCGACTCTCGGCTGCCAGCGGCAGCGTGACGCTGCTGTGTCTCCTCTGCTCCACCACTTCCCCCTGATTTTCCCTCTATTATGTCCAATTTCAAAACCCAACGATGAGCTTCCAGGGCGATGTTTCTGTCCAGAGGACCAGAGTACAGACACACAGACTGAGAGGATTGTTGATTAGAAGGAAGAGAGGCAACAAGTGTTGGCGGCTGGACCTTAGATTCATAGGGGTTGGAATTTTTTTTGCAGAAAAGCTGGGCGGGCCATGGCCCAGGTTGGCCCCAAAGGAGCTCCGCCAGTGAAGCTAAATGCAATGGCGTGTTGAATTACATATTCTGCTCCCCCATATATATTGTGCAGTGTCACCGCAACCAATCGCTGAGTTTTTCTTTGACAATTAATATATATTTAGAGTAGGAAATATTACAAGATAGAGATAAATGAGCCGTCTCCAGCCATTGCATAATGAAGTCGAAAAGAAACAAGTAAATTTTAGAGGTCTTGGAATTGTTTCGTTTTCAATCTTTTACGTTTTCTGAAGGTAGGTGAAGCAAAATAACATAGATACCAAACCACATACATGTAAATACCGACGACTTAAAATTTTAATTTAACCCATAATGTTAAGGCTACGTGCATGAAGGCAACCATTAAAATACACAATCAACATCAAACAACACTATTATGACAAGGAAAAGCAATTAAACAGCCTGGCCAACGTCGCTACCAAATCCCTAACATAATATATTAAAAATACTATTTTTATTAAAAACTCCACGGCTATATTGGGTTACTCAACTCTCGAGAAGTCAGCGAGACCGGCCAGAGGAGGAAAAAATGACCTAGAACAGGCAGAGGTGCAAGCAGCGATGGGTTTCTTAGTAGGAGGCGGCTAGGCTTAAGAGCGACATAACTAATCACTAAGTTTGAAAGTAATTTCAAGTTGTGTAGTTGCATTCAAAGTTCAATACAAGGGTATCTCCTTCAACAATTAATTCCTCACTAATTTCTCGTCTGGGGTAACTAGCTAGCTGTGCCCATCTCAAAAAGGGGTCATGCGTATATATCATCATCGAAGAACAAGTGCAAAATAAGAACAAAACATATGATTGTGGTGACAATATATAGACCATTATTGATGAATATATTCTAATTATTAAGAACCAGCTATAACTGGAGTAAGCAATCCACGATCATAGTTTGTTCCTCATCATCTAGAGGCCCACCTTTCTTGCATTCTGCGATGAGAAACGCAGCAACGAATCCAGGGCAGATAGCAACAAACTCCCATAGAAACATCATGTAAATGGGGATCGCCTCGTCTCTTAGCGTCATGTACATGCCAGCGCAAAAGAGGAACACGGCGCCGACAGTGACGAGGAAGATGAGGATCCACCTGGTATGCTCCTGTGGCTCTGCCGCCACGGCCACGGCGTCGTCCTCGTCGCCGCTACCATGATTGGCGGTACTGTATCTCGCGAAGAAATCCCTTGTCTTTTCTACCCACAGGAAATACATGGGCCGTCGCGGTAGGGCAGGCTCCGCCATGGCGACGTTCTCTATGTCGGCCATACCCTGCTTTGGTCTTTCGCGTGATGAATAGCGAGCGCGCTAGCAAAATCTAGGTTTCCTGAAAATTAAGAGAACCAGAAGACAAACGTGCTCGCAAAATCTAGGTTTCCTGAAAATTAATAACTACTAATTAAGAATCCATATGCACGTACGCCCGATCTTCAGTTATAGTAGGAGTACTAATAGTTAAGTATCCGTATGACTTACGTCTGATCTCCAGTTATAGTAGGAGTAGTTTTTTTAGCAGATCCAGTTATAATTAGTTGAGGATCCGTAATTATCTCGATCAGTCGGCCAGGCAAAGTGTACATTTACGTACCGGAAAGTCCAAATGTAGCCCGAGAGCTACATGGCTCTCTTTTCTTGACAAAATTCAAATTAAACATTTTGAAGTCAAAAAATTCTGTAAAAAAGTTATTGGTGTAGGTAATGATGTACTCTACTACTGTACAAAATCTCAGGATAAAATACATTATGGTCGAGGCTACAAAAAAAATGATAAATCTATTACCTACCTAATAATAAAGAAAATAAGGTATCTTGCGGTCCAACATTTTTTTAGACCAATTTACCCTCCCACCAAATATCATACTACACACAATGCCATCATACCGTTTCGTCTTGTTTTTTTTTTTATTCTTTTATCCGCCAAACGAACCATGCCCAATCCACCTCATCGAGTGCTGCCTCCCCTCCGCTGGACGGGACAAGTGGGGAGGCCACACACGCCGCCTCCGTCCCCTGCCGGCAACGGAGCGCACAACTTCACCCCACGGAATCCATCCTCCGCCGCTTCAGGCTAAAGCCCTCCCGTGCTTGCCCAATCCTCCTCGAACCGGGAGCCCCCAACCTCCCCGCCGGCCCTTTGCTCCGCCGGGGTCGGGATCCCACGACCTAGAGCTATCTCCACCTGACGGCAGTCCCTTCTCTACGATCCGCACCACCTGCCATCGGTGACGGTCGAAGGCCAGATCCTTTACTTGGTTCTCGTTGCCGTCAAATAATGGCTCTGGTTGTCTTTGTCTGACGCAGAGGGTAGCCCCGAGCGGCCGCCAAGGAACAGACACCGTGGTTCGCCTGTGAGAGGGTCGACCTCCTGTGAGAAACATAGCTCGATCCTTTATTTCTCTCAGTTGGTTGTGTTCAGCACTCAGCGGTATAGTCCAGACCAAGGAAAAAAATAGCGCGCTATAAGAAAATAGCGTGGGTCTAAAAATACGCTATTAGCATGCTATAGCGTGCTATTAACGCGAATAGCGCTCTATAGCACCGAAATAGCGTAGCGTCGGCTCTTCAGATATGCTATAGCGTGCTATTAGCGTTGGAGTATCGCGATATTTTTTTCCATGGTCCAGACGCACAACATGTTAGTTTCAGATAAAATATGCATTACCGAAACATGAGTGCGGGATTTGGATGCTTGGTGGTTGTATCTGGATGCTTGGATTTGCATGTCTTGGTGATCTCGCGTGCCGCTTCGGTGATTTCACGTTTCTACAATACATTGACTTGAGTAGTGAGCTTTAACTGAACTTTCTATCATGCGGAATTAGGAAAGAACTTCTGAATGTTCAGAGTGTCTGTGGTAAACTTGATGCTAAGTTGCACTAGGTATCTTCTTCAACGCAAAACTCAAATTAAGATTGGGGTCGAGGGAGTATCTGAAATTTGGTTTCAGTTCGGTAAATCAAATTATGAGTCAATAATGTGTGATGGTAAAGATTTTCAATTATATCCATGGAGAAAATTAGATGGTTAAATGGAAAAAAACTGATAATTAAGTTTAAAAAAAGAGAAAAATGCTTGGAAGTGCAAGCACCAAAAAAGATTACTGGATGAGGAAAAAAATGATAAGATATGCATTGCGTAAATCTACAGCCTGTTGGCTGATTGTAATTCTGATGTTATAATAATCTAATAAAATCTGGAGTGGATCACGTAGAGTTGTTTGAACGTCCTACGTGATACAAAATTACCAACGGGCACTTTTTACTAGTTCTGATAAATTTTGGAGGTTTCAAAATCGAGGTTTCAAAATCTGTACTGTTCACTTATTTAGATCCACGGATTTGTGAATTTTACACAGCCCAAAATACTCAGTTTTTCGTATTGTTTTATTTTCACCGTGGTAGAGTACAACATTATCTACCTCAAGAACTTTTTTCATATCTTTTTGAAACGATGAAATGCCATTTTTGAATTTTAAAAAGCAGGCTACATGTAGCTCGAGCTACAAAATGCCACACTCCGTACTTACCACATGGTCTAAGTGGTTGTTTGGATTGAGAGTTTTGTAGCTAGGGAGAATCAACCTGTGATTGGGTTGTTCGGAGGGCACTAGCACCCCTAGCCCATCAGAGTTTAAATTTCAGATTTGACACTTTGGTGTCTCATTAAAATGTGGAATATTCTTCAATGGGAGACGATGTTCCCGTCGGCAGCGAGACGTCCGTGGTGATTTTTGTCAATCTCAAGACCCGTCGGATCAGTTTTCTTGGACTCAGCCTCTTGGAGGTGCTCATAGGGATAGGGTGTGCGTGCGCTCATAGGAGTGAGTGTATGAGTGTCTACGTCTGTACTGAGTTTCGTAAAAAAAAAGTTTTGTCGCTAGGTTTTAGCAAAATTTGTTTGGGGAACAACTTTCAAAAACCCAGTATTATTAATTGTTCTGTTGAGAAAATATACTCGCTCCATCCTATGAAACATGTTTTAAACTTGTCTAAATTTAAAAAGTAGCGTTAGTTTCTAGATACCTAGATACGTCTAAATTTTTAGATAAAGGTAAAACATGTTTTATGAGCGTATATGAAAAATCATGTTTAGATTAGAAAGCTTTAAACCAATTTTTACTACACTATTTTGCTCTGCTATCTTCTCCTTCCTACTTCACACGGCGAGGCAGATCGAAGCCGACGTGGGAGCGGGGTCACACGCCTACCTGCACAACCCTGGATTGCAACCGGATTCCTTTATTTTGCCACTTGAACTAGAAAGTGACAAAATGAACACTAGTGAATATTAGAGTGTCGGACACAGCTGCAATGGGATGTCGCACATGATAAATCTAGCCATCGTTATGCAAGAGGCGTTGACATTCGTTTTGGACCCATAGCTAATCAAGACATAACCCCGCCATGACAGATGAACATGGATGAGACGCAATTAGAAAGATTCACTCGGCGAGATTTTATTGCTCATTGAGGAGACATCATGTTCACCATGTCAAGCTGTGCCATGATCCGGCTTGATTGCCGATTATGCTAATAGTCAGAGGTAACCTCGAGGATTAATATATGAAGGCTTCCACTAGAGCTCCTTTAAAATGACCTCAAATAAAGAAGAGATAGAAATGAAAGTTGTGCGTCTCGTCGAAACAAGCAACTTTGATTTTTGGGTCATTGCGATCCAAGATAGTATCTACGAACTTCTTTACGCTCTCGACCAGACACCGGAATCTACCATGTCTAATCAAGTGCGTTCGTTCCAGTGGTTCCCTACTATCTCGGATCGCGATGACCCAAAAATCAAAGTTGCTTGTTTCAACGAGGCGCACAACTTTCATTACTATCATTTCTTCATTTGAGGTCATTTGAAAGGAGCTCTAGTGGAAGCTTTCATATATTTCTCGAGATTACCTCTGACTATTAGCATAATCGGCTCTCAAGCCGGATCATGGCACAACTTAACATGGTGAACATGATGTCTCCTCAATGAGCAATAAAATCTCGCCAAGTGAATCTTTCCAATTGCGTCTCATCCATGTTCATCTGTCATGGCGGGGTTATGTCTTTGATTAGCTATCGGTCCAAAACGAGTGTCAACACATGCCCCCTGTTTTGTGGTAGAGCTTGCGGGCCAGAAAATAACTTGATCCATCTTTAGCTAAGGATGATGTCAACACTTCATCAGCCATTGGTTTAAAGGGCGATAATTCTGTATCGGCCATTTATGTTCAGGTTGGCAACCATTTTGGTAGAACTTTTTTTCAAATAATTTCCTTTGAGAACAACCGCTTTATCTTGATGATTGATGGATATCATAAATACCTTCATGTGCATCTGTAACACCTCAAATTTCAAATAAAGGGAGAAGAACAAATCCAATGATCCAAATTTGAGAACTAACAAAAACTTTTCAAAATTCATATAGTACCCTGCATAGGACTTGTGCATTTTGAGTGATATGCCATGATGAGTGTTATTTTGTGTATGTGATAAACTCTACAACCTTAGAGTGAACCAATAATGATCACCAAACAAATAAATGAAAAAGAGAAAGAAATCAAATAAGAAGAAAACCCTAAAAACCCTAACATATGACACATGCTATTTTTATAAAATTTGACCCTAGACCCATTTGGTCTTCACCATTAGTGGTAATATGTTATTAAATGATTATTACAACTTTAAGAATCAAGGAAACCCAAATTAAATCAAAGCCAAGAATTAAAACATGCTCACATAAGATAATGGTCATTTTTGACAATTACAATCTGGTCACCACTTTGAGCCTCTCTATTTCAAAATTTTTAAACCAAACACATCCAACTCTTTGCATGTCATCCAAGTACACAACACAAGGAACAACTTTGGTAAAGGAGACCAGACCAAATTCATCTTGGATCAAGAGCTAGGATCAAGCAAAGTGGAGACTTTTTATTACAAACAAGATCATCACATTGTTGAATTTGATCAAACCAGACCTGATCTTGACCACCATTTGCCCTAGCAATGACCAGGGAACAACCCTACATCTAGCCCATGCACAAAAACCCCATGGACACGGCTCAAGCATGGCAAGCCATGGCCATGCCGGCCATGCCGCACCTCGACACGCCTCCCCTCTCTTCTCTCCACCACAGCCCGCACCACCTTGCCAAACACGTCGCCCATGATCTCAGAAGATCGCCCGTACCCGCCGTTGAACGAGAGGACGACGACACGACCCGGACGACGCGCGCCCAGGACGCTCCAGGTACGCCGCCAACGGCATGGCGACGTCACCCGTGCACGGACGCGCGCGGCGCAGACACGCGGCGTTCGACGTACCTCGCCGTACCCCGACCACCTCCGTGCGCCCTGGTACCTCTCTCGCCACGCAGAGCTCGCAGGACATGCCCGCGTCACCACCTAGCGCCTACGGTCGCCGGCGAGGAAGCTTCCTTCCGCCACGGCCGCGACAGTACGCGCACGGCCCCGACAACCCTACGCGTCCCCTTGCCGCGCCGTTCACGCTCGTAGCTTCGCCGTGACGTCGTGAACACGACGCCGTCGCCGCCTAGCCCCCTAGACCCCCGGAACCGCCGCGCCGTTGTCGACCTCGCCGCAGCACCCACGGCACCTCACTCGCCTATAAAAGGAGGCCTCCCCTCGACTAGCTGAGCACACCACCATGACCACCACTCACCACAGCTTCGCCCAGCACAGTAGCCACCCCGATCGTCGCCGGAGCAAGCTCAATCGAGCGATCGGAGCCGCGGAAGCCCTGGTGAAATCGCCGTCGATTGGAGCCGCCCCTGGAGCCGCCGCTGGTACCAGGAGCATCGCCGTCGTCTACACCTTCGTCGAGCCCACTGCCAACCCTAGCTGGAGCCACGGTGAGCTCTCCGACCCCCTACCTGAGTCGCCGGCGAACTCCTCTCTCGCCGTCGACGACGACAAGCGTGAGCCGTTGATCCGCGTTTTAATCCAACGCCTCAGACGCGCCCATACCGCTTCGGCGTTTAAACGTCGCTGACGGGTGGGACCCTCTGGCAGGCAGCCCGCGCGGCACTGGACCGTGGCTGGGCTGGCCTTGGGCCGTTTTTAAACCTTTGGGCCCAGTTAGCTTTCCCGCCGGCCTTTTTAATTCAAATTTCGTTTAAACAATTTTGTTTGAATTCAATACTGGACCCAACTTTGAAAATTCATAGAAACTGTTTGGCTCGGCCAAATTTAACAAACTTTATATGTTTAGAAAGCTTAGGAAATTATCTACACATTGCCACTGGTTTGAACCCTAGATATATTATAGAATTAAAATGGAAAAATAAACAAGGCAGGGACTTTTCTGCCTTAGAATAATTATTAAAAATCAACTAAAATAGATATTTGAATAATTCCAACTCTTATAGTTCACAAATGACTTACACTAATTGATTATGCAATAAAATGGTGTGGTCACTTTGCATGATCATGCCCTAGATTAATTAATGGACAATATGGCTAGTGTATTAAGTGAAATTGTCCCAAAATTATTATGTAAATCATATGGAGGATTTCCCTTCATTTAAATCTTGTCTCAAATGAGTTCATGAGATGTTTGCACCTCTGGTTCAAACACTCCTATATGAATTTTTGGAGATTTAAAACATTTAGTGAATGATAAAATAGTATGAGGTGAATTATCTCATTTAAATCATTTTCTCAAATAATGATAATGAATACTTGACTTAGGTCAATATGAATTCATATATGATTATTTGAGAAGTTAAATCTTAAGAAGATTTCAATAAGAGGAAATTATTTTCTCAAGAACTAAATGAATATTATTAATTACATATGTAATGAGAGGAAATTATTTTCTTTAATAAATACAACCAATGCACCTAATTATTTTATGAGTGTGCTTAGCATAGCTTGTGTGAAATAATGATGTGCTTAGCATAGATTTTTAGCTTGCTTAGTGATTATACATTGTATTCAAATTTAGACGCTAGTACCGGCAATTACCAAGAGGAAGGAGAATTCTACCAAGAAGAGGAAGAAGAGAACCTTGAGAACTACCAAGGCAAGATAATACTCTTGCAAAGTGCAAAGCCCACCTTGGGCAAGGCACCATGATTTTATCTACCTTCTTACAAGCTTATCCTATTTGTTTACCCTACAAGTCTTACTTGTTGTGTTTTTCAAGTGAGTTATTCAAATGGTATAGTTGAACAAAACTGTTAGAGTAGCAAAGCTAGTTCTATAGATGGCAAGCAATGTAGCACCCCTCATGATTAGTGCTAGTGCTAAAATACTAAAACCTTGACTACTCTAGATGGGAACATGGGACTTGATGAAATTGAAACCTTGGAATGGTGAGCCATTCCATTGAAAGTTTTGAAGTTGAATATGACCAAGAGAAGATGGTGATTTTTGATAAAATCCCATTGATAATTGTGAAGTTAAATGTGACCAAGAGAAGATGGTGATTTTTGATAAAACTCTGATATTGGTTTGAATGCGATACCTTTCCAAATACAAGTACCCCCACAATACCTGATTATGGGTAGGGCTTAACTGGAAGTTTATACATCTTAGTATGGGTTCCCTCTGAACACACATCATAGGGGTTATGCCGAGGCTGCCTCCGTTGTTGAGAAAGATGTGAATTGAGGTGAAATTGTCCGGCCAAGCCCTGTGCAGTTCCCAGGTTAACAGTTGGTTTTCACTGGGAGGCCAAGCTCATGGGGAGAGGTGCTCATACTAGGGTTTATAAGTGAAAGGTTAGGGTTGATGATCCGCGTACTGTGTTACGGTGACTCGGAGTTATTCCGACGGATGTAATCAAATGTTGTGGCACAAGTGTGCAACCTCTGCAGAGTGTCAATCTATTCGAATAGCCGTGTCCACGGTTACGGACAATTGGAAAGGCCATACAATCTCCTGTGTCAGTCTTTTGAAAACTTTCGTGAATATGAATGGTGACTTGGTGATTTGGTAGAATGATAACCATTGTGTGGGAATGACACTAATGTTCCCACTTGAGTAGCTAGTACATGCTCCACTCCTCATACACTAAAATTTGGCTTATGCAAGTAGAAATAGAGTTTAACTCCAAGAGCTAGCATTTTACATTGGTATTAGTTTGCAAGTACTTGAAGTACTTACGGCTTTGTCCCTGGCTATTCAAATGGCCAGAGTACGATGATGAACAGAACTACCGCGAGGATGATCAGCAGGACGCCTATGATAACTAGGAGCTTTCTGACGTCAAGCGTTGGCCTGTGGACTACAGAGTCCCTTTATCTTTACGCTTCCGCATTGAACTTGTGTTTGTGTTCGTTGATCAATAGATCAACTATTTGTGTAATATGGATCATGTGATTCAAGTTGTAAGACCTATTGAGTTGTAATAAATAATGACTGTGATACTTAGCTATTATATCTCGCAACAACAATATTCCTGGGATTGCGATGAATGATATAATAGGCATTCGGACTTAAAAATCCGGGTGTTGACAAGTTGGTATCAGAGCCATTGTTTGACCTTAGAAAACCTTAGTTAGAATGGGCGTTCATAAAAACTTAACTTTGAAATCAAAATGAAGCAAATATTTGTGAAAACTTACCATACTCTTGTCTTTGAGGCTTTTTCCAAAACTTGGTGAAATCATGCTCTTTCTTGTTTAAATATACTTAAAAGTTTGCCACACTTAATCACTCACTAATTCATTCCTCCATTTCACTTTCAGATGGAGCCGAATGAACCCCTCAACACCAAGTTCTACCAGCTCGGGAACGGTGGAGAGTTGATCTTCGAGCACGACCTCAACGCGCTCTCTGACTTCCTTGGCCGTCCTCACCCGGAGTTCCACGGGATCGAGGTGAACGACCAGGTCGGAGGCGAGTTGCAGTGGATCATCACCGCCGACTTGAGGGGCAAGCTGGAGCCTCCCACCTCGGAGAGGATCCTCTTCTCCTTCCGCGAGAGCAACTGGCTCGATGGTCTTGCACGTGGCCTTCAGGAGGCACTTGCACGCCTCTGTGGACAGAACGTGGTGCGCATACTTGCGTCCCGCTACGCCCACCTTGTGAGGCGTGATGCTATGGGTGTGCCCATGGAGCTGCAGTCGCACCCACAGCTGAGGCACCACGCTGAGCATCTGGACTACATGCTGTACCACACTCAGAAGGAGTTAGACAACTCCCGTGCGTACGCGAACCAGACTCACCTCGCACTGATCACGCATGGCGATGCCATCAAGCAGCTGTCCAGGGACCGCAACAAGCTTCGCCTGAAGTGCGCGAAGAAGGATGTCACCATTACACGCCTTCGCGCCCAGATCGCATCACTTGAGGCCACCGTCAAGGCTCAGGAGGAGCAGCTGATGGAGATAGAGGAGGACGAGGCCGGTGCTGACCTTCGAGGAGGAGACGCCTTTCTGAGTGACGACGACGACTACGAGGAGGACGAGTTCACTGAGGAGGAGGACTACGCGTTCCTGGAGCCTGGACCTGATGATGTCGTTCCCATCGACATTGAGGATGAGGGTAGCCACACTTGAGCACGTATGTAGGTGTGAGTTGTATCCCGTCCCATGTATCGTAGCATGAAGGGTTCTTAAAACCCTGGGTATGAGTGTGTTTCCTATCCCTTGTATCGTAGTCTGAGAAATGGTTCTTAAAACCATGGAAGTGTGGAATGTTAGTTTGTAATGTGTGATGTGAAATGAATGAATGTGTGTCTGTCATCAAAAGCATTCCAGTTTTACAAGTTTTAAATTTACCCCACATTAAACCTTAGACAATTCCCTCTTATCTTATAATCTTCTATATATTCAGATGGCCCCTCCCAATCGCAACAACAACGACGCCATGATGCAACTACTGCAAACCCTGCTTCAAGACAGGGAGACGGAAAGAGCTGAACGTCAAGCCAACATCGCAGCACTGCAAAACCTTGCTCACCAAGGCCATGGGAATCATGATCACCCCGGATCCAAACTCAAGAACTTCCAGAACACCAATCCTCCGGTGTTTAGCAAGACCGAAGAACCCCTCGACGCCGACGACTGGCTTCAGACTATGGAGAACAACTTGGAGGTCGCCGGAGTCGAAGCCAATGAGAAGGTCCTGTTTGCAACCCACTACCTTGCCGGACCAGCCCGAGCCTGGTGGACCAGCACCCGTGCCATGAACGGAGGTCAAGTCATGACTTGGGCAGATTTCAAGCTCAAGTTCAGCAAGTACCATGTGCCCCCGGGTCTCATTAAGAAGATGCGGGATGAATTCCGCGAACTGAAGCAAGGAAGGATGACGGTGGTAGAATACCGCGACAGGTTCCTTACCCTGTCAAGGTACGCCCCGATGAGACTGACACTACGAGAAGAGGCAAGAGAGATTCCTGAATGGACTGCATGATGAGATGCAGACGGTCCTAGTCAACATCCCCTTTGCAGACCTGGAAGCCCTTGTTGACTCCGCCATCCAGATGGAGGGCAAGCTGAACCAAGCCAATGAAAACCGCAAACGCCGCATGATGCACCAGAGTGGGCCCAGCCATACTCCCAAGTATCGCCCCAGCTCAAGCGGAGGTTTTGCCCCCAGGAACACTAAGCCCCAGATGCAGACTTCACGCCCCGGATTCCAGAACCGGAGCGGAGGAAACTCCAGGCCAGGAGGCCACCACAACAACAACCACAACTACCAGAACAACACCAACAACTTCAACCGTGCGCCAATGCGAGCCCCCAACACCAACAACAGCAACACCAACACCGCTCCAAGGACTGGGAGCAACGCCATTCCGGTTGCAACCAAGGACAAGTCCACCATCACTTGTTATGAGTGCGGTGTAGTGGGACACTACTCCAACGAGTGCCCCAAGAGGCTTGCCAAGCTCGCCGGCAACACCCCTGCACCTGCTCAGCAGCAACGCCGCGTCTCTACCGGAAAGAAGTTCGCCCCCAACAACCCCAACAACCGCAATGGCCGTCTCTTTCACATGGAGGCAGAAGAAGCCCAGGAAGCACCGGACGTTGTCTTGGGTATGTTTCCTGTCAACTCAGTACCTGCCAGAGTGTTGTTTGATTCCGGAGCATCTCATTCTTTTGTCACTGAAGACTTTGCATCAACAAGTAAAATTCAACCTATCAGCTTGAAACATGTCATGATAGTTCAAATCCCCGGATCAACCACTAAGGCCAGAAAATTCTGTAAAAATGTACCCATCAAAATACATGAGGTAGAATTCTATGCCAATCTGATAATTTTGGGAACCAAAGGTTTGGAGGTAGTGCTAGGTATGGATTGGATGGCCAAGCATCATGGAATGATTGACTGTGCAAGGAAAGCCATCACCATGACCAGTAGCACTGGTATTATAGTAGAACATGTCTCTGAACTCCTACCCAGAAAATTTACCTGCAACCAGAGTTTAACCAAGCCAACTTTGGATCAGATCAGGGTTGTCTGTCGATACCCTGATGTGTTTCCCGAAGGTTTACCCGGTATGCCCCCAGATCGGGATATCGAGTTCATCATCGAGTTAATTCCCGGAACCGGACCTATAGCCCAGAGAGCCTATAGCATGAACCCAGCAGAGCTTGTGGAGCTGAAGAAGCAACTGGATGAACTGTTAGCCAAAGGTCTGATTCGACCAAGTGCGTCACCGTGGAGATCCCCAGTGTTGTTTGTGGATAAGAAGGATGGTGCCAGTCGTTTATGTACGGACTACCGTAAGCTTAACGATGTCACCATCAAGAACAAGTACCCCTTGCCCAAGATAGAAGACCTGTTTGACCAGTTGACCGGTGCTGTAGTATTCTCGAAGATTGACCTCAGGACTGGATACCACCAGCTGAAGATTCGTGCCTCTGACATTCCCAAAACTGCCTTCACCACCAGATATGGATTGTACGAGTACAATGTCATGTCATTTGGATTGACCAATGCCCCTGCTTATTTCATGAATCTCATGAATAAGATCTTCATGAACTTTCTGGATAAGTTTGTTGTCGTTTTCATTGATGACATCCTAATCTACTCCAAGTCCGAGGAAGAACATGAGCAACACCTAGAAGCTGTCCTGGAGACCCTTAGAGAGCATAAGTTGTATGCTAAGTTCAGCAAATGTGAATTTTGGCTGAAGGAAGTAGGATTCCTGGGACATATCTTGTCTGCAGGAGGAATTGCGGTCGACCCCGCCAAAATCAAGACTGTTGCAGAATGGAAAGCCCCAACCACCCAGACCGAGGTCCGCGCTTTTCTTGGATTAGCCGGATACTACCGCAGATTTGTAGAAGGCTTTTCGAGCATCGCTCGACCAATGACTCAGTTGTTAAAGAAAGATAAGAGGTTCGAATGGACGGACAAGTGTGAAGAGAGTTTTCAACAACTCAAGCTTAGACTGACCACAGCCCCAATCCTGATCATGCCGGATATCACCAAACCCTTTGACGTTTACTGCGATGCATCCAAGATTGGTCTTGGATGTGTGCTGATGCAGGAAGGAAAGGTGATATCTTATCTGTCTCGGCAACTGAAGCAGCATGAGCAGAATTATCCCACCCATGACCTCGAACTCGCAGCCGTAGTTTTAGCACTGAAGGTGTGGCGCCATTACCTCATGGGTAATCGCTGCGAGATCTATTCTGATCACAAGAGCCTGAAGTATATCTTCACCCAGAAGGAGCTGAATATGAGGCAGCGGAGATGGTTAGAGTTGATCAAGGACTATGATATGGAGATCCACTACCACCCCGGCAAGGCCAATGTGGTAGCGGATGCATTGAGTAGACTGCCATGTCAGCTAAACTCAATGATAGCAGAAGAACAACCCAGCTTACACCAAGAGTTCGAGCAGTTTAGAATGGAGTTAGTCAGTAAGGGATTTCTAGCTAGTATAGAGCTACAACCCACCCTGATTGGTCAGATCAAGGAAGCCCAGAAGGGCAATGCCAGCATTGAAGGGATCAAGAAGCAGATAGCTGCGGGGAAAGCCCCGGGATTCACCACTGATGAAGAAGGAGTCCTTTGGTACAACGGACGTCTGTGTGTACCGTCAGACTCAGAGTTGAAGCAAGTTATTCTGAAGGAAGCCCATGACACCTTATACTCTATCCACCCCGGCGGTACCAAGATGTACCAGGATTTGAAGGAACAGTTCTGGTGGCATGGAATGAAGAGGGAGATTGGAAGCTACATCGCCAAGTGCGACATCTGTCAGCGAGTCAAGGCAGAACATCAGCGACCCGCAGGACTGTTGCAGCCACTACAGATTCCCGAATGGAAGTGGGACTCCGTAGGAATGGACTTTATCACCGGCCTGCCCAAATCCAGCAAGGGAAATGATTCCATCTGGGTAGTTGTTGATAGATTGACCAAGGTAGCCCACTTCATTGCTGTCAAGACCACCTACCAAGGCCCAAAGTTAGCGGAGCTGTACATCTCTAGAATAGTCGCACTACACGGAACCCCAAAGTCAATAGTGTCAGATAGAGGTTCACAATTCACCTCAAGATTCTGGCAGAAGGTGCATGAAGGATTAGGAACTCGTCTGAATTTCAGCACTGCCTATCACCCGCAGACTGATGGACAGACCGAGAGAGTCAACCAGATACTAGAGGACATGCTGAGAGCCTGCGTCCTGGAATATGGATCCAAGTGGGAGGACTGTCTGCCCTACGCAGAATTCTCTTACAACAACAGCTACCAAGCCAGTCTACAGATGGCCCCCTTCGAAGCCCTGTACGGAAGGAAATGCCGTACCCCCCTGAACTGGTCCGAAGTCGGAGATAGCCAAGTCTTTGGACCTGACGTGCTTCGAGAAGCAGAAGAGAAGGTGCACAAGATCCGAGAGTACCTCAAGACCGCTCAGTCCCGCCAGAAGAGCTACGCCGACAAGAGACGCCGAGAGATGACCTTTGAGGTCGGAGATTTTGTCTATCTCAAGGTATCACCCCTGAAGGGAATGCAGCGTTTCCAACTCAAAGGGAAGCTTGCACCCCGGTATGTCGGACCCTTCAAAGTTCTCAGCCGCCGAGGAGAAGTCTCCTATCAACTAGAGCTACCAGAAGAAATGGCGGCTGTGCACAACGTGTTCCACATCTCACTCCTCCGGAAGTGCTTAGAAGTGCCAGAGAAGACCGAGGTATTCAAGAACATCGACCACCGTTCGGTGGATATCAATCACGACCTTACCTACCGCGAAGTGCCGATTCGCATCTTGGAAGAGGCATACCGAACCACCCGCACCCGAAGCATCAAGTTTCTGAAGATACAGTGGAGCAATCATACCGAAGATGAAGCCACTTGGGAGCGAGAAGAAGATATGAAGAAGGAGTACCCAGATCTCTTTAACTCTAGACTGTTTTTCTTCTAGATCTCGGGACGAGATCTTTTGTAAGGGGGAAGGGTTTGTAACACCTCAAATTTCAAATAAAGGAGAAGAACAAATCCAATTATCCAAATTTGAGAACTAACAAAAACTTTTCAAAATTCATATAGTACCCTGCATAGGACTTGTGCATTTTGAGTGCTATGCCATGATGAGTGTTATTTTGTGTATGTGATAAACTCTACAACCTTAGAGTGAACCAATAATGATCACCAAACAAATAAATGAAAAAGAGAAAGAAATCAAATAAGAAGAAAACCCTAAAAACCCTAACATATGACACATGCTATTTTTATAAAATTTGACCCTAGACCCATTTGGTCTTCACCATTAGTGGTAATATGTTATTAAATGATTATTACAACTTTAAGAATCAAGGAAACCCAAATTAAATCAAAGCCAAGAATTAAAACATGCTCACATAAGATAATGGTCATTTTTGACAATTACAATCTGGTCACCACTTTGAGCCTCTCTATTTCAAAATTTTTAAACCAAACACATCCAACTCTTTGCATGTCATCCAAGTACACAACACAAGGAACAACTTTGGTAAAGGAGACCAGACCAAATTCATCTTGGATCAAGAGCTAGGATCAAGCAAAGTGGAGACTTTTTATTACAAACAAGATCATCACATTGTTGAATTTGATCAAACCAGACCTGATCTTGACCACCATTTGCCCTAGCAATGACCAGGGAACAACCCTACATCTAGCCCATGCACAAAAACCCCATGGACACGGCTCAAGCATGGCAGGCCATGGCCATGCCGGCCATGTCGCACCTCGACGGCCACCCCTCTCTCTCTCCTCTCCAGCCCGACGACCTTGCCAAACACGTCGCCCATGATCTCAGAAGATCGCCCGTACCCGCCGTTGAACGAGAGGACGACGACACGACCCGGACGACGCGCGCCCAGGACGCTCCAGGTACGCCGCCAACGGCATGGCGACGTCACCCGTGCACGGACGCGCGCGGCGCAGACACGCGGCGTTCGACGTACCTCGCCGTACCCCGACCACCTCCGTGCGCCCTGGTACCTCTCTCGCCACGCAGAGCTCGCAGGACATGCCCGCGTCACCACCTAGCGCCTACGGTCGCCGGCGAGGAAGCTTCCTTCCGCCACGGCCGCGACAGTACGCGCACGGCCCCGACAACCCTACGCGTCCCCTTGCCGCGCCGTTCACGCTCGTAGCTTCGCCGTGACGTCGTGAACACGACGCCGTCGCCGCCTAGCCCCCTAGACCCCCGGAACCGCCGCGCCGTTGTCGACCTCGCCGCAGCACCCACGGCACCTCACTCGCCTATAAAAGGAGGCCTCCCCTCGACTAGCTGAGCACACCACCATGACCACCACTCACCACAGCTTCGCCCAGCACCAGTAGCCACCCCGATCGTCGCCGGAGCAAGCTCAATCGAGCGATCGGAGCCGCGGAAGCCCTGGTGAAATCGCCGTCGATTGGAGCCGCCCCTGGAGCCGCCGCTGGTACCAGGAGCATCGCCGTCGTCTACACCTTCGTCGAGCCCACTGCCAACCCTAGCTGGAGCCACGGTGAGCTCTCCGACCCCCTACCTGAGTCGCCGGCGAACTCCTCTCTCGCCGTCGACGACGACAAGCGTGAGCCGTTGATCCGCGTTTTAATCCAACGCCTCAGACGCGCCCATACCGCTTCGGCGTTTAAACGTCGCTGACGGGTGGGACCCTCTGGCAGGCAGCCCGCGCGGCACTGGACCGTGGCTGCTGGCCTTGGGCCGTTTTTAAACCTTTGGGCCCAGTTAGTTTTCCCGCCGGCCTTTTTAATTCAAATTTCGTTTAAACAATTTTGTTTGAATTCAATACTGGACCCAACTTTGAAAATTCATAGAAACTGTTTGGCTTGGCCAAATTTAACAAACTTTATATGTTTAGAAAGCTTAGGAAATTATCTACACATTGCCACTGGTTTGAACCCTAGATATATTATGGAATTAAAAAGGAAAAATAAACAAGGCAGGGACTTTTCTGCCTTAAAATAATTATTAAAAATCAACTAAAATAGATATTTGAATAATTCCAACTCTTATAGTTCACAAATGACTTACACTAATTGATTATGCAATAAAATGGTGTGGTCACTTTGCATGATCATGCCCTAGATTAATTAATGGACAATATGGCTAGTGTATTAAGTGAAATTGTCCCAAAATTATTATGTAAATCATATGGAGGATTTCCCTTCATTTAAATCTTGTCTCAAATGAGTTCATGAGATGTTTGCACCTCTGGTTCAAACACTCCTATATGAATTTTTGGAGATTTAAAACATTTAGTGAATTATAAAATAGTATGAGGTGAATTATCTCATTTAAATCATTTTCTCAAATAATGATAATGAATACTTGACTTAGGTCAATATGAATTCATATATGATTATTTGAGAAGTTAAATCTTAAGAAGATTTCAATAAGAGGAAATTATTTTCTCAAGAACTAAATGAATATTATTAATTACATATGTAATGAGAGGAAATTATTTTCTTTAATAAATACAACCAATGCACCTAATTATTTTATGAGTGTGCTTAGCATAGCTTGTGTGAAATAATGATGTGCTTAGCATAGATTTTGAGCTTGCTTAGTGATTATACATTGTATTCAAATTTAGACGCTAGTACCGGCAATTACCAAGAGGAAGGAGAATTCTACCAAGAAGAGGAAGAAGAGAACCTTGAGAACTACCAAGGCAAGATAATACTCTTGCAAAGTGCAAAGCCCACCTTGGGCAAGGCACCATGATTTTATCTACCTTCTTACAAGCTTATCCTATTTGTTTACCCTACAAGTCTTACTTGTTGTGTTTTTCAAGTGAGTTATTCAAATGGTATAGTTGAACAAAACTGTTAGAGTAGCAAAGCTAGTTCTATAGATGGCAAGCAATGTAGCACCCCTCATGATTAGTGCTAGTGCTAAAATACTAAAACCTTGACTACTCTAGATGGGAACATGGGACTTGATGAAATTGAAACCTTGGAATGGTGAGCCATTCCATTGAAAGTTTTGAAGTTGAATATGACCAAGAGAAGATGGTGATTTTTGATAAAATCCCATTGATAATTGTGAAGTTAAATGTGACCAAGAGAAGATGGTGATTTTTGATAAAACTCTGATATTGGTTTGAATGCGATACCTTTCCAAATACAAGTACCCCCACAATACCTGATTATGGGTAGGGCTTAACTGGAAGTTTATACATCTTAGTATGGGTTCCCTCTGAACACACATCATAGGGGTTATGCCGAGGCTGCCTCCGTTGTTGAGAAAGATGTGAATTGAGGTGAAATTGTCCGGCCAAGCCCTGTGCAGTTCCCAGGTTAACAGTTGGTTTTCACTGGGAGGCCAAGCTCATGGGGAGAGGTGCTCATACTAGGGTTTATAAGTGAAAGGTTAGGGTTGATGATCCGCGTACTGTGTTACGGTGACTCGGAGTTATTCCGACGGATGTAATCAAATGTTGTGGCACAAGTGTGCAACCTCTGCAGAGTGTCAATCTATTCGAATAGCCGTGTCCACGGTTACGGACAATTGGAAAGGCCATACAATCTCCTGTGTCAGTCTTTTGAAAACTTTCGTGAATATGAATGGTGACTTGGTGATTTGGTAGAATGATAACCATTGTGTGGGAATGACACTAATGTTCCCACTTGAGTAGCTAGTACATGCTCCACTCCTCATACACTAAAATTTGGCTTATGCAAGTAGAAATAGAGTTTAACTCCAAGAGCTAGCATTTTACATTGGTATTAGTTTGCAAGTACTTGAAGTACTTACGGCTTTGTCCCTGGCTATTCAAATGGCCAGAGTACGATGATGAACAGAACTACCGCGAGGATGATCAGCAGGACGCCTATGATAACTAGGAGCTTTCTGACGTCAAGCGTTGGCCTGTGGACTACAGAGTCCCTTTATCTTTACGCTTCCGCATTGAACTTGTGTTTGTGTTCGTTGATCAATAGATCAACTATTTGTGTAATATGGATCATGTGATTCAAGTTGTAAGACCTATTGAGTTGTAATAAATAATGACTGTGATACTTAGCTATTATATCTCGCAACAACAATATTCCTGGGATTGCGATGAATGATATAATAGGCATTCAGACTTAAAAACCCGGGTGTTGACAGCATCGCTCATAGCAACCATCGACGAACATTAAGGTTCACTCTTTTCATAAGATTTCTCATGTAAATAACAATGAGCCTCATCTGGTCTTCATCTTCACCTGCACTATATCTTTTATTAGTAGCTGAAGCAGTGGGATCCAATCCGGCCTTACCTATGTTGGCGAAACAAAGCATCGGCTCTTGCAGAATGTGAGATACACCATGAAAAACACGGTAGCCAGACGATAGTTGATCCAACTCATTTGCACTTCAGTTTTCATGTCTAAATATATGAGAAATGATAAAGAAATTCAGATAAGAATATCTAGACATTTATCAAGATAAACAACAAGTGATTCATCGAAATATTGGCAAACATTGGATTTTTGTTATACTACTACCAACGAATCACTAGAAGTCTCAATATGTGTAGCACCTATAGCAAAAATAGTTCTAGCACGAATAGCAAAGCTTCATATTCGGCCTAAGATAATCTAAGCGGCATGAGGCTTCGAAAACAGAACCATTAGAAGATCAATAAACAATATCAAAGAATTAGCTATTGCTTTCAAAAACTGAAGAATTAACATACAATCTTCATGGTAATGGAGAGACAAGATCAACAACCATACTATGCTCATAATCAGTTCCCAACAAAAAAATTTAGAACAATTTGGACTTTATAGATTTAGATATTCATAAGCCAAATTACAAAAGCATAAGCATAAGCATGATATTCAATGAACTCATACCTTGTCTTGTGTTTCAATAGGACTAGGGATGATGTTAACACTCCACATCGTCCATGATTAGATAATTCTCTGAGGGAGATATGAGAAGTATCGGCCATATATGTTGTTTGCCTCAAGAGGCCTTTATAGTTCATCCACTACAGCATGTATAGCCGAAATAAACAAAATAAATATTTCGGCCTCTCGGATTAGCAACATAATTCCAATTAAGCAGAAGAATAATGATTTCATAATAACCTTTGATGATTGAAAGAATTATGATGTAACTGATACGTCTCAAACGTATCTATAATTTCTTATGTTCCATGCTACTTTTATTACAATACTTGAGTGTTTTACACATACTTTACAGCGTTATTTTACATTTTCCGGCACTAACCTATTAACAAGATGCCGAAGTGCCAGTTGCTGCTGTTTTTGGTTTCAGAAATCCTAGTAAGGAAATATTCTCGGAATTGGACGAAATCAACGCCCAGGGGCCTATTTTTGCACGAAGCTTCCAGAAGTCCGAAGAGGAAACGAAGTGGGGCCACGAGGCGGCTGATGGCGTATAACTCACACGTTCGTTGGGAACCCCAAGAGGAAGGTATGATGCGCACAGTAGCAAGTTTTCCCTCAGAAAGAAACTAAGGTTTAATCGAACCAGTAGGAGCCAAGAAGCACGTTGAAGGTTGATGGTCGCGAAATGTGATGCGGCGCAACACCGGGGATTCCGGCGCCAACGCGGAACCTGCACAACACAACCCAAGTACTTTGTCCCAACGAAACAGTGAGGTTGTCAATCTCACCGGCTTGTTGTAACAAAGGATTAAACGTATCGAGTGGAAGATGTTTGCAAAGAAAACAGTAAACACAATTGCAGTAGATTGTATGCTATGTAAAGAATAGGACCGGGGTCCACAGTTCACTAGAGGTGTCTCTCCCATAAGATAAAAGCATGTTGGGTGAACAAATTACAGTCGGGCAATTGACAAATAGAGAAAGGCATAACAATGCATATTCATGACATGATAAATATAGTGAGATTTAATTGGGCATTACGACAAAGTACATAGACCGCCATCCAATGCATCTATGCCTAAAAAGTCCACCTTCAGGTTATCATCCGAACCCCCTCCAGTATTAAGTTGCAAAGCAACAGACAATTGCATTAAGTATGGTGCGTAATGTAATCAACAACTACATCCTTAGACATAGCATCAATGTTTTATCCCTAGTGGCAACAGCACATCCACAACCTTAGAACTTTCTGTCACTGTCCCAGATTCAATGGAGGCATGAACCCACTATCGAGCATAAATACCCCCTCTTGGAGTTAAGAGCAAAAACTTGGCCAGAGCCTCTACTAATAACGGAGAGCATGCAAGATCATAAACAACACATGAACAATAGATTGATAATCACCATAATCATAGTACTCTCTATCCATCGGATCCCGACAAACACAACATATAGAATTACATATAGATGATCTTGATCATGTTAGGCAGCTCACAAGATCCAACAATGAAGCACAACAAGGAGAAGACGACCATCTAGCTACTGCTATGGACCCATGGTCCAGGGGTGGACTACTCACTCATCACTCCGGAGGCGACCATGGCGGTGTAGAGTCCTCCGGGAGATGAATCCCCTCTCCGGCAGTGCCGGAGGCGATCTCCAGAATCCCCGAGATGGGATTCGCGGCGGCGGCGTCTCTGAAGGTTTTCCGTATCGTGGCTCTCTCGGTTTCGCGACGGAAGCTTTAAGTAGGCGGAGGGTCAACGGGGGCCACACGAGGGGCCCAGGAGGTAGGTCGGCGCGGCCGGGGCTCGGGCCGCGGCCACCCTTCTGGCCGCCTCGTGGCCCCACTTCGTTATCTCTTCGGTCTTCGGAAGCTTCGTGCAAAAATAGGACCCTGGGCGAAAGTTTCGTCCAATTCCGAGAATATTTTTACTAGGATTTCTGAAACCAAAAACAGCAGAAAACAGCAACTAGCTCTTCGGCATCTTGTTAATAGGTTAGTTCCAGAAAATGCATAAATATGACATATAATGTGCATAAAACATGTAGGTATCATCAATAAAGTAGCATGGAACATAAGAAATTATCGATACGTTGGAGACGTATCAGCATCCCCAAGCTTAGTTCTGCTCGTCCCGAGCAGGTAAAACGATAACAAAGATAATTTCTGAAGTGACATGCCATCATAATCTTGATCATACTATTTGTAAACATATGTAATGAATGCAGCGATCAAAGCAAAGGTAATGACATGAGTAAACAACTGAATCATAAAGCAAAGACTTTTCATGAATAGTACTTCAAGACAAGCATCAATAAGTCTTGCATAAGAGTTAACTCATAAAGCAATAAATCAAAGTAAAGGTGTTGAAGCAACACATAGGAAGATTAAGTTTCAGCGGTTGCTTTCAACTTATAACATGTATATCTCATGGATATTGTCAACATAAAGTAATATAACAAGTGCAATATGCAAGTATGTAGGAATCAATGCACAGTTCACACAAGTGTTTGCTTCTTAAGGTGGAAGGAGATAGGTAAACTGACTCAACAATAAAAGTAAAAGAATGGTCCTTCAATGAGGAAAGCATCGATTGCTGTATTTGTGCTAGAGCTTTTATTTTGAAAACATGAAACAATTTTGTCAACGGTAGTAATAAAGCATATGCGTTATGAAAATTATATCTTACAAGTTGCAAGCCTCACGCATAGTATACTAATAGTGCCCGCACCTCGTCCTACTTAACTTGGACTACCGGATCTTCGCATGCCATGTTTCAACCAAGTGTCACAAAGGGGTACCTCCATGCCGCCTGTACAAAGGTCTAAGGAGAATGCTCGCATTTTTTCTCGCTTTTGATTATTCTCAACTTAGACATCCATACCGGGACAACATGGACAACAGATAATGGACTCCTCTTTAATGCATAAGCATGTAGCAAAGTTATTATTCTCATATGAGATTGAGGATATATGTCCAAAACTGAAACTTCCACCATGATTCATGGCTTTAGTTAGCGGCCCAATGTTCTTCTCTAACAATTTTGCATGCTCCAACCACTAAAATGATAGACCTTCAGACAAGACGGACATGCATAGCAACTCACATGATATTCAACAATAGTTGATGGCGTTCCCCAGAAGCATGGTTATCGCACAACAAGCAACTTAATAAAATATAAAGTGCATAAGTACATATTCAATACTACGATAGTTTTTAAGGCTATTTTGTCCCATGAGCTATATATTGCATAGGTGGATGATGGAATTTTAAAGGTAGCACTCAAGCAATTTACTTTGGAATGGCGGAGAAATACCATGTAGTAGGTAGGTATGGTGGACACAAATGGCATAGTAGTTGGCTCAAGGATTTTGGATGCATGAGAAGTATTCCCTCTCGATACAAGGTTTAGGCTAGCAAGGTTATTTGAAGCAAACTCAAGGATGAACAAGTGCAGCAAAACTCACATAAAAGACACATTGTAAACATTATAAGACTCTACACCGTCTTCCTTGTTGTTCAAAACTCAATACTAGATATTATCTAGACCTTAGAGAAACCAAATATGCAAATCAAATTTTAGCAAGCTCTATGTATTTCTTCATTAATGGGTGCAAAGCATATGATGCAAGAGCTTAAACATGAGCACAACAATTGCCAAGTATCACATTATCCAAGACATTTTAGAATTACTACATGTAGCATTTTCCAATTCCAACCATATAACAATTTAACGAAGAAGAAACTTCGCCTTGAACATTATGAGTAAAGCCTAAGGACACATGTGTCCATATGCAACAGCGGAGCGTGTCTCTCTCCCACAAAGTGAATGCTAGGATCCATCTTATTCAAACAAAAACAAAAACAAAAACAAAACGACGCTCCAAGTAAAGAACAAAAGATGTGATTGAATAAAAATATAGTTTCAGGGGAGGAACCTGATGATGTTGTCGATGAAGAAGGGGATGCCTTGGGCATCCCCAAGCTTAGACGCTTGAGTCTTCTTAAAATATGCAGGGGTGAACCACGGGGGCATCCCCAAGCTTAGAGCTTTCACTCCTCTTGATCATAGTATATCATTCTCCTCTCTTGACCCTTGAAAACTTCCTTCACACCAAACTTCAAGCAAACTCATTAGAGGGTTAGTGCACAATTAATAATTCACACATTCAGAGGTGACACAATCATTATTTTCACTTCTGGACATTGCATAAAGCTACTGGACATTAATGGATCAAAGAAATAAATCCAACATAGCAAAAGAGGCAATGCGAAATAAAAGGCAGAATCTGTCAAAAACAGAACAGTCCGTAAAGACGAATTTAAAGCTGGCACCAGACTTGCTCAAATGGAAAAACTCAAAACTAATGAAAGTTGCGTACATATCTGAGGATCACGCTCGTAAATTGGCAGATTTTTTCGAATTTTCTACAGAGAACTGTGCCCAGATTCGTGACAGACAGCAATGCTGTTTCTGCGCAGCGATCCCAAATATAACATCAACTATAGCATAGAAACTTTACTTGGCACAAAAACATGATAAGGAGAGGTTGCTACAGTAGTAAACAACTTCCAAGACTCAACAAAACAAAAAATTGCTGTAGGTAAAAACATGGGTTGTCTCCCATAAGCGCTTTTCTTTAACGCCTTTCAGCTAGGCGCAGAAAGTGCAAATCAAGTGTTTTCAAGAGATGAAGCATCAAAAAGCAAGTATGAAACAAATTTAAGCCTAACCCACTTCCTATGAAAAGGAATCTTGTACACAAATAAATTCATGAGGAACAAAGTGGCAAGCATAGAAAAGCAACACAAGCGTAGCTTAAAAAATTTCAGCACATAGAGAGGCATTTTAGTAACATGAAAATTTCTACAACCATATTTTCCTCTCTCATAATAACTTTCAGTAGCATCATGAGCAAACTCAACAATATAACTATCACATAAAGCATTCTTATCATGAGTCTCATGCATAAAATAATTACTACTCCCAACATAAGCATAATCAATTTTATTAGTTGTAGTGGGAGCAAATTCAACAAAGTAGCTATCATTATTATTCTCATCACCATAATCATCATACATAGGAGGCATATTATAATCATAATTAATTTTCTCCTCAATAGTAGGTGGACTGAAAATATCATATTCATCATTGCAAGCATCATATATAGGAGGTAAAGTATCATCAAAGTAAATTTTCTCCTCCATGCTTGGGGGACTAAAAATATCACAACCAGCTTCCCCAAGCTTAAATTCTTCCATAGCTTTAGCAATAATGGTGTTCAAAGAGTTCATGCTAATAACATTGCTACAACTATTTTGCAAACAAAGTTCCATGGGTTTTTTAATTTTCTCTTCAAACACATCATGTCCTAATTCAAGATAAAGTTCATAAAGATCTCTAATTTTTGTTGTTGTTTTCCATTAAGCTTAACTAGTGAAAATAAAAACAAGTACAGGGCTAGACATGATAACAAAATAAATTAAATGCAAGTAACTAATTTTTTTGTGTTTTTGATATAAAGAAAACAAGACAGTAAATAAAGTAAAACTAGCAACTAATTTTTTTGTGTTTTGTTTAGGTGCAGCAAACAAAGTAGTAAATAAAATAAAGCAAGACAAAAACAAAGTAAAGAGATTGAGAAGTGGAGACTCCCCTTGCAGCGTGTCTTGATCTCCCCGGCAACGGCGCCAGAAAAAGAGCTTGATGGCGTGTAACTCACACGTTCGTTGGGAACCCCAAGAGGAAGGTATGATGCGCACGGTAGCAAGTTTTCCCTCAGAAAGAAACCAAGGTTTAATCGAACCAGTAGGAGCCAAGAAGCACGTTGAAGGTTGATGGTCGCGAAATGTGATGCGGCGCAACACCAGGGATTCCGGCGCCAACGCGGAACCTGCACAACACAACCCAAGTACTTTGTCCCAACGAAACAGTGAGGTTGTCAATCTCACCGGCTTGCTGTAACAAAGGATTAAACGTATCGAGTGGAAGATGTTTGCAAAGAAAACAGTAAACACAATTGCAGTAGATTGTATGCTATGTAAAGAATAGGACCGGGGTCCACAGTTCACTAGAGGTGTCTCTCCCATAAGATAAAAGCATGTTGGGTGAACAAATTACAGTCGGGCAATTGACAAATAGAGAAAGGCATAACAATGCATATACATGACATGATAAATATAGTGAGATTTAATTGGGCATTACGACAAAGTACATAGACCGCCATCCAACTGCATCTATGCCTAAAAAGTCCACCTTCAGGTTATCATCCGAACCCCTCCAGTATTAAGTTGCAAAGCAACAGACAATTGCATTAAGTATGGTGCGTAATGTAATCAACAACTACATCCTTAGACATAGCATCAATGTTTTATCCCTAGTGGCAACAGCACATCCACAACCTTAGAACTTTCTGTCACTGTCCCAGATTCAATGGAGGCATGAACCCACTATCGAGCATAAATACCCCCTCTTGGAGTTAAGAGCAAAAACTTGGCCAGAGCCTCTACTAATAACGGAGAGCATGCAAGATCATAAACAACACATGAACAATAGATTGATAATCACCATAATCATAGTACTCTCTATCCATCGGATCCCGACAAACACAACATATAGAATTACATATAGATGATCTTGATCATGTTAGGCAGCTCACAAGATCCAACAATGAAGCACAACAAGGAGAAGACGACCATCTAGCTACTGCTATGGACCCATGGTCCAGGGGTGGACTACTCACTCATCACTCCGGAGGCGACCATGGCGGTGTAGAGTCCTCCGGGAGATGAATCCCCTCCGGGGGTGCCGGAGGCGATCTCCAGAATCCCCGAGATGGGATTCGCGGCGGCGGCGTCTCAAGGTTTTCCGTATCGTGGCTCTCGGGGGGTTTCGCGACGGAAGCTTTAAGTAGGCGGAGGGTCAACGCGGGGGCCACACGAGGGGCCCAGGAGGTAGGTCGGCGCGGCCAGGGCCTGGGCCGCGCCGGCCACCCTCTGGCCGCCTCGTGGCCCCACTTCGTTATCTCTTCGGTCTTCTGGAAGCTTCGTGCAAAAATAGGACCCTGGGCGAAAGTTTCGTCCAATTCCGAGAATATTTCTTTACTAGGATTTCTGAAACCAAAAACAGCAGAAAACAGCAACTGGCTCTTCGGCATCTTGTTAATAGGTTAGTTCCAGAAAATGCATAAATATGACATATAATGTGCATAAAACATGTAGGTATCATCAATAAAGTAGCATGGAACATAAGAAATTATCGATACGTTGGAGACGTATCAGCATCCCCAAGCTTAGTTCTGCTCGTCCCGAGCAGGTAAAACGATAACAAAGATAATTTCTGAAGTGACATGCCATCATAATCTTGATCATACTATTTGTAAACATATGTAATGAATGCAGCGATCAAAGCAAAGGTAATGACATGAGTAAACAACTGAATCATAAAGCAAAGACTTTTCATGAATAGTACTTCAAGACAAGCATCAATAAGTCTTGCATAAGAGTTAACTCATAAAGCAATAAAAAGTAAAGGTGTTGAAGCAACACATAGGAAGATTAAGTTTCAGCGGTTGCTTTCAACTTATAACATGTATATCTCATGGATATTGTCAACATAAAGTAATATAACAAGTGCAATATGCAAGTATGTAGGAATCAATGCACAGTTCACACAAGTGTTTGCTTCTTAAGGTGGAAGGAGATAGGTAAACTGACTCAACAATAAAAGTAAAAGAATGGTCCTTCAATGAGGAAAGCATCGATTGCTGTATTTGTGCTAGAGCTTTTATTTTGAAAACATGAAACAATTTTGTCAACGGTAGTAATAAAGCATATGAGTTATGAAAATTATATCTTACAAGTTGCAAGCCTCACGCATAGTATACTAATAGTGCCCGCACCTCGTCCTACTTAACTTGGACTACCGGATCTTCGCATGCCATGTTTCAACCAAGTGTCACAAAGGGGTACCTCCATGCCGCCTGTACAAAGGTCTAAGGAGAATGCTCGCATTTCGGATTTCTCGCTTTTGATTATTCTCAACTTAGACATCCATACCGGGACAACATGGACAACAGATAATGGACTCCTCTTTAATGCATAAGCATGTAGCAAAGTTATTATTCTCATATGAGATTGAGGATATATGTCCAAAACTGAAACTTCCACCATGATTCATGGCTTTAGTTAGCGGCCCAATGTTCTTCTCTAACAATTTTGCATGCTCCAACCACTAAAATGATAGACCTTCAGACAAGACGGACATGCATAGCAACTCACATGATATTCAACAATAGTTGATGGCGTTCCCCAGAAGCATGGTTATCGCACAACAAGCAACTTAATAAAATATAAAGTGCATAAGTACATATTCAATACTACGATAGTTTTTAAGGCTATTTTGTCCCATGAGCTATATATTGCATAGGTGGATGATGGAATTTTAAAGGTAGCACTCAAGAAATTTACTTTGGAATGGCGGAGAAATACCATGTAGTAGGTAGGTATGGTGGACACAAATGGCATAGTAGTTGGCTCAAGGATTTTGGATGCATGAGAAGTATTCCCTCTCGATACAAGGTTTAGGCTAGCAAGGTTATTTGAAGCAAACTCAAGGATGAACAAGTGCAGCAAAACTCACATAAAAGACACATTGTAAACATTATAAGACTCTACACCGTCTTCCTTGTTGTTCAAAACTCAATACTAGATATTATCTAGACCTTAGAGAAACCAAATATGCAAATCAAATTTTAGCAAGCTCTATGTATTTCTTCATTAATGGGTGCAAAGCATATGATGCAAGAGCTTAAACATGAGCACAACAATTGCCAAGTATCACATTATCCAAGACATTTAGAATTACTACATGTAGCATTTTCCAATTCCAACCATATAACAATTTAACGAAGAAGAAACTTCGCCTTGAACATTATGAGTAAAGCCTAAGGACACATGTGTCCATATGCAACAGCGGAGCGTGTCTCTCTCCCACAAAGTGAATGCTAGGATCCATCTTATTCAAACAAAAACAAAAACAAAAACAAAACGACGCTCCAAGTAAAGAACAAAAGATGTGATTGAATAAAAATATAGTTTCAGGGGAGGAACCTGATGATGTTGTCGATGAAGAAGGGGATGCCTTGGGCATCCCCAAGATTAGACGCTTGAGTCTTCTTAAAATATGCAGGGGTGAACCACGGGGCATCCCCAAGCTTAGAGCTTTCACTCCTCTTGATCATAGTATATCATTCTCCTCTCTTGACCCTTGAAAACTTCCTTCACACCAAACTTCAAGCAAACTCATTAGAGGGTTAGTGCACAATTAATAATTCACACATTCAGAGGTGACACAATCATTATTTTCACTTCTGGACATTGCATAAAGCTACTGGACATTAATGGATCAAAGAAATAAATCCAACATAGCAAAAGAGGCAATGCGAAATAAAAGGCAGAATCTGTCAAAAACAGAACAGTCCGTAAAGACGAATTTAAAGCTGGCACCAGACTTGCTCAAATGGAAAAACTCAAAACTAATGAAAGTTGCGTACATATCTGAGGATCACGCTCGTAAATTGGCAGATTTTTTCGAATTTTCTACAGAGAACTGTGCCCAGATTCGTGACAGACAGCAATGCTGTTTCTGCGCAGCGATCCTAAATATAACATCAACTATAGCATAGAAACTTTACTTGGCACAAAAACATGATAAGGAGAGGTTGCTACAGTAGTAAACAACTTCCAAGACTCAACAAAACAAAAAATTGCTGTAGGTAAAAACATGGGTTGTCTCCCATAAGCGCTTTTCTTTAACGCCTTTCAGCTAGGCGCAGAAAGTGCAAATCAAGTGTTTTCAAGAGATGAAGCATCAAAAAGCAAGTATGAAACAAATTTAAGCCTAACCCACTTCCTATGAAAAGGAATCTTGTACACAAATAAATTCATGAGGAACAAAGTGGCAAGCATAGAAAAGCAACACAAGCGCAGCTTCAAAAATTTCAGCACATAGAGAGGCATTTTAGTAACATGAAAATTTCTACAACCATATTTTCCTCTCTCATAATAACTTTCAGTAGCATCATGAGCAAACTCAACAATATAACTATCACATAAAGCATTCTTATCATGAGTCTCATGCATAAAATAATTACTACTCCCAACATAAGCATAATCAATTTTATTAGTTGTAGTGGGAGCAAATTCAACAAAGTAGCTATCATTATTATTCTCATCACCATAATCATCATACATAGGAGGCATATTATAATCATAATTAATTTTCTCCTCAATAGTAGGTGGACTGAAAATATCATATTCATCATTGCAAGCATCATATATAGGAGGTAAAGTATCATCAAAGTAAATTTTCTCCTCCATGCTTGGGGGACTAAAAATATCACAACCAGCTTCCCCAAGCTTAAATTCTTCCATAGCTTTAGCAATAATGGTGTTCAAAGAGTTCATGCTAATAACATTGCTACAACTATTTTGCAAACAAAGTTCCATGGGTTTTTTAATTTTCTCTTCAAACACATCATGTCCTAATTCAAGATAAAGTTCATAAAGATCTCTAATTTTTTTGTTGTTTTCCATTAAGCCTAACTAGTGAAAATAAAAACAAGTACAGGACTAGACATGATAACAAAATAAATTAAATGCAAGTAACTAATTTTTTTGTGTTTTTGATATAAAGAAAACAAGACAGTAAATAAAGTAAAACTAGCAACTAATTTTTTTGTGTTTTGTTTAGGTGCAGCAAACAAAGTAGTAAATAAAATAAAGCAAGACAAAAACAAAGTAAAGAGATTGAGAAGTGGAGACTCCCCTTGCAGCGTGTCTTGATCTCCCCGGCAACGGCGCCAGAAAAAGAGCTTGATGGCGTGTAACTCACACGTTCGTTGGGAACCCCAAGAGGAAGGTATGATGCGCACAGTAGCAAGTTTTCCCTCAGAAAGAAACCAAGGTTTAATCGAACCAGTAGGAGCCAAGAAGCACGTTGAAGGTTGATGGTCGCGAAATGTGATGCGGCGCAACACCAGGGATTCCGGCGCCAACGCGGAACCTGCACAACACAACCCAAGTACTTTGTCCCAACGAAACAGTGAGGTTGTCAATCTCACCGGCTTGCTGTAACAAAGGATTAAACGTATCGAGTGGAAGATGTTTGCAAAGAAAATAGTAAACACAATTGCAGTAGATTGTATGCTATGTAAAGAATAGGACCGGGGTCCACAGTTCACTAGAGGTGTCTCTCCCATAAGATAAAAGCATGTTGGGTGAACAAATTACAGTCGGGCAATTGACAAATAGAGAAAGGCATAACAATGCATATACATGACATGATAAATATAGTGAGATTTAATTGGGCATTACGACAAAGTACATAGACCGCCATCCAACTGCATCTATGCCTAAAAAGTCCACCTTCAGGTTATCATCCGAACCCCCTCCAGTATTAAGTTGCAAAGCAACAGACAATTGCATTAAGTATGGTGCGTAATGTAATCAACAACTACATCCTTAGACATAGCATCAATGTTTTATCCCTAGTGGCAACAGCACATCCACAACCTTAGAACTTTCTGTCACTGTCCCAGATTCAATGGAGGCATGAACCCACTATCGAGCATAAATACCCCTCTTGGAGTTAAGAGCAAAAACTTGGCCAGAGCCTCTACTAATAACGGAGAGCATGCAAGATCATAAACAACACATGAACAATAGATTGATAATCACCATAATCATAGTACTCTCTATCCATCGGATCCCGACAAACACAACATATAGAATTACATATAGATGATCTTGATCATGTTAGGCAGCTCACAAGATCCAACAATGAAGCACAACAAGGAGAAGACGACCATCTAGCTACTGCTATGGACCCATGGTCCAGGGGTGGACTACTCACTCATCACTCCGGAGGCGACCATGGCGGTGTAGAGTCCTCCGGGAGATGAATCCCCTCTCCGGCAGGGTGCCGGAGGCGATCTCCTGAATCCCCCGAGATGGGATTCGCGGCGGCGGCGTCTCGTAAGGTTTTCCGTATCGTGCTCTTGCTGGTTTCGCGACGGAAGCTTTAAGTAGGCGGAGGGTCAACGCGGGGGGCCACACGAGGGGCCCAGGAGGTAGGTCGGCGCGGCCGGGCTGGCCGCGCCGGCCACCCTTCTGGCCGCCTCGTGGCCCCACTTCGTTATCTCTTCGGTCTTCTGGAAGCTTCGTGCAAAAATAGGACCCGGCGAAAGTTTCGTCCAATTCCGAGAATATTTCTTTACTAGGATTTCTGAAACCAAAAGCAGAAAACAAACTGGCTCTTCGGCATCTTGTTAATAGGTTAGTTCCGAAAATGCATAAATATGACATATAATGTGCATAAAACATGTAGGTATCATCAATAAAGTAGCATGGAACATAAGAAATTATCGATACGTTGGAGACGTATCGTCAGACACTGCGGCTCGGCCTGGCTCGCCGCGCTTTGTGTGGCGCTCGCGCGCCCCCGACCTACCCTTCCGCCTACTTAAAGCCTCCGTCGCGAAACCCCTGCCGAGAGCCACGATACGGAAAACATTACGAGAGGCTACCGCCGCCAATCCCATCTCGGGGATTCAGGAGATCGCCTCCGACACCTGCCGGAGAGGGGAATCATCACCGGAGGGGCTCTACATCATCAGCCCGCCTCCGGATTGATGCGTGAGTAGTTCATCCTTGGACTATGGGTCCATAGCAGTAGCTAGATGGTTGTCTTCTCCGCTTGTGCTTTCATTGTATTAGATCTTGTGAGCTGCCTAACATGATCAAGATCATCTATTTGTAATGCTACATGTTGTGTTTGGCGAGATCCGATGAATATAGAATACTATGTTAAGTTGATTATCAATCTATCATATATGTGTTGTTTATGTTCTTGCATGCTCTCCGTTGCTAGTAGAGGCTCTGGCCAAGTTGATACTTGTAACTCCAAGAGGGATTAATTATGCTCGATAGTGGGTTCATGCCTCCATTGAATCTGGGATCGTGACAGTAGGTTCTAAGGTTGTGGATGTGTGATACGTCCAAAACGTATCTACTTTCCCGAACACTTTTGCTATTGTTTTGCCTCTAAATTGTGTATTTTGGATGCAACTAACACGGACTAACGCTGTTTTCAGCAGAACTGTTCTGGTGTCTCGTTTTTGTGCAGAAATCCAACTTTCGGGAAAATCCTCGAAATTTATGCAGAAGGCCCTATTTTCCCAGAATACTGAGCCGAAAGTAAGGTGGAGGCCCGAGGGCCCCACACCATAAGGCGGCGCGGCCTAGGGGGGCCCGCGCGGCCCTATGGTGTGGCCCCCTCGGTCGGCCTCCGACGCCCCCCTTCGGACTACTTATCGGCCTCGACCTAAAAACGCACGGGAAGAAGTCGAAGTCGCCAGAAACCCTCCAGAGAGCCGCCACATCGCGAAACTCCGTCTCGGGAGCCAGAAGTCTCCGTTCTGGCACTCCGCCGGGACGGGAATTGGAGGAGATCTTCACCGCCATCACCGCCAACGCCTCTCCATCGACCAGCCATGTTTCCCCCATCCATGTGTGAGTAATTCCCCCGCTGTAGGCTGAAGGGGATGGTAGGGATTGGATGAGATTGGTCATGTAATAGTCATAAGATTGTTAGGGCATAGTGCCTAGTATCCGTAGATGTCACTTTTATGATATTGTTGCAACTTGTTATGCTTAATGCTTGTCACTAGGGCCCGAGTGCCATGATCTCAGATCTGAACATGTTATTGATTCATGAAGATATTCGTTGTTTATGATCTTACCTGCAAGTTGTATACACATGTCGCTGTCCGGAACCAATGGCCCCGAAGTGACAGAAATCGGGACAACCGGAGGGGATGGTAGTGATGTGAGGATCACATGTGTTCACGGAGTGTTAATGCTTTGCTCCGGTGCTCTATTAAAAGGAGTACCTTAATTTCCAGTAGTTTCCCTAGAGGCCCGGCTGCCACCGGCTGGTAGGACAAAAGATGTTGTGCAAGTTTCTCATTGCGAGCATGTACGACTAAATATGGAACACATGCCTATTGATTGATTAGTACTTGGATACCGTTTTATTATTATCTGCAAATGCCCCTGCTTTGATTGTTATATGAGTTTCTCTCATCCATGCAACGCCCGTTAATCCGTCCCTGTGCCTACAGTATTTTAATCCTGCTGTTTACTATAATCACCACTGCTGTCTTTATTTCACCGCTGCTGTTATTTTACTATTCCTACTGCTATAAAACTGTTACTACTGATAAACTCTTGCGAGCAAGTCTGTTTCCAGGTGCAGCTGAATTGACAACTCCGCTGTTAAGGCTTACAAGTATTCTTTGTCTCCCCTTGTGTCGAATCAATAAATTGGGTAATACTTCCCTCGAAGACTGTTGCGATCCCCTATACTTGTGGGTCATCAAGACTATTTTCTGGCGCCGTTGCCGGGGAGCATAGCTTTATTTGGAAGTTCACTTGGATTGATATTGTTCGCTGCAATTCTCCATCATGGGTAAACCTCGCGATACTAAGATCGCCATATTACCATCCACTACAAGAAAAGGTACAACTCTTAGTACCTCTGCTGCTCTTGATTCACCATCTGTGATAAGTAAACTTGTTTCACCACCACAAGCTTCAAATGCTGGTACTTCTGCTGAATCTGAAAATTCCTCTCATAATTGTGATGATGCTTCTGCTGTGCTTGATAATGATGGTTCGTTAGGATCTTTTCTAGATGCTACAATTGCTAAGTCTAGACAAATTGAAAATACTGAAACTCCTAATGAAAATGCTGCTACACCTGTTAATTCACCTGAGTCTGTTGAATATTCTAGTGATGATCTTGATGAAGATTATGTAGAGCTTGATGATGATTTTATTGAAAAATGCAATGCTACTACTGATGCAAGAAAAATTAAAAAGTTGCTTGCAGAACATGCTGTTAGATATAAACTGTCTCCTGATCCTAAATTTGCCACATCTCCTATAAACATTAGGGATAAAGATTATGATTTTTCTCTTGATTTATCTCATATAGCTATTGTTGAGAAAACACCCTTTTGTGGTACTGAAAAAGAAAGTGCTGTTGAACACATGACTGAGTTATCTACTCTTAGTGGCTTGTTTTCTGATGATATTAAGATGCGTACTTATTTTGTCGCTAAATTTTTTCCTTTCTCATTAAAGGATGATGCTAAAACTTGGTATAATAATTTGCCTCCTGGTTCTATTAAAAGTCCAAAAGAATTGCTTGATGTTTTCTTCCGGAAATACTTTCCTGCTAGTGCTCAACATGCTGCTTTGCAGAGAATTTATAATTTTGACCAGGAAGATGGAGAGAAATTGCCTGAGGCTTGGGCGAGATTTTGCTCTCTTATTAGAGCTCAGCCTGACCATGATTTGGAAAAGCATGATTTACTTGATATATTTTATAGTGGACTAACTATTGAGTCTAGGGCATACCTGGATAGTTGTGCTGGTTGTGTTTTCAGGAAAAGAACTCCAGACGACGCTGAAGAATTATTGGCTAAAATAGGCCGGAATCATGATGATTGGTCTACACCTGAACCAACCCCGACACCGATAGTGAAGAAGAGGGGTATGATTAAATTAAATGATGAAGATATGAGGGAAGCCAAGAAGTCTCTTAAAGAGAAGGGTATTAAACCTGAAGATGTGAAGAATTTACCTCCTATAGAAGATTTATGTGAGATAACTCCCCCTTCATCCATGATTGAGGTACACTCTCTTCAACGCTTTACTAGGGAAGATATTCCGTATTCAAAACCTCCTGCTCAATGCTTAGATGAGTTTGATAATTATATTGTTAAGCAAGAAAACTTTAATATGAGAGTAGAGAATCATTTAATGGAAAATTCTCGAGCTATTAGTGAATTGCATGGTATTGTGGAGAGAACCTCCAATGATGTTAAGATACTTGTTAAACATTTTCAAATGGTTCAAACTCAAATTGATCAACTTACTAAAGTGCAAAATGACTTGTTGGGAAATAATTCTAAAGAAAAACATGCTTATGAAGTAACAACTAGAGGTGGTGTTTCTACCCAGGATCCTCTATATCCTGAAGGGCATCCCAAAAGAGTTGAACAAGATTCTCAACTAACTAAAACTAGTGCTCCATCTAAGAAAAAGAAAAAGAAACATAAGAATGTTGTAGAATCCTCTGAACCTGTTAATGATCCTAATAGTATTTCTATTTCTGATGCTGAAACTGAAAGTGGTAATGAACATGATAAAGATAATGATAAGGATGATACTCCTGATAAAGAAGAAATTGAAAAAGAACCTGAAAAGCCTGCTAAAAATAAAAAGTACACTAAAGAAGATTTTATTGCTGAGAAACATGGTAATGAAAGAGAACCTTGGGTTCAAAAGCAAATGCCTTTTCCTGCTAAGAAACTAAAATCAAAGGAGGAGGAACATTATAATAAATTTTGTGATTGGATGAAACCTTTATTTTTGCAAATCCCTTTGACTGATGCTATTAAATTGCCTCCTTATTCAAAGTATATGAAAGATATTGTCTCTAACAAAAGGAAAATTCCCAATGAGGAAATTTCCACTATGCTTGCTAATTACTCTTTCAATGGCAAAGTTCCAAAGAAGTTGGGCGACCCAGGTATACCTACTATTCCTTGTTCTATTAAGAATAATTATGTTAGAACTGCTCTATGTGATTTGGGAGCGGGAGTTAGTGTAATGCCTTTTTCTCTTTATAAGAGACTTGATTTAGATAAGTTGATACCAACTGATATATCTTTGCAAATGGCTGATAAATCTACCGCTATTCCTGTTGGTGTATGTGAAAATGTTCCTGTTCAAGTTACTCAGCATTGCTTGATATTAACTGATTTTGTTGTGTTGGAAATGCCTGAAGATGATAATATGTCCATTATTCTTGGAAGACCCTTTCTTAATACTGCAGGGGCTGTTATTGATTGCAATAAAGGCATGGTTACTTTCAATGTTGATGATAAGGAACACACTGTCTATTTTCCCAAGAGGATTGATAAAGTATGTGGAGTCAATACAATTTTTAATGTGAAAACTATCAAAGTGGGATCCATTGATTGTCCTATATATGAGCCTAAAGAAGAATATCAAACTCTTGTGATTGGATCCATATCAATTCAATATAAGGTAACATGATTGATTTGAGGTTTATTTCTTCTTATGTCATATAAAATTTATTTGGTAGCAAGACTTGATCAACCTTGTTAACAAGTATATTTTAATGCATAAGAGAGCTAAACAACATTTCTTTCTTTCTTTCTCCCTCCACTTATTTTACTTGCTGTAGCACCTTTTGTTTTGCAATATGCTTTAGTTGTTTAAGATTTTGGAAATCATTTTCCTGCGCAGTAATAATTAATTTAATACCCAGAAATGTGCATTTTTCGAAGTTCTCTAAAAATTACAAAAATTACACCGTTGGTCCTATTTTTCGACGAGGCACCTGGGAGTACCAGAGGATGACCTGTGGGGCACCACAGGGTGCCACACCACAGGCCGGCGCGGCCAAGGAGGTGGGCGCGCCACCCTGTGGTGTGGGCCCCTCCTTGCCCCACTACTTCATCTCTTCCTCCCAGCATCTTCTCTCTCCCGAAAAAACTCGCACCAAGTTCCTCTCACTCGCGTTTCTGCTCAAGAACTCGCGATTTCTCGATCTCCTTGCTCAGCCCAGATTTCTGTCTGAAATTTGGCACATTTACTCCTTGGTATGTGACTCCTTTGATTGTCCAATTAGAATTTTGTTTGGTTGAGTATATCTTGAATATTTTGCTGCTGTAGATAACATGTTTAGTGAGCTTGCATGCTTGTTCTAAGTGGAAGAAACTAGTTTTGATGCATGTTTAGTACTCTAGCAAGTTCCTATAGTAGTTCCCCTCAATTATATACCTTGAAATCAAATTTTATAATGGTTGTTGAAAATTTCAGAAGAGGAAGATGAAGAAATTCAAATTTGGAGAATTGTTCAAGAAAGGAACAACCAGCACCGGTAGGCCCTCGAGGGCGTCCACTCAGATTAGGCGATCCTACAATGAGGATGTCATCGCGCCTAGCTTCGCGCCCGAGGAGGACAATGGGGCTCCTAATGCTTCATCCTTCCCATGTTATGATTTTCTGACAAATGCAGGGATATTGGATGACTTCTTCACCCTTGTCAACAGGGCAGGCTTAGCCACCTACGTGGGAGATGAAAGGGAGCAATACTACAGGCTCACCAAAATTTTCGTTGAGAGCTTCAAGTTCCACAACACGCAATATGAGCCGACAGTTGCATTCAAGATCTATGATAATCCTGTTACTATGGAATTGGAAGAATTTTGTCGTGCATTGGATATTGTCCCTGTAGGTACAGCAAGGAGGATTGATGACAACCCCCGGGACCTGTTGGAGCTCTATCGAGGGATCACCGAAGATGATTGCCGCACCATTCAGCGCGGCAAGATAAGAAATATTCAACTTCCCGCCATTAAATATTTTGCATATTACATTGCTACTAGTATTCTTGGTAGGGAAAATACTAGTAATATCTCTAGCTATCATCTTGCTTTCTTGAATGCTGCACTTACTGGACAGACATCTTATCATCTTGGTTCTCTTATTGCTCGCCGCCTGTCTAGCAGGGGGCCTATTTTTGGAGGAACTATTGCACTGCGCATTTTAACACATTTAAGACTTCCTCTTGATTCTAATGATGTGCCATTAACCCCTAGGAGACTAGATATTGCTGCTATGAAGAGTCATCATTTTGTTACTACTGATTCCACTATAGATAATATGGTCTATAGAATGTTGTTTGCTGACGGGAATGAGAAGGAAATCCCTCTTCCCCAGCCAGGTTTGTTCAATATTGACAGGCAATCATGGTCGCTCACTAAGGAGGAGGTGGAGGAACATATGAAGATACAAGAATTCCACCAGCAACATGACTCCGAGAACGCCGAGCCCTCCTACGACTGCACCGTCACATACCCCGATGTTTCCTCCAGCACATACCTGGAACCGGGTCGTTCTTCGTCGTACTACGGAGACACCACTTCATGGGGACCGTGGGAATGAACTCCACTTAGGCCAAAAGCCTAAGCTTGGGGGGAGGTATACCGGCATCACTCATTCTTTGCATATTATGGTTGCTGGATACTTGTACATACTTGTTTAGTTTCTTAGAGTGGTTTTCTAATGAGGGGGAGATGATATTTGGGGAAGTGCTGTCCAAAAACAGATTCTGGGCTGTTACCAAAAAATTCGTACGCACAGCCAGAACGTTATTTTGAGTTGCCAATTTTTGAGCATGTGCCCCAGGTTGTTATCTAACTTTCATTAGTTGAACACTTTTTGGTCTGAGCAATGGAAGATTTTTGTTAATTTCGATTTCTGTACTGCTGTCAGGATTTGGCAGATTTCTGTCATCCTGCTTTTCTGTGTTTCTGTTAGTTTGCATTCTTTTGTTTTCGCTTTGTTTCTTTCCTAAAACACAAAAAGACCAAAAATATTTCTGTTGTTTCTCTTCACCATTTGGTTATTTGGTTCCTTGCTCTTAGTTTACTTTATTTGCTATCGTTGGTTTGCTATAAGAAAACCCAAAAAGATTTTGCTTTGTTTGCTTGTTTTCTTTCGTTCTTGTTTCCAATTCGAAAACACCAAAAATATTTGCTGTTCTTCTTTGGTTTGTAAAGTTCATTATGAGTTCAATGGTCTTCGGTGGCTGGAGCGTGGTTTTCATTTCATATTATCCAAGTTACACAAGTGAAAGGCAATAATGACGATCTACGACAATTGGATTGTGGTGAGAGGCTGGTATGAACTCTATTTGTTTTCATTTTTGTACATATACTCATCCATGTGAGCATGCTTAGTTGGTTCATGTGAGGTATATGTTATTTGAGAAAGTCTAGTAGTTCATGATCTCTCATGTTTAGCTCCAATTTATTAATATGAGTAGCATGTCATGGATGTTCGCTTGCATTGTTTTATTCATAAGTAAGTATGGCATTGTGGTATCCTCCTCTGAATAATTCATTTATATCGACTTGGCACATGCTCACGCATGCATATGACTGAACAAAAAGTCAATTAAGCCTCGATGATTTATATTGCTTCAGAGTTCTTGTATCACTTTTATGCCTCCGTTAATTTATTTTGCCGCAAGCATGATTATGACAGTTACTGCTCTCTTGATTTGTCGCTCCCTAGTCTTTTGCTAGCCTTCACTTGTACTGAGCGGGAACGCCGCTCGTGCTTCCAAACACCTGAAAACCAAGTTGTTCCAAAGTGTCCACCATAAATACCTATGCATGGCATTTCAAACCATTCCAAGTAAATTCTCATGCGCTACCTTTAAAACTTTCAAAATGCTTCTCAATTTGTGTTAATGTTTCATAGCTCATGAGAAAGTATGTGGTGTTTAGCTTTCAACCTTGTCATTTACTTTTGACGGACTCTCATATGGACTAGTGGCGCATCCGCTTATCCAATAATTTTGCAAAAAGAGCTGGCAATGGGATTCCCAGTCCCAAATTAATTAACTTAAATAGACACTCCTCCATGGTTTGTGATTGTTGGACGGCACCCGAAGGATTCGGTTAGCCATGGCTTGTGTAAGCAAAGGTTGGGGGGAGTGTCATCATCATAATAAAACTTAAATAAAAAGGCACTCCTTCATGGTATGTGATTGTTGGCAGGCACCCGAGGATTCGGTTAGCCATGGTTTGTGTAAGAAAGGTTGGAAGGAGTGCCACATAAACATGCAAATAATTCATGGGAGCCGCTCTTGGGAGTCCGGTTGACGAGGTAGTTAGTGTACCCATTACCATTCGTTGACAACAACAAGCACTTCTCAAAATAATTTTACTCCTGCTTTACAAATGAAAAGCTCTAGCGCATGTTAATCCCTGCTTCCCTCTGCGAAGGGTCAATCTTTTACTTTTATGTTGTGTCTCCATTCTTCCTTTGAGCACTATCTTGAGAGCACAACTGTCATTCTTAGTATAATATGCTTGTCTCAAAATATGATTGATTGTGGTATAACTTTGATGCTTTTATCTTTGACAATCACTACTTCTAGTCTTTCTATGAACTCAGAGGTGCCTCGGCATTTATGTTTTGCCGATCAAATACGGGCAAGCGAGATACCACTTTATCATATTCTCTTATGAACATTGCAATCCTGCTTATATACATGATTCATGGTGCTTATTATTAATTGTTGGTACCTCTCCATGATTGACATAGCTGTTGGATGATCTTATTTGCATGTATCTCATTATGAACTGCTTAAGTATTAGCCATAGCATGAGAATATATACATCATATGAGAAAATGTGTTCGTGAAAGTTCTTTTATCGCTCAGTTGTTAACTGAATTGCTTGAGGACAAGCAATAAGCTAAGCTTGGGGGAGTTGATACGTCCAAAACGTATCTACTTTCCCGAACACTTTTGCTATTGTTTTGCCTCTAAATTGTGTATTTTGGATGCAACTAACACGGACTAACGCTGTTTTCAGCAGAACTGTTCTGGTGTCTCGTTTTTGTGCAGAAATCCAACTTTCGGAAAATCCTCGGAATTTATGCGAAGGCCCTATTTTCCCAGAATACTGACGGAGCCAGAAGGACAAGTAAGGTGGAGGCCCGAGGGCCCCACACCATAAGGCGGCGCGGCCTAGGGGGCCCGCGCGGCCCTATGGTGTGGCCCCCTCGGTCGGCCTCCGACGCCCCCCTTCGGACTACTTATCGGCCTCGACCTAAAAACGCACGAGGAGAAGTCGAAGTCGCCAGAAACCCTCCAGAGAGCCGCCACATCGCGAAACTCCGTCTCGGGAGCCAGAAGTCTCCGTTCTGGCACTCCGCCGGGACGGGGAATTGGAGGAGATCTTCACCGCCATCACCGCCAACGCCTCTCCATCGACCAGCCATGTTTCCCCCATCCATGTGTGAGTAATTCCCCCGCTGTAGGCTGAAGGGGATGGTAGGGATTGGATGAGATTGGTCATGTAATAGTCATAAGATTGTTAGGGCATAGTGCCTAGTATCCGTAGATGTCACTTTTATGATATTGTTGCAACTTGTTATGCTTAATGCTTGTCACTAGGGCCCGAGTGCCATGATCTCAGATCTGAACATGTTATTGATTCATGAAGATATTCGTTGTTTATGATCTTACCTGCAAGTTGTATACACATGTCGCTGTCCGGAACCAATGGCCCCGAAGTGACAGAAATCGGGACAACCGGAGGGGATGGTAGTGATGTGAGGATCACATGTGTTCACGGAGTGTTAATGCTTTGCTCCGGTGCTCTATTAAAAGGAGTACCTTAATTTCCAGTAGTTTCCCTAGAGGCCCGGCTGCCACCGGCTGGTAGGACAAAAGATGTTGTGCAAGTTTCTCATTGCGAGCACATACGACTAAATATGGAACACATGCCTATTGATTGATTAGTACTTGGATACCGTTTTATTATTATCTGCAAATTCCCCTGCTTTGATTGTTATATGAGTTTCTCTCATCCATGAAACGCCCGTTAATCCATCCCTGTGCCTACAGTATTTTAATCCTGCTGTTTACTATAATCATCACTGCTGTCTTTATTTCACCGCTGTTGTTATTTTCCTACTGCTATAAAACTGTTACTATTGATAAACTCTTGCGAGCAAGTCTGTTTCCAGGTGCAGCTGAATTGACAACTCCGTTGTTAAGGCTTACAAGTATTCTTTGTCTCCCCTTGTGTCGAATCAATAAATTGGGTAATACTTCCCTCGAAGACTATTGCGATCCCCTATACTTGTGGGTCATCAATGTGCTGTTGCTACTAGGGATAAAACATTGATGCTTTGTCTAAGGATATTTGTGTTGATTACATTACGCACCATACTTAATGCAATTATCTGTTGTTCGCAACTTAATACTGGAAGGGGTTCGGATGATAACCTGAAGGTGGATTATTTAGGCATAGATGCATGCTGGATAGCGGTCTATGTACTTTGTCGTAATGCCCTGATTAAATCACATAGTAATCATCGTTGATATGTATTGAATCTTTATTTGTCAATTGCTCGCCTGTAATTTGTTCACCCAGCATGTTAGTTATCTTATTGGAGAGACACCACTAGTGAACTGTGGACCCCGGTCCATTCTTTTACATCTGAATACATTCTACTGCTTTTACTGTTCTTTGCAAACAAACACCATCTTCCACTCGATACGTTTAATCCTTTGTTTTCAGCAAGCCGGTGAGATTGACAACCTCACTGTTACGTTGGGACAAAGTACTTTGATTGTGTTGTGCAGGTTCCACGTTGGCGCCGGTTTCACTGGTGTTGCGCCGCACTACATTCCTCCACCAACAACCTTCACGTGCTTCTTGGCTCCTACTGGTTCGATAACCTTGGTTTCTTTCTTAGGGAAAACTTGCTGCTGTGCGCATCATACCTTCCTCTTGGGGTTCCCAACGGACGTGTACATCTACGTGCATCAAGCTCTTTTTCTGGCGCCGTTGCCGGGAGATCAAGACACGCTGCAAGGGGAGTCTCCACTTCCAATCTCTTTACTTTGTTTTTGTCTTGCTTTATTTTATTTACTACTTGGTTTGCTGCACTTAAACAAAACACAAAAAAATTAGTTGCTAGCTTTACTTTATTTACTGTCTTGTTCTCTATATCAAAAACATAAAAAAATTAGTTACTTGTCTTTACTTTATTTGCTTAGTTTATTTTACTACTGTTATAATGGGTACTCCTGAAAATACTAAGTTGTGTGATTTCACTAGCACAAATAATAATGATTTTATATGTACTCCTATTGCTCCACCTGCTACTACAGCAGAATTCTATGAAATTAAACCTGCTTTACTAAACCTTGTTATGAGAGAGCAATTTTCTGGTGTTAGTACTGATGATGCTGCTGCCCATCTTAATAATTTTGTTGAACTTTGTGAAATGCAAAAGTATAAGGATATAGATGGTGATATTATAAAACTGAAATTGTTTCCTTTCTCATTAAGAGGAAGAGCTAAAGATTGGTTGCTTTCTTTGCCTAAGAATAGTATTGATTCATGGACTAAATGCAAAGATGCTTTTATTAGTAAATATTATCCTCCTGCTAAGATTATATCTTTGAGAAGTAGCATAATGAATTTTAAACAATTTGATAATGAACATGTTGCTCAAGCATGGGAGAGAATGAAATCTTTGGTAAATAATTGCCCAACCCATGGACTGACTACTTGGATGATCATCCAAACCTTTTATGCAGGATTGAATTTTTCCTCGAGGAACCTATTGGATTCAGCTGCTGGAGGTACTTTTATGTCCATCACCCTGGGCGCCGCAACTAAATTACTTGATGATATGATGATCAATTACTCTGAATGGCACACTGAAAGAACTCCTCAAGGTAAGAAGGTAAATTCTGTTGAAGAAACCTCTTCTTTGGGTGATAAGATTGATGTTGATGTGAATTTCATTAAGAGCAATAATTTCAACAACAATGCTTATAGGAATAATTATGGTAACAACAACTATAGGCCATATCCTTCTAATAATGGTAATGGTTATGGTAATTCTTACAACAATAATAAGAGTGTACCCTCTGGTCTTGAAGTGATGCTTAAAGAATTTATTAGTACACAAACTGCTTTCAATAAAACTGTTGAAGAAAAGCTTAGTAAAATTGATATTCTTGCTTCTAAGGTTGATAGTCTTGCTCTTGATGTTGATCTTTTAAAATTGAAAGTTATGCCTGAGAAAGTTGAAGATGCTAGGTTTGCTAAAACAAATGCCATCCAAGTTAGAATTAATGATAATATTAGATTGTTGGCTGAATTGCATGCTAGGTGGGATAGAGAAGAAAAAGAGAAACTTGCTAAAGAAAATAATGTAGCTAAAGTATGGAATATTACCACCACTAGTAATGTTAATTCTTCACATGTTGCTGCACCTCCTACTATCAATGGTAAAATAATTGGTGTTGGCAATGTTTCTACTCCTAGTACAAAGCGCACAAAATTGCCTGAAACTGCTAAAACTGCTGTTTGTGATAAAACTGCTGAAATTTTTCAAAATATTGGTGACAATGATTCCATTGCTGTAGAACATAATGGTTTAGATTTTGATGATTGTCATATTACTGAAGTTATAAAGTTCTTACAAAAACTTGCTAGAAGTCCCAACGCTAGTGCTATAAATTTAGCCTTTACAAAACATATTACAAATGCTCTCATTAAAGCTAGGGAAGAGAAATTAAAACTTGAAGCTTCTATTCCTAGGAAGTTAGAAGATGGTTGGGAGTCCATCATTAAAATGAAATTCAATGACTTTGAATGTAATGCTTTATGTGATCTTGGTGCAAGTATTTCTGTTATGCCCAAAAAGATTTATGATATGCTTGACTTGCCACCATTGAAGAATTGTTATTTGGATGTTAATCTTGCGATAATGTTAAAAAGAAACCTTTGGGGAGGATTGATAATGTGCGCATTACGGTTAACAATAACCTTGTCCCCGTTGATTTTGTTGTCTTAGATATCGAATGCAATGCATCTTGTCCTATTGTGTTGGGAAGACCTTTTCTTCGAACCGTTGGTGCTGTTATTGATATGAAGGAAGGTAATATTAGATATCAATTTCCTCTCAAGAAAGGTATGGAACACTTCCCTAGAAAGAGAATGAAGTTGCATTTTGATTCTATTATTAGAACAAGCTATGATGTTGATGCTTCATCTCTTGATGTTACTTGATTTGCACTTTCTGCGCCTAGCTGAAAGGCGTTAAAGAAAAGCACTTCTTGGGAGATAATCCATGTGTTTATTTTAATACAGCAATTTTGTTTTGTTGAGTCTTGGAAGTTGTTTACTACTGTAGCAACCTCTCCTTATCATGTTTTTGTGCCAAGTAAAGTTTCTATGCTAAAGTTGATGTTATATTTGGGATCGCTGCGCAGAAACAGCATTGCTGTCTGTCACGAATTCTGGCATAACTCTTTGTAAAAAAATTGAAAAAATCTGCAAAATTACGAGCGTGGTCCTCAGATATGTACGTAACTTTCATTAGTTTTTAGTTTTTCCATTTGAGCAAGTTAAGTGCCCAGTCCAGATGCATCTTTACGGACTGTTCTGTTTTTGACAGATTCTGTCTTTTATTTCGCATTGTCGCTTTTGCTATGTTGAATGAGTTTCTTTGTTCCATTAACTTTCAGAAGCTTTGTGCAATGTCCAGAAGTGTTAAGGATGATTGTGTCACCTCTGAATATATGAATTTGTGGTTATGCACTAACCCTCTAATGAGTTTGCTTGAAGTTTGTGTGAAGGAAGTTTTCAAGGGTCAAGAGAAGAGGATGATATACTATGATCAAGAAGAGTGAAAGGTCTAAGCTTGGGGATGCCCCGGTGGTTCATCCCTGCATATTTTAAGAAGACTCAAGCATCTAAGCTTGGGGATGCCCAAGGCATCCCCTTCTTCATCGACAACATTATCAGGTCACTTCTAGTGAAACTATATTTTTATTCCGTCACATTCTTATGTTCTTTACTTGGAGCGTCGGTTTGTTTTTATTTTTGTTTTGTTTTGAATAAAGTTGGATCCCGCCATTCTTATATTGGAGATATTACGCTCCGCTTTTTCTTATGGAACACTTGTGTTCTTAATTGTGCTTTAATGTTCATGGCGAAAGCTTATTGCTTCGTTAAATTGTTATTTGGTTGGAATTGGAAAATGCTGCATATGGTTTGGCAATTTGGCAATTGTTTGAGCTCTCATAGATCATGTTTAAGCTCTTGCATCATGTAGTTTAATCTATTAATGAAGAACTACTGTAGAGCTTGTTTAATTTGGTTTGCATGATTGATCTCTCTAAGTCTAGATATTTTCGGGTAAAGTGTTTGAACAACAAGGAAGACAGTGTAGAGCCTTATAATGCTTGCAATATGTTCTTGTGTGAGTTTTGCTGTACCTATTCATACTTGTGTTTGCTTCAAACAACCTTGCTAGCCCAAACCTTGTACTGAGAGGAAATGCTTCTCGTGCATCCAAACACCTTGAGCCAAAATCCATGCCATTTGTGTCCACCATATCTACCTACTATGTGGTATTTTTCTGCCATTCCAAAGTAAATTACTTGAGTGATACCTTTAAAATTTCATTCCTTTATCTTTGCAATATATAGCTCATGGGACAAATAGCTCAAAAACTATTGTGGTGATGAATATGTAGTTATGTGTCTTAATTCTTATAAGTTGCTTGTTGAGCGGTAACCATGTTTTCTGGGGACGCCATCAACTTTATCTTTGTTGGATATCATGTGAGATGCTATGCATGTTCGTCTTGTCTGAAGTAGTGGACTTCATGATCAAATGGTTTGAGTATGCATATGTTAGAGAAGAACATTGGGCCGCTAACTAAAGCCATGTATCATGGTGGAAGTTTCAGTTTGGACATACAACCTCAATCTCTTATGAGAATATTAACTGTTGTTGAATGCTTAAGCATTAAAAAGAGGAGTCCATTATCTGTTGTCTATGTTGTCCCGGTATGGATGTCTAAGTTGAGAATAATCAAAAGCGAGAAATCCAATGCGTGCTTTCTCCTTAGACACTTGTACAGGCGGCATAGAGGTACCCCTTTGTGACACTTGGTTGAAGCATATGTTATGCGATGAGAATCCGTGTTTCCGAGATAGTAGGACAAGGTGCGAGCACTATTAGTACTCTATGCATGAGACATGCAACTTGTAGGAAGTATTATGCATAGCACATATGAATTATTACTACCGTTGACAAAATTGTTTCTATGTTTTCAAAACAAAAGCTCTAGCACAAAAATAGTAATCAATGCTTCCCTCTGCGAAGGGCCAATCTTTTACTTTATTGTTGAGTCAGTTTACCCATTCCCTTCTATCTTAGAAGCAAACACTTGTGTTAACTGTGTGCATTGATTCTTACATGTTTACTTATTGCACCTGTTATATTACTCTATGTTGACAAATATCCATGAGATATACATGTTACAAGTTGAAAGCAATTGCTGAAACTTAATCATCCTTTGTGTTGCTTCAATGCATTCTACTTAGAATTTATTGCTTATGAGTTATCTCTTATGCAAGTCTTATTGATACTTGTCTTGAAAGTACTATTCATGAAAAGTTTTGCTATATGATTCATTTGTTTAGTCATTATCTTTGTTAGCAATCTTTTGTTCAGATCACTCCATTCATCTCATATGCTTTACAATAATGTTGATCAAGATTATGTTGGTAGCATGTCACTTCAGAAATTATTTGTGTTATCGTTTACCTAGGACGAGTAGGAACTAAGCTTGGGGATGCTTGATACGTCTCAAACGTATCTATAATTTCTTATGTTCCATGCTACTTTTATTACAATACTTGAGTGTTTTACACATACTTTACAGCGTTATTTTACATTTTCCGGCACTAACCTATTAACAAGATGCCGAAGTGTCAGTTGCTGTTTTTCTGCTGTTTTTGGTTTCAGAAATCCTAGTAAGGAAATATTCTCGGAATTGGACGAAATCAACGCCCAGGGGCCTATTTTTGCACGAAGCTTCCAGAAGTCCGAAGAGGAAACGAAGTGGGGCCACGAGGCGGCCAGACACCCGCGGCGCGGCCTGGGCCTGGGCCGCGCCGGCCTGTTGTGTCGGCGCCTCGCGTCTCCCCCTGACCTACCCTTCCGCCTACTTAAAGCCTCCACCGCGAAACCCCTGTACCGAGAGCCACGATACGGAAAACATTACTGAGAGGCCGCCGCCGCCAATCCCATCTCGGGGATTCAGGAGATCGGCACCCTGCCGGAGAGGGGAATCATCACCGGAGGGGCTCTACATCATCATGCCCGCCTCCGGATTGATGCGTGAGTAGTTCATCCTTGGACTATGGGTCCATAGCAGTAGCTAGATGGTTGTCTTCTCCGCTTGTGCTTTCATTGTATTAGATCTTGTGAGCTGCCTAACATGATCAAGATCATCTATTTGTAATGCTACATGTTGTGTTTGGCGAGATCCGATGAATATAGAATACTATGTTAAGTTGATTATCAATCTATCATATATGTGTTGTTTATGTTCTTGCATGCTCTCCGTTGCTAGTAGAGGCTCTGGCCAAGTTGATACTTGTAACTCCAAGAGGGAGTAATTATGCTCGATAGTGGGTTCATGCCTCCATTGAATCTGGGATCGTGACAGTAGGTTCTAAGGTTGTGGATGTGCTGTTGCTACTAGAGATAAAACATTGATGCTTTGTCTAAGGATATTTGTGTTGATTACATTACGCACCATACTTAATGCAATTATCTGTTGTTCGCAACTTAATACCGGAAGGGGTTCGGATGATAACCTGAAGGTGGATTATTTATGCATAGATGCATGCTGGATAGCGGTCTATGTACTTTGTCGTAATGCCCTGATTAAATCACATAGTAATCATCGTTGATATGTATTGAATCTTTATTTGTCAATTGCTCACCTGTAATTTGTTCACCCAACATGTTAGTTATCTTATTGGAGAGACACCACTAGTGAACTGTGGACCCCGGTCCATTCTTTTACATCTGAATACATTCTACTTCTTATGTTATTTGCAAACAAACACCATCTTCCACTCGATACGTTTAATCCTTTGTTTTCAGCAAGCCGGTGAGATTGACAACCTCACTGTTACGTTGGGACAAAGTACTTTGATTGTGTTGTGCAGGTTCCACGTTGGCGCCGGTTTCAACGGTGTTGCGCCGCACTACATTCCTCCACCAACAACCTTCACGTGCTTCTTGGCTCCTACTGGTTCGATAACCTTGGTTTCTTTCTGAGGGAAAACATGCTGCTGTGCGCATCATACCTTCCTCTTGGGGTTCCCAACGGACGTGTACATCTACGCGCATCAGTACCCATGGTTAAAAATAATACCATGGGGGTAACCTGTCATACCTGGGGATATTCTATATGGCATATGTATAAATGGCATAGATGCCTAATATGGACAACATGCTGACGGAAACTTCTTAAAATGTGGCAGAATATTCAGGGTTGATTTTTTATCAGCCTCGGTCTTTTCTTGTTTCATCCTTGCTGCTATCCTTGCAACAAGAACTTGCACATCCTCCTTGCTTTGAGATCCTCCCTTAGGGACCCATGCCATGTTCTTGGTCTTCAGCTTCGCGGCACTAAGCCGGTTTAGCTTTCTCTCTTGCCATCTTGTTAAGCCGAGTGGGCATCCCGGCCATGATTTAGTTTTGCACAGTGGCATCTCTTCCTTGTCCTTTGCCATTTCCAACTTTACTTGTTAAGATTTGGCACATCGAGCTCCATCAATTACTTGCTTCATCTCTTTGTCTTATGTAGCCAAGGTCAACTTGAGCTCTTTTTTATGTGAGACCGAATCTGAAACATCACACTTGCGACCATCCTTTTTCACTCGGTAAACTTGCTTGACCACTTCATTATTATTCCTTGAGATCTTAACCGATTCTTTTTATTGAAACGGTCTTTGACATATGATTGTTGATCAAATGATTAGAATAAGATGGGTAATGTGCCCTTGGATCATACCTGTCCCATGATGGATATGAATAACAATCAACATAGAGAGGTATCCATGACATTGGCATTGGTGTTGGAGATATGCCCAAGAGGCAATAATAAATTAGTTATTGTTATATCTTAGTGTTCATGATAAATGTTTACATCCCATGCTATAATTGTATTAACCGAAACATTGATACATGTGTGTTATGTAAACAACAAGGAGTCCCTAGTAAGCCTCTTATATAACTAGCTTGTTGATTAATAGATGATCATGGTTTCGTGATCATGAACATTGGATGTTATTAATAACAAGGTTATGTCATTGGGTGAATGATATAATGGACATACACCCAAATAAGCGTAGCATAAGATCAAGTCATTAAGTTCAACTTGCTATAAGCTTTCGATACATAGTTACCTAGTCCTTCGACCATGAGATCATGTAAATCACTTACATCGGAAGGATACTTTGATTACATCAAACTCCATTGCGTAAATGAGTGGTTATAAAGATGGGATTAAGTATTCGGAAAGTATGAGTTGAGGCATATGGATCAAGAGTGGGATTTGTCCATCCCGATGACGGATAGATATACTCTGGGCCCTCTCGGTGGAATGTCGTCTAATTAGCTTGCAAGCATGTGACTGGGTCACAAGAGATGACATACCACGGTACGAGTAAAGAGTACTTGTCGGTAACGAGGAAAACCATTATAGGTAGAAATGGTATCTGTGGCGCACCTAAAAAATGTGCTCCACAAAAATTATTTCTGTGGCGCACCAAAAATATGCGCCACAGAAATTTAATTACTGTGGCGCATGGACGGACTGGTGCGCCACAGAATGTTGACTTTCTGTGGCGCATGTGGCCTGATGCGCCACAGAATTTCCATGGGGCCCACGCGGGGTCCAGCACTGCACATGGGCGAAGAGAATTCTGTGGCGCATGGTGGCATGTGCGCCACAGAAGTTCAAAATTCTGTGGCGCATGGTGGCATGTGCGCCACAGAAGTTCATATTTCTGTGGCGCACCAAAAATATGCGCCACAGAATTCTGCAGGATTTTTTCTCCCCACGCAACCCCACCCGTGGATCGCCTTTTTTACCTTTGTAAAAATAAAAGAAATAGATAGAAATTTCAAAAAATAAAATCCTTCGAGATTCCCATATATTATGTCATCTAGCACCACTGAAATTTAACAAACATGAATTTCGACTTTTTTTGCAAAATTGCGTGGGAAAATCATCAAACTGGATTTCTGGTTGCATACGAACTCGAAAAAAAACGCACAATATATCAAAATGTTCCCACGAAAATTCTACCTGGCTTTCCCGGTAGGATAATTTTTAGAATCGTCAAATTCGAAAAGAGTAAAAAGTTATGGCCAGTTAAAGTGTTGTTCCTGCAAAATGCAAAAAAAGGAAAAAAATCTGTGGCGCAGCATGTGGAGGTGCGCCACAGAAGTTTGGCCGAATTTTTTTGAATTTTTCCGGTGCCAATCTGCTACTCCTCTTCTCCTCCACCACTTCTCCATCTCCTCACTTCTCCTCCCACCTCCCTTCTCCGGTGACCACCACCTCCCTTCTCCGGTGACCACCACCTCCTTCTCCGGTGACCACCACCACCTTCTCCGGCGACCACCACCACCTCCTCCGGCACCACCACCACCTCCTCCGGCGAGCACCTCCGGCCACCACCACCACCACCTCCTCCGGCGACCACCACCACCACCTCCTCCGGCGAGCACCTCCGGCCACCACCACCACCACCTCCGGCCACCACCACCACCACCACCTCCGGCCACCACCACCACAACCACCTCCGGCCACCACCATCACCAACAACACCACCACCACCTCCTCCTCCTCCGGCCACCTCCACCACCACCACCACCAAAAAAACGGCGAAATTCCGGCGACCCAGATCTAGATCTAGATCTAGCCACTTTTTTTTTCGAAAAAAAATTCTGTGGCGCATATTGGCATGGTGCGCCACAGAAGTTTTAAGAGAATTCTGTGGCGCATATTGGCATGGTGCGCCACAGAAGTTTCAAAATTCTGTGGCGCACGTACATATGCGCCACAGAAGTTTCAATACTAGTCGCGTGGTAACTGTGGCGACCTGGATATGCGCCACAAATTGATTTTTGTGCGCCACGTTAGCCCTTTTTCCACTAGTGCGAGGTGATACGTCTCATGTTCCATGCTAGTTTTATGACAATACCTACATGTTTTGTCCACACTTTATGATGTTTTGATGCATTTTTCGGAACTAACCTATTAACAAGATGTCGAAGTGCCAGTTCCTGTTTTCTGCTTTTTTTGGTTCCAGAAATCCTACAAAGGAAATATTCTCGGAATTGGACGAAATCAACGCCCAGTATCTTATTTTTCCCGGAAGCTTCCAGGGCACCGAAGAAGGGCCAGAGGGGAGCCAGGGAGCCCACCCCACAAGGCGGCGCGGCCAAGGGAGGCTTGCCCCCCTATGGTGTGGCCCCACCAGGACTCCCCGAGGCTGCCCTTCCGCCTATATAAAGGCTCCGTCGCGAAAACCCTAAAAACATAAGCCACGATACGAGAAAAGTTCCAGAGCCGCCGCCCTCGCGAAGCCAAGATTCGGGGGACAGAAGTCTCTGTTCCGGCACGCTGCCGGGACGGGGAATCGCCCCCGGAATCCATCTCCATCGACACCACCGCCATCTTCATCTCCGTTGCTGTCTCCCATGATGAGGAGGGAGTAGTTCTCCCGAGGCTGAGGGCTCTACCGGTAGCTATGTGGTTAATCTCTCTCTCATGTACCTCAATACAATGATCTCATGAGCTGCTTTACATGATTGAGATCCATATGATGAGCTTTGTATCACTATTAATCTATGTGCTACTCTAGTGATGTTATTAAAGTAGTCTATTCCTCCTTCATGATGTAAAGGTGACGGTGTGTGCATCATGTAGTACTTGGCGTAGGTTATGATTGTAATCTCTTGTAGATTATGGAGTTAACTATTACTATGATAGTATTGATGTGATCTATTCCCCCTTTCATAGCTATTGGTGACGGTGTGTATGCTATGTTAGTACTCGGTCTAAATTGCAACGGTCTATTATGCACTCTAGAGGTTACTTAAATATGAATTCCGAATGTTGTGGAGCTTGTTTACTCCGGCTTGAGGGAGCTCTTGTAGCCCTACACAATGAATGGTGTTTGTTATTCAACAAGAGAGTGTGAATGTAGCACAAGTGAGGAGAAGTTATTTATTATGTGATCAATGTTGAGAGTGTCCACTAGTGAAAGTATGATCCCTAGGCCTTGTTTCCAAATACTGCAAACATCGCTTGGTTACTGTTTTGTTGGCCGGCAGTGACTGGTCAACACCGTAGAGCCGGGAACAACTAGGGCTGCGGCTGGCCCCAGTCCCTCAGAGCGACGGCCCGCAAAGCCTCCTGGTCGCGCGCCGATGCAAATTGCAAGGGCGTGCCACCTGACCTATACCTGGTCAGGAAGGTGTGGATGATGCCTCGCTTAGTTTCCTGCAGGGCACACACGTACACGTTAAATACGAGCCTCGATCGGCTCTCAGGTTGTCCTGTGAATCGGCTCATGGAGCCGATCCACCCATGATTCGTCCAAGGTGGCCGAATATATGGTGGTCCTGCTTGATCATGATAAAGCATATGAGATCCACGACGATCTGGGGTTTTCACCGCATAATCGGATCATCCTACTCACGATTGGGCCTCGCGCTCACACACGGTGATCGTAAGCCAGCCCTAGACAAGGCCTAAAAACCAACGCTAGGTTGATCCTCGGAACGTCCTGTCTAGGGGCAGCAAATTACACCCTGCATGCCGCTGGATCCTCCAACCCTTTGTAAGGCCTAACTATTGCAGATATTAAACTAATCCTTGATGAATCAAGGAGCAATCGTAACGGATCAGATCTACTAAATAATGATCAAGCGGGGTGCCGCCCCTGCACCCATGATGAGGTACAAGGACGGCTAGATGCGCAAGGGTTGCACTACGACAGCATATGATACTAGGAACAATGCTAACCCTAACACATCTATGATAACTACGTTGCTCGCCATCAAAAAGGCTTCAGTACGAGCAACGCATGAACAACGTGGGCAGGCTCGTGCTGCCTAGATCGCGAGATGCGATCTAGGCAGCATGGTGCTTACCGGAGAAACCCTTGAGACGAAGGGGTTGGCGATGCGCCGAGATTGGTTTGTGGTGAACGTTGGTTGTTGTTTATTTCATAAACCCTAGATACATATTTATAGTCCAGCGGACTTTCTAACGTGGGTGCACCAAACCGTGCACGAGATAAAGTCTAACCTCTACGTAACCTACTATAAAGATACACGGGCTAACTAGCCCAAACTTGGTAAACAAGGCCGATTCACATATTCTTTCTACATGTATATCTTCAAATCCGTCTTGATCGCGGCCCACCTCTGGCTTGGTCAAATTCTGGTGATAACACATGCCCCCCTGGTTTTGGAAATAACATTTCCAAAATCATTATGCTTTTCTCTCGTCGGGTCATGTCGTGGCAGAGCAGAACGGTCGCAGCATCCGTCATCATGACACTTTGTCTTCCCCACTTCTCTGTGAAATTTGACAGCTTGAGCATCACTTCCTCGGAAACTGCAATGGCATTGAATTCCCACTAGGCTCCCCATTATTTAACCATGCCAATTGACCGGTCCTCTTCATCCCCTTCCTCTGTTCTAGCGGTCGACACCAAAAAACCCTCTCCTTCTGTAGCAATGTCTTCCTCTTCCTCCTCCGCTTCAGGCTTCTCCCTCCAATCGTCGCCGAAGAACAAGGAAGAAGACGATTCCCGCTCCGGGGCGAATCCCATCTCCTCTGACAAGGAGAAGAAAGGAAAAGGAGCGGCAAGGACTGAGGCCTCCCCCTCCACCAAGCTCCCGCCGAAGAAGCGCTCCCGCATGTGGGCGGACAGCGAGGACGATGATGACGACGAGGAAGAGGAGGATAAGGAGGAGGAAGATGATTCCTCCTCCTCCGCGGGATATCCTCCAACGAAGCGCCTCCGCGGCTGGGCGGATAGCGAGGACGATGATGATGACGAGGAGGAGGAGGAAGCTCCAGCCGACGGCTGGGACAGCGACGGCGAGGAGCTTCCTGGGAGCAGCGCCGACGACCTCGACGACGGCGATGATGAAGACGGCGACGACTAGTGGGGTAGGACTAGTAGTAGCAGTGCACTAGGCACCAGATCCTTCTTTTGGGAGCCATCGGCTCCTCTTGTAAAGCCGCTTCTTTGAATTAACGAGAATCTTTTCATTAGTCCAATCTCCATTCTCCCGTTTGTCGCACCAAGACCGATAGCAACGAATTGGTTTGTTATTTTCTCTAGACCGTGGTACTTTGCAATCCCACAGCCGATGATTGTTCATCGGCTAATTTGAGCAACCAGTCTCTTTCCCTTTCTTGCAGCAATCCCAATCGGTCCCTTGCACATCGGCCCCTAGACTAGATTCGCTGCCCCCCGAGCCTTAGTCAAGGCGAGGACATCAGCAAGGACGTGCTCCAAGGAATCATGAAGCTAAACTGAACACCATCTTGGCGAAATTCTGAGCTTCGTGGGTCTCGCATAATTTTTCTAGAGTCGATGGTGGCGACATCGGCTTTTACTGCCGATTGCATCGGCCCCCATACTTTGGCACCCATAATTGGATCATCTCCTTTTGCTAGCCGATTCTAATCGGCTTCCCTACCTTAGTGCCCATCATCCCACATGCTTGGGAAATACTTCTTGAGGTGTTGACCATTTACGGCCACTGGGAACTTCTGTCCGTCCAACTCTTCCAACATGTATGCATTACCTTTCAAGGCCTGGACGACTTTGTACGGACCGTGCCAATTAGGAGACCACTTGCCATATGCCTTGTCCCTGGTTCCTAACGGCAACACAGCTTCCCATACCAGGTCACCAACCTGAAACTCCTTTGGTCTAACCTTCTTATTGTAGGCCCGAGCTACCCGGGCTTTGTTTTCCTTAATCTTCTCCAACGACCAAAGCCTAAGCTCTGTTGCGTCCTCAATGGTGTCACTCATCAAAGCTGCATATTCGTCTGCCGTCAGGTCGTCCTGAAACGTGACACGCCTTGATCCAGCCGTAATCTCCCAAGGTAATACGGCTTCTTGCCCATAAACAAGCTGGTACGGCGAAGTTTTTATAGCTCCATGGCATGACATGCGGTAGGCCCATAATGCCTCTGATAACTTCTCATGCCAATCCCTTGGGTTTTCTTCAATCTTTCTCTTGATCAGCTTGATTAAACTCTGATTGGACGCCTCAGCTTGCCCGTTAGCCTGAGCATAGTACGGAGATGATCGGATCAGCTTAATCCCCATGTCATCGCAGAATCCCCTGAACTCTTTAGACACAAAGACCGAACCTCCATCGGTCGTGATGGTTTGGGGAATCCCGAACCTATGAATCACGTGTTCTTTCACGAACTTAATCACATCTTCTGATTTTACCTTCTTCATAGGGACGGCCTCCACCCACTTGGTGAAGTAATCTGTGATGGCCAAAATCCATTCGTGTTTCTTACTCGAAGCCGGATGGATTTTTCCGATCATGTCCATGCCCCATCCTCGGAATGGCCAAGGTTTGATGATCGGGTTCATCGCTGATGCTGGTACCATCTGAATCTTCCCAAACATCTGGCATGCCTGGCACCCCTTGTAGTAATTGAAGCAATCTTCAAGCATGGTGGGCCAATAGAACCCTGAGCGCCTAATTAGCCACTTCATCTTGTGAGCCGACTGATGAGTTCCACAGGCGCCTTCATGCACCTCATGTAAGAGCCGATTAGACTCAGTTGGTCCCAGGCACTTGAGTAGTAACCCTTCCAACGTCCTGTAGAACATGTCGTCTCCTATGAGGACATACTTCATGGCTTTGTATCTTATCCGCTTAGGTGCCCCCCGAGCCGAATCTTTTAAGTATTTGAAGATTTCGGCTCTCCAATCATCTTGTTCCAGGAATTGGACCTGAACTTCTGACCCTTCAGGTGTATCTATGTAGCCTGACGCCATTTGCGCGAGATTGTTGGCCTCGGTATTCTGGGATCTTGGAACCCAATTAAAGTTGATGTATCGAAACTGTGTCATTAGCTCACGGCATTCCATCCAATATGGGAAAAGCGATTCACTCTCGCACTTATATTCATCCGTGAGCTGGTTGATCACCAACTTGGAGTCTCCAAAAAGTTCCACTGCTTCTGCTCCAGCTTCTAGTAGCAACTCCATCCCCTTACGTACCGCCTCATACTCCGCCACGTTGTTGGTGCAAGGGGTCGACAACCTGATGGAGAAGGAGTATTCCGTCCCCCTAGGCGATACGAGCAGAATGCCGATGCCGCAACCATCGTCGCAAGCCGATCCATCGAAGAACATAGCCCATGCACGTATGGATAGTGCTGCTATATTGGTACTGATTCGCTCAGCTATGAGATCGGCTAATGCTTGTCCTTTGACTGCTTTCGCAGGCTGATACCGAAGGTCGAACTCTGACAACGCAAGCATCCATTTACCCAATCGGCCTTTCAACACGGGGGCCGACAACATGTGCTTGACAACGTCGGACTTGCATATGACGAAGATTTCTGCCGTCAAAAGGATGTGGTGTAGCTTGGTGCAGGTAAAGACCAGACAGAGGCACAGTTTCTCGACCTCAGGGTACCTTGTCTCCGCGTCCAACATCCTTCTGCTGAGGTAGAAAACGACCCTTTCAACGCCCTCGTAGAGTTGCACCACCACCGAGGCGATGGACGTGTCAGCTACTGACAAGTAAATGTAGAACGGCCTGTCTTGTTGGGGCGGTACTAGCACGGGTGGTGTCGTCAGATACCGCTTAATGTCATCGAACGCCTGCTGCTGTTCTGCCCCCCAGTGAAATTCGTCATCGGACTTAGTCTTCACTAAACCCATGAACGGCTCGATCCGTCCTGACAGGTTAGAGATGAATCGGCGAACGAAGTTGATCTTGCCGATAAGACGTTGTAGTTCCTTCTTCGTGGTGGGTGGCTGCATGGTACGCACTGCCTCCTGACTCTTCAGGCCGATCTCAATTCCTCGCTCATGGACCAAAAATCCTAGGAACTGACCGGCCGTCACACCAAAGGCACACTTCTTTGGGTTCATTCTCAGCCCGAACTTTCGAGTTCGGTCTAGTACGTGTCGCAAATCTTCCAAGTGTCCCTCCATGGAGACAGACTTGACTACCACATCGTCGATGTAGATTTCCACCAACTTGCCGATCAGATCGTGGAATATATAATTCATGGCTCTTTGATACGTCGCGCCGGCATTCTTCAACCCAAAGGTCATGACCACATATTCAAACAAACCTACTGCCCCTGGTACTCTGAATGCGGTCTTGTGTATATCTTCTGGGGCCATGAAGATCTGGTTATAGCCGGCGTTGCCATCCATGAAGCTTAAAACCTTGTGGCCAGCAGCTGCATTGATCAAAGTTTCTGCCACAGGCATCGGATATTCATCTTTTGGAGTGGCTCTGTTAAGATCTCGGAAATCGATAGCCACACGCCACCGGCCGTCCTTCTTTTCTACCGGAACGATACTGGATATCCATTCCGCATACCTGCATGGTCTGATGAATCCGGCAGCCAACATCTTCTCGATCTCTTTCTTGACCTCCTCTAGGATTTCGGCCTTCATCTGTCGTGCTCGCTGCTGGAAGGGCCGAAATCCTTTCTTCAGGGGGAGCCGATGTTCGATGATGCTCCTGTCTAGCCCAGGCATCTCCGTGTAGTCCCATGCGAAGCAATCTGGGTATTCTTTCAATAGAGCAATCATCTGACCCCTGAGCTGTGGGTCTAACTTCCTGCTGATAAAAGTTGGCCGCGGCTTATCCCCGGGGCCGATGTCGACTTCCTCTAGCTCGTCAGCCGAGGTGAACCCGTACCCTAGCTTTCCGTCACCTGTGAGGTCGACGCCGAATACTGGGAGAGCTGGTGGTGCGTGTAATACGGTCCGATCGCTGGGATCGGCTTCTACCTTGATCATCGCTAGGATCTTGCGGCAGTGTCGGGGCCGATCGCGTGGACCGTCTCCTTCTTCATCCTTGCTATGAGAGCAGCCGCCCTCATCACTACCCTCACCAGGGCGGTACCCCAGCTCCACCCGTTGGTGCTGATGCCGTGCGAACGGATCTTCTCACAGGAGCCGACGAGTTCGGTTCCGAGGACCGCCTTGACCTTGTTATGCTTCTTCTGGAGCTTGTCAGCCAGGTCCTCGTACTTGACCGGAATGCTTTCCGCCATCTCAGATGTAGATGGCGATGTGGTGGATGTTGAAGATGGTCCCACCGGGCGTGCCAGAATGTGTTGACGTCAGAAACCCACCGGCGGGCAGTGACTGGTCAACACCGTAGAGCCGGGAACAACTAGGGCTGCGGCTGGCCCCAGTCCCTCAGAGCGACGGCCCGCAAAGCCTCCTGGTCGCGCGCCGATGCAAATTGCAAGGGCGTGCCACCTGACCTATACCTGGTCAGGAAGGTGTGGATGATGCCTCGCTTAGTTTCCTGCAGGGCACACACGTACACGTTAAATACGAGCCTCGATCGGCTCTCAGGTTATCCTGTGAATCGGCTCATGGAGCCGATCCACCCATGATTCGTCCAAGGTGGCCGAATATATGGTGGTCCTGCTTGATCAAGATAAAGCATATGAGATCCACGACGATTTGGGGTTTTCACCGCATAATCGGATCATCCTACTCACGATTGGGCCTCGCGCTCACGCACGGTGATCGTAAGCCAGCCCTAGACAAGGCCTAAAAACCAACACTAGGTTGATCCTCGGAACATCCTGTCTAGGGGCAGCAAACTACACCCTACATGCCGCTGGATCCTCCAACCCTTTGTAAGGCCTAACTATTGCAGATATTAAACTAATCCTTGATGAATCAAGGAGCAATCGTAACGGATCAGATCTACTAAATAATGATCAAGCGGGGTGCCGCCCCTGCACCCATGATGAGGTACAAGGACGGCTAGATGCGCAAGGGTTGCACTACGACAGCATATGATACTAGGAACAATGCTAACCCTAACACATCTGTGATAACTACGTTGCTCGCCATCAAAAAGGCTTCAGTACGAGCAACGCATGAACAACGTGGGCAGGCTCGTGCTGCCTAGATCGCGAGATGCGATCTAGGCAGCATGGTGCTTACCGGAGAAACCCTTGAGACGAAGGGGTTGGCGATGCGCCGAGATTGGTTTGTGGTGAACGTTGGTTGTTGTTTATTTCATAAACCCTAGATACATATTTATAGTCCAGGGGACTTTCTAATGTGGGCGTGCACCAAACCGTGCACGAGATAAACTCTAATCTCTACGTAACCTACTATAAAGATACACGGGCTAACTAGCCCAAACTTGGTAAACAAGGCCGATTCACATATTTCTTCTACATGTATATCTTCAATATGATATACGATCGTGTGTGTATGCACCCAGTGATAAGTAGTACAGTATATTTTATCTTGCAAGTAGTTTTAAAAGTAGTACAGTACTACTGTAGTATGTACGATCGTGTGTGTATGCTCCCAGTGTCATGAGTACATAACTGATGATAATAATACTAATATGTATGGTAGATCTTTTTTTATCTTGCATACTCCCTACGATCCATAATAAGTGTGCCGTTTCACTCTAACAGCATCCACTGTGTTGTCCACAACAGCTATCCTCGTCCACAAGCAATAAGTGTAGTCCATGCCCATATATAGAGTGGACACGTACAAGCTTTTGGTTGCCCATAAGTAAATAGTAATTATTTTACTCTGTGCTCTGTCTTGCATGTGTGTACTTCTAACAAATATGTGCGTCCCAGCGTGTGCCAAAGTTAACCTTATACTGAGTATATTGTACTATAGTATTACTCCCTCCGATCCACATTACTTGATGCTAAAATGGAAGTATCTATAGTTACAATATGTCTAGATACATCTACATTAGAGTCATCTAAACCATGATTAAGCCGAACCTCTGCCCCAAGACATGACATCTCTTCTACGTAGTAGAATGCTCTCCGTCCATAATAAAATATAATCAATGGATGGGACTGGATACCTTTGTTGGGAAGGTATCGTCACCTGCCGAGTAGGGTGTATGTAGGCATCCTATCACGATCCAGTAGTAATATCCATCTCCCAGTGACCCAGTCTATGTATGTGTCTTGTCTTGTCGATCCATGGACATGGCACCTACGAGGTACTCCACTGCTGATGATTTTGTAGAGTACGACCTATACCTGGTCAGGAAGGTGTGGATGATGCCTCGCTTAGTTTCCTGCAGGGCACACACGTACACGTTAAATACGAGCCTCGATCGGCTCTCAGGTTGTCCTGTGAATCGGCTCATGGAGCCGATCCACCCATGATTCGTCCAAGGTGGCCGAATATATGGTGGTCCTGCTTGATCAAGATAAAGCATATGAGATCCACGACGATCTAGGGTTTTCACCGCATAATCGGATCATCCTACTCACGATTGGGCCTCGCGCTCACGCACGGTAAACGTAAGCCAACCCTAGACAAGGCCTAAAAACCAACACTAGGTTGATCCTCGGAACGTCCTGTCTAGGGGCAGCAAACTACACCCTGCATGCCGCTGGATCCTCCAACCCTTTGTAAGGCCTAACTATTGCAGATATTAAACTAATCCTTGATGAATCAAGGAGCGACCATAACGGATCAGATCTACTAAATAAAGATCAAGCGGGGTGCCGCCCCTGCACCCATGATGAGGCACAAGGACGGCTAGACGCGCAAGGGTTGCACTACGCAAGCATATGATGCTAAGAACGATGCTAACCCTAACGCGTCTACGATAACTACGTTGCTCGCCATCAAAAAGGCTTCAGTACGAGCAACGCATGAACAACTAGGCAGGCTCGTGCTGCCTAGATCGCGAGATGCGATCTAGGCAGCATGGTGCTTACCGGAGGAACCCTCGAGACGAAGGAGTTGGCGATGCGCCGAGATTGGTTTGTGTTGAACGTTGGTTGTTGTTTATTCCATAAACCCTAGATACATATTTATAGTCCAGCGGACTCTCTAACGTGGGCGTGCACCAAACCGTGCACGAGATAGATTCTAACTTCTAAACTAACATGCGATCTAATGTATTACAGATACATGGGCATTTTAGCCCAATTTGGTATAAAAGGCCGATTCACATATTTCTTCTATGTATAATCTTCACATCCATCTTGATCGCGGCCCACCTCTGGCTTGGTCACATTCTGGTGATAACACATGCCCCCCTGGTTTTGGAAATGACATTTCCAAAATCATTATGCTTTCTTTCGTCGGGTCATGTCGTGGCAGAACTGCTGCAGCAACCGTCATCATGACGCCTTGTCTTCCCCACTCCTCTGTGAGATTTGACAGCTTCAGCACCACTTCCTCGGAAACTGCAATGGCATTGAAACTCCACTAGGCTCCTCATTATTTAACCATGCCAACTGACCAGTCCTCTTCATCCCCTTCCTCTGTTCTAGCGGTTGACACCAAAAAACCCTCTTCTTCTGTAGCAATGTCTTCCTCTTCCTCCTCCGCTTCCAGCCTCTCCATCCAATCGGCGCCGAAGAACAAGGAAGAGGACGATCCTCGTCCCGGGGCAAATCCCATTCCGTCCGACAAGGAGAAGAAAGAAAAAGGAGCGGAAGGGACTGAGGACTCCCCCTCCACCAAGCTCCCTCTGAAGAAGCGCTCCCGCATGTGGGCGGACAGCGAGGACGACGAGGACGACGAGGAAGAGGAGGATGAGGAGGAGGAAGATGATTCCTCCTCCGCGGGATATCCTCCAACGAAGCGCCTCCGCACCTGGGCGGACAGCGAGGATGATGATGATGACGAGGAGGAAGAGGAAGCTCCAGCCGACAGCTGGGACAGCGATGGCGAGGAGCTTCCGGGGAGCAGCGCCGACGATGACGGCGATGATGAAGACGGCGACGACTAGTAGAGTAGGAATAGCAGTTAGTAGTGCACTAGGCACCAGATCCCTCTTTTGGGAGCCCTCGGCTCTTCTTGTAAAGCCGTGTCTTTGAATTAATAAGAATTGTTCGTTCAATCTTTCTTTCATTAATTCAATCTCCATCTTCCTGCCTGCCACACCAGGACCGATAGCAAACGAACCGGATTATCATTTTCCTTCTGACCATGGTCTTTTTGCAATTCCACAGCCGATGATTGTTCATCGGCTAATCTGAGCAACCCCAATCGGCTCTTGAGAATATAGAGCATCCACTAGATCAGCTGCCCCCCGAGCCTTAGTCAAGGCGAGGACACCAGCAAGGACGTGCTCCAGGGCACTCGTGAGGCTAAACTGAACACCATAACTGTTCTAGAGTCGATGGCGGCGACATCGGCTTTTGTTTTTTTACGGCCGATTGCATCGGCCCCCACACTTGGATCGTCCCCTTTTGCTGGCCGATTCTAATCGGCCTCCCTACCTTAGTGCCCATCATCCCACATGCTTGGGAAATATTTCTTGAGGTGTTGACCATTTACGGCCACTGGGAACTTCTGCCCGTCCAACTCTTCCAACATGTATGCATTACCTTTCAAGGCCTGGACGACTTTATACGGACCGTGCCAATTAGGAGACCACTTGCCATATGCCTTGTCCCTGGTTCCTAACGGCAACACAGCTTCCCATACCAGGTCACCAACCTGAAACTCCTTTGGCCTAACCTTCTTATTGTAGGCTCGAGCTACCCGGGCCTTGTTTTCCTTGATCTTTTCCAACGACCAAAGCCTCAGCTCTGTTGCGTCCTCAATGGTGTCACTCATCAAAGTCGCATATTCGTCTGCCGTCAGGTCGTCCTGAAACGTGACACGTCTTGACCCAGCCGTAATCTCCCAAGGTAATACGGCTTCTTGCCCATAAACAAGCTGGTACGGCGAAGTTTTTATAGCTCCATGGCATGACATGCGGTAGGCCCATAATGCCTCTGATAACTTCTCATGCCAATCCCTTGGGTTTTCTTCAATCTTTCTCTTGATCAGCTTGATTAAACTCTGATTGGACGCCTCAGCTTGCCCGTTCGCCTGAGCATAGTACGGAGATGATCGGATCAGCTTAATCCCCATGTCATCGCAGAATCCCCTGAACTCTTTAGACACAAAGACCGAGCCTCCATCGGTCGTGATGGTTTGGGGAATCCCGAACCTATGAATCACGTGTTCTTTCACGAACTTGATCACATCTTCTGATTTTACCTTTTTCATAGGGACGGCCTCCACCCACTTGGTGAAGTAATCTGTGATGGCCAAGATAAATTCGTGTTTCTTGCTCGAAGCCGGATGGATTTTTCCAATCATGTCCATGCCCCACCCTCGGAATGGCCAAGGTTTGACGATCGGGTTCATTGCTGATGCTGGTACCATCTGAATCTTCCCGAACATCTGGCATGCCTGGCACCCCTTATAGTAATTGAAGCAATCCTCAAGCATGGTGGGCCAATAGAACCCTGAGCGTCTGATCAGCCACTTCATCTTGTGAGCCGACTGATGAGTTCCACAAGCGCCTTCATGCACCTCATGTAAGAGCCGATTAGACTCAGTTGGTCCTAGGCACTTGAGTAGTAACCCTTCCAACGTCCTGTAGAACATGTCGTCTCCTATGAGGACATACTTCATGGCTTTGTACCTTATCCGCTTAGGTGCCCCCCGAGCCGAATCTTTTAAGTATTTGAAGATTTCGGCTCTCCAATCATCTTGTTCCAGGAATTGGACCTGAACTTCTGACCCTTCAGGTGTATCTATGTAGCCTGACGCCATTTGCGCGAGATTGTTGGCCTCGGTATTCTGGGATCTTGGGACCCAATTGAAGTTGATGTATCTAAACTGTGTCATTAGCTCACGGCATTCCATCCAATATGGGAAAAGCGATTCACTTTCGCACTTATATTCATCCGTGAGCTGGTTGATCACCAACTTGGAGTCTCCAAAAAGCTCTACTGCTTCCGCTCCAGCTTCTAGTAGCAACTCCATCCCCTTTCGTATCGCTTCATACTCCGCCACGTTGTTGGTGCAGGGGGTCGACAACCTGATGGAGAAGGAGTACTCCGTCCCCCTAGGCGATACGAGCAGAATGCCGATGCCGCAACCACCGTCGCAAGCCGATCCATCGAAGAACATAGCCCACGCACGTATGGATAGTGCTGCTATATTGGTATTGATTCGCTCGGCTATGAGATCGGCTAACGCTTGTCCTTTGACTGCTTTCGCAGGCTGATACCGAAGGTCGAACTCTGACAATGCAAGCATCCATTTACCCAATCGTCCTTTCAACACGGGGGCCGACAACATGTGCTTGACAACGTCGGACTTGCATATGACGAAGATCTCTGCGGTCAAAAGGATATGGTGCAGCTTGGTACAGGTGAAGACCAGACAGAGACACAGTTTCTCGACCTCAGGGTATCTTGTCTCCGCGTCCAACATCCTTCTGCTGAGGTAGAAGACGACCCTCTCAACGCCCTCGTAGAGTTGCACCACCACCGAGGCGATGGATGTGTCGGCTACTGACAGGTAAATGTAGAACGGCCTGTCTTGTTGGGGCGGCACCAGCACGGGCGGTGTCGTCAGATACCGTTTGATGTCATCGAACGCCTGCTGCTGTTCTGCCCCCCAGTGAAATTCGTCATCGGACTTAGTTTTTACTAAACCCATGAACGGCTCGATCCGTCCTGACAGGTTAGAGATGAATCGGCGAACGAAGTTGATCTTGCCGATAAGACGTTGTAGTTCCTTCTTCGTGGTGGGCGGCTGCATGGTACGCACTGCCTCCTGACTCTTCAGGCCGATCTCAATTCCTCGCTCATGGACCAAAAATCCTAGGAACTGACCGGCCGTCACCCCAAAGGCACACTTCTTTGGGTTCATTCTCAGTCCGAACTTTCGAGTTCGGTCTAGTACGTGTCGTAAATCTTCCAAGTGTCCCTCCATGGAGACAGATTTGACTACCACATCATCGATGTAGATTTCCACCAGCTTGCCGATCAGATCGTGGAATATATAATTCATGGCTCTTTGATACGTTGCGCCGGCATTCTTCAATCCAAAGGTCATGACCACGTATTCAAATAAGCCTACTGCTCCTGGTACTCTGAATGCAGTCTTGTGAATGTCTTCTGGGGCCATGAAGATCTGGTTATAGCCGGCGTTGCCATCCATGAAGCTTAAAACCTTGTGGCCAGCAGCTGCATTGATCAAAGTTTCCGCCACAGGCATCGGGTATTCATCTTTTGGCGTAGCTCTGTTAAGGTCGCGGAAATCGATAGCCACCCGCCACCGGCCGTCCTTCTTTTCCACTGGAACGATACTGGATATCCATTCCGCATACCTGCATGGCCTGATGAATCCGGCAGCCAACATCTTCTCGATCTCTTTCTTGACCTCTTCTAGGATTTCGGCCTTCATTTGTCGTGCTCGTTGCTGGAAGGGCCGAAATCCTTTCTTCAGGGGGAGTCGATGCTCGATGATGCTCCTGTCCAGCCCAGGCATCTCCGTGTAGTCCCATGCGAAGCAATCTGGGTACTCTTTCAAGAGAGCAATCATCTGACTCCTGAGCTGCGGGTCTAACTTCCTGCTGATAAAAGTTGGCCGCGGCTTATCCCCGGGGCCGATGTCGACTTCCTCTAGCTCGTCAGCCGATGTGAACCCGAATCCCAGCTTCCCGTCACCTGAGAGGTCGACGCCGAATACTGGGAGAGCTGGTGGTGCGTGTGATATGGTCCGACCGCTGGGATCGGCTTCTTCTTCATCCTTGCTGTGAGAGCAGCCGCCCTCATCACTACCCTCACCAGGGTGGTACCCCAGCTCCACCACGTTGGTGCTGATGCCATGGGAGCGGGTGTAGTGGGAAGAGCCGATTAGGTCGGCTTCGCGGAGGACCTCGTGACTTCTTCCTCGCCGATCCTCGTACTCGACCGGAGTTTCTTCCGCCATCTCTGATGTGGATGGCGAGGTGGTTGTCGTTGAAGATGGTCCCACCGGGCGTGCCAGAATGTGTTGACGTCAGAAACCCACCGGCGGGCAGTGACTGGCCAACACCGTAGAGCCGGGAATGACTAGGGCTGCGGCTGGCCCCAGTCCCTCAGAGCGACGGCCCGCAAAGCCTCCTGGTCGCGCGCCGATGCGGGTCGCAAGGGCGTGCCACCTGACCTATACCTGGTCAGGAAGGTGTGGATGATGCCTCGCTTAGTTTCCTGCAGGGCACACACGTACACGTTAAATACGAGCCTCGATCGGCTCTCAGGTTGTCCTGTGAATCGGCTCATGGAGCCGATCCACCCATGATTCGTCCAAGGTGGCCGAATATATGGTGGTCCTGCTTGATCAAGATAAAGCATATGAGATCCACGACGATCTAGGGTTTTCACCGCATAATCGGATCATCCTACTCACGATTGGGCCTCGCGCTCACGCACGGTAAACGTAAGCCAGCCCTAGACAAGGCCTAAAAACCAACACTAGGTTGATCCTCGGAACGTCCTGTCTAGGGGCAGCAAACTACACCCTGCATGCCGCTGGATCCTCCAACCCTTTGTAAGGCCTAACTATTGCAGATATTAAACTAATCCTTGATGAATCAAGGAGCGACCATAACGGATCAGATCTACTAAATAAAGATCAAGCGGGGTGCCGCCCCTGCACCCATGATGAGGCACAAGGACGGCTAGACGCGCAAGGGTTGCACTACGCAAGCATATGATGCTAAGAACGATGCTAACCCTAACGCGTCTACGATAACTACGTTGCTCGCCATCAAAAAGGCTTCAGTACGAGCAACGCATGAACAACTAGGCAGGCTCGTGCTGCCTAGATCGCGAGATGCGATCTAGGCAGCATGGTGCTTACCGGAGGAACCCTCGAGACGAAGGAGTTGGCGATGCGCCGAGATTGGTTTGTGTTGAACGTTGGTTGTTGTTTATTCCATAAACCCTAGATACATATTTATAGTCCAGCGGACTTTCTAACGTGGGCGTGCACCAAATCGTGCACGAGATAGATTCTAACTTCTAAACTAACATGCGATCTAATGTATTACAGATACATGGGCATTTTAGCCCAATTTGGTATAAAAGGCCGATTCACATATTCCTCTATGTATAATCTTCACATCCATCTTGATCGCGGCCCACCTCTGGTTGGTCCTCCTGCCTGTAGGGTGTGGTGTAGGCATCCTATCACGTCAGGACAGCTATCCAGTAGTAATATCCATCTCCCAGTGACCCAGTCTATGTATGTGTCTTGTCTTGTCGATCCATGGACATGGCACCTATCGAGGTACTCCACTGCTGATGATTTTGTAGAGTACGTATATTTATATGAGCACGATGCTTTGTACAAAGTTGTCCCGGTCACCTCAAGGTTGCATTAGCAGGACGAAAAACAGTTAGTCCCTTTCTATATAAGGAGTACTTATTTTGAGGATTAATTGTTCTCCTTCTCGATGCGAATGTAGAAACGCAGCAGCTTGGAAGGTCCACCAAGCACCTGGTACAGCGGCGGTACCGAGAGGAACGACGTGAGTTCATCAAACGCGACGTCGCCCGGCAAGGCGCAGCTCGACGCCTCCAATGACACATTCACGGTGTCCGCCCTGCTCCTCGAGTGCGCCAACGAGCACGACGCCGGCCCATTCGCCCACATCTTTGCCGTGTACAGAGGCCACACGCACGCGGCCGCCCTAACGCACACGGTAGACACGATGGTGGTCGAAGTCGAACCGAGCACGCCGATGATCAGGACGAACACGGCGCCGTCCTCCCCTTCGGCGATGATCCGCAGGCACGGCGAACCCGGCACCGGCACCAGCACCTCGAACACTTTGGTCGTGTTGTACGGCGGGAGCTTGTGCACTTGGATCGAGTGGGCCGCTGCAAAGTGGGCGACGAGCGCTGTTGGCGGGGCGGCGAAGTCGCAGCCGGGCTCCGTGCAAGCGCAAGGGGCGTGCGGGCATGCAATCTTGTGGTCGTGGACCTGGTGGTAGGCCACCAAGCTCCCGCAGCTGCTGTGGGGGCACTCAACCGTCGCCGCTGATACGACGGCGTCCATTGCCGGGTCGTGCTCGAATCCGCCGCGGGGTTCCACGCACCTATGGCACCGGTTCCCGGGAAGCTCGCTGAGGCAGCGGCCGCAGGCCAAATGATTACCCTTGCACTGCACAAATCAAAGTTCGTGGATTGCCATTTTTGCAGTAGTGAACCCACAAAAGAAACATCAATGGAGTGTGGGAGGGAAAGGGATCGACCTTGAAGACGGGGGGCTTGAGGGGCTGGGAGCAGAAAATGCAGTGAAGCACGGTGGAGTCCATCTTCAGGGTAACGGTGACAGTTTCCAGCATTGCGAGCGCGCGAGGAGTATGTGGCCTATCGATGGCCTCTCTTATCTCCTAGCCTCGAGGCTGGAGTACTCTATTTAAGGGGATGGGAAGGGATTTTGCTTAAGACGAGGAAAACCCAATATAGTACCTCCATCTCAAAGCTTAGCTTATATTATTTTTAGAAAGTCAAATTATGTCAAAATTGACTAAGCATTTACCGAAAATCATGGTAGTTAAAAAATGTGTATCTCCACCATCATACTATTTGAGACTATATTTGTGATGGTAATAGGCACAACTACATACACAAAAATTGACATCATCTGATTATTAGTTATTTGGACTGCGGGATGAACTTTTTGGAACTGTGCATTAAGCACCGGTAACCACTTAGGGCTTCTTTGATTCATAGGATTGACATAGGAATTATGTTGGATTTGATTCCTATGGGAAAATTTCAATCCTACACCTTTCCTATTTCTACACTCTCCACATTCCTTTGAATCAAAGCAGCAGTGCTTCTTTGTTTTTTATAGTAAGTGTAAAGTACTTTCGATAAATAAGAGTGTCGAACCCAACGAGGAGCAGAAGGTGTTGACAAGCAGTTTCGATGAAGGATTCACTGTAAATGCTCACAGACAAGTATTCAGGGGGTTTTGATATTGCAGTAAATAAAGTACAAGTAAATAAAATGCGAGAGAAATAATTGCAGCGAGTGGCCCAATCCTTTTTAGCACAAAGGACAAGCCGGTTTGTTTACTTATAATGACCAAACGTTCCTGAGGACACATGGGAATTTTAGTCTAGTGCTTTCGCTACATACAGCTGATTAATCTTCATTGTTTTGATAAGTGTTGTGTGGGTGAACCTATGCTAATGCACCGCCCTTCCTAGGACTAATACATACTTGTGATTATACCCCTTGCAAGCATCCGCAACTACAAGAAAGTAATTAAGATAAATCTAACCACAGCCTTAAACTCTGAGATCCTGCGATCCCTCCTGCATCGATATACTAACGGGGGCTTAGGTTTCTGTCACTCCGGCAACCCCGCAATTAGCAACCGAATACAAGATGCACTCCCCTAGGCCCATAAATGGTGAAGTGTCGTGTAGTCGACGTTCACACGACACCACTAGAAGAATGACACCACAACTTAAATATCATAACATTGAATATTACTCAACCATAATTCACTACTAGCATTTAGACTTCACCCATGTCCTCAAGAACTAAACGAACTACTCACGAGACATCATATGGAATACAATCAGAGGTGATATGATGATGAATAACAATCTGAACATAAACCTTGGTTCAATGGTTTCACTCAATAGCATCTACAACAAGTATAGAATAACACCGGGAGAGTTTCCCCTATCAAACAATCAAGATTTAACCCGAATTGCTACAGCGGTGACGAGGTGCAGCGGTGGTGATGGCGGTGTAGATGGTGGAGATGATGATGATGATGATGGAGATGATGTCCCGCTCGATGACGATGGCGATGGCGTCGATTTCCCTCCGGGAGGGAATTTCCCCGGCGGATTCCTGCCCGCCGGAGAGCTCTTTCTCTCTGGTGTTCTCCGCCCCGCAGAGGCGGCTGTAACTTCGTGAGGTCCTCTCTGCTTAGGTTTTCGGGACGAAGGAGTACGCGAAGAAAAGGAGGCGAAAAGGGTCGTCCCCCAGCACAGGCGGCGGCCCTGGGCCGCGCCGCCCCGTGGTCTGGGCCCACGTGGCTCTCTTCTTCCCCTTCTGGCTCCCTCCGTCATCTGGAAAAATAGGAATTTTCGTGAAATTCCCTTCCACAGTTGATCTTCCGAAATATTGCGTTCTGACGGTGCTTTTTCCAGAATCCTGGCTCCGGTGCTCGATCCTCCAATAATGATGAAACATGCAAAATAGGTGAAATAACATAAGTATTGTGTCCCAATATGAAATATATCAACGAATAACAGCAAATTATGATACAAAATAGTGATGCAAATTGGACGTATCAACCCCCCAAGCTTAGACCTCGCTTGTCCCCAAGCGAAACTGAGCTCGATAAACAAGACCACATGTTTATGGAGTGAAGAGTCGATAAATAAAATACGGACAAGAAGCATCATATTCATTTACACAAGACATTCTAGTAAACAACTTCCTCATATAACTCATCTTGAAATAGGTAAAGAGAAATCACAAGTAAAGGTGCATAAGAAATCATAATTGGTTATGGCAAACTTTGTTCTTGGTCAGAGAACTACTAACGGATTGTACTTCTAAGCAAAACTTTCATATTAGAATTTATAGCTGAGCCTTCATATTTAAGCATAACAATCTCCTCATAATCATTGATAACTTCAAAGTCATATTCATTCAGATAAAATTGGTACTAAACAAGAAAGTATAAAAGACATGATTAACTGAATCATAGCATAAATGATTGGTTCACATCAACTCAATTGCTTGCTTGAGATAGAGAGAAATAGGTTTACTGACTCAACATAAAAGTAAAAGACAGGCCCTTCGCAGAGGGAAGCAGGGATTAAATCATGTGCTAGAGCTTTTCAAGTTTTGAAATCATATAAAGAGCATAAAAGTAAGATTTTGAGAGGTGTTTGTTGTTGTCAACGAATGGTAGCGGGCACTCTAACCCCCTTGCCAAACGAACCTTCCAAGAGCGGCTCCCATGAGGGACGGCATCTCTACCAGCAAGGTAGATCATCCCCCTTCTCTTTTGTTTACACATGTATTTTAGTTTTATTAAGGATGACACTCCCCCAACCTTGGCTTTCTCAATCCATGGCTAACCGAATCCTCGGGTGCCTTCCAACATTCACATACCATGGAGGAGTGTCTATTGCAAAATTAAGTTGCTTACTGATAAGTCAGAGCAAAACATGTGAAGAGAATTATTAATGAAAGTTATTAATTGGGGCTGGGAACCCCGTTGCCAGCTCTTATTGCAAAATTATTGGATAAGCGGATGTGCCGCTAGTCCATTGGTGAAAGTCCGCCCAACAAGATTGAAAGATAAAACACCACATACTTCCTCATGAGCTATAAAACATTGACACAAATAAGGAGTAGTATAGTTTGAATAATTTAAAGGTAGCACATGAAGTATTTACTTGGAATGGCAGAAAATACCATGTAGTAGGTAGGTATGGTGGACACAAATGGCATAGGTTTGGTCTAAGGTTATGGATGTATGAGAAGCATTCCCTCTCGATACAGGTCTTTGGCTAGCAAGGTTTGATAGCAAGCATAAAGGTTGAGGGAAACAAACAAATATACATATGATAGAAACAATCATGCATCTTTCTCATAAGCACAAGCAACTTTAACTTCAGAATACTAAGCATAGAGATAATAGTAATATATCTAAGTGTATTTCTATCTTCTATTAAACATCAAGATGTTGTTGCTATTGACCAATGCTAAGTTTGCCAAAACCAAATAGATTTACTTGATGCTCCCAAAGTGATATCAATACTCATGTCAAGAGTAATCATATAATGGAGATTGCAAACTAAAATAAGGTGTGCAAAAAAGTAAATGATAAGACTTCTCATTAATATTCCATAACGATAACTCACACCAACGGATACATAGATAACTAACTAAGAGAGATACTTCCACATTGCATACTATTCCATATGATAACTTCCCTACTCATGATATGACACTACTTGATAGTAAAAGATAAAGGTGGTGGTGATGTGATACCGCGGCACTCCCCCAAGCTTGGAACAAACCAAGGGGATGCCAATACCGATGATGAATTACTCCTTCGGTGATGATGGTGAATCTTTGTCGTCATCAGACTTCCATGGAAGAGGCCCTCCATCAACAAAAGACATCTTGGTTTCCGGAAACCTGAAACTAGCAGCATGACTTATGCGCTTAAACCTGTTTTCATACTCACAGTTCTGATTATGGACATCATAGAGTTGAGCTTGGAGTTTGTTGGTGGTGTCGTGAAGTGAGAAGATATCGTCCCACAGCTTCGCAGTCTCCTTCTTGTGTCCATCAATGAGTTCAGACACAATCTTGTGAAAGATATCCACTTCACGCTCAGCCATCTTCTTGTAGTTGAAAACCTCTTGTTCCAGCTTCTCCATCCTGTCTTCCAAGCTCCCTTCTCCCTTAGGACCCTGGACATCTTTGATCTGCAACTCTCCATCCACGAGCTGCAACTCTTTGGGGTGCATCTTCAGCTCGTTCATGTACGGGTTGACGACGTCCTCAAAGAAGCTGTCCTTCTGAGTTCCCGACGAAGACATGATGGATCTAGATCCGAAGCAGATCCTGGCAGAAAACAGCTCGAAACAAAACACGACGAGAAAACGATATTACGGACCTCCAGGGGTCCGGGGGATTATATAGCAAATATTTTTACGACAAAAGGAAGGTTCCAGGCCGAAAACGAGTGGAAACGGGACACCGAGGCGGCCAGACCATAGGTCGGCGCGGCCAGGGTGGGGCCCGCGCCGGCCTATGGTGGCACGCCCTCGCGCGTCTTTTCCACTCCGTTTCGATTCCGTAATTTTTCATATTTTCCAAAAACAGCAAAAATAATGTTCGGAAAGGTAAACGCGGACTTTTTATTACCTATACTGTTACCTATTCAAAGTCCAGTTCTGGCGGACTGTCAATTTGTCCTTTGATGAAAGCCTCCGGTGTTTCCACTTGAATAATATCAACATCCACATTATAAGAATCACCCGAGATATAATGCTTGAGTCTTTGTCCATTCACCACTTGTGTGGCATTGCCTTGGAGAGAGCTAATTTTAATTGCTCCTGAACGATACACCTCCTCAACAATATATGGTCCTTCCCACTTCGAGAGTAATTTCCCTGCAAAGAATCTGAGACGAGACCGATACAATAGAACTTGATCTCCAACATTAAATTCTCTTTTGATGATCCTTCTATCATGCCATTTCTTAACTTTTTCTTTAAAGAGTTTAGCATTTTCATAAGCTTCACTTCTCCATTCATCTAGAGAACTTAATTGCAACAATCTCTTATTACCGGCTAATTTAGGATCTTTATTTAATTCTCTAACAGCCCAATAAGCTTTGTGCTCTAGTTCTAAAGGTAAATGACAAGCTTTTCCATAAACCATTTTATAAGGTGACATTCCCATAGGATTTTTATAAGCAGTTCTATAAGCCCATAGTGCTTCTTTCAATTTGCTAGCCCAATTCCTCCTAGATTTATTAACAGTCTTTCCTAAAATAGCTTTAATCTCTCTATTTGATAATTCTACTTGACCACTAGTTTGAGGATGATAAGCAGAAGCAATTCTATGATTAATACCATACTTAGCAAGAGTTTTTCTAAAACCTCCATGAATAAAATGAGAACCTCCATCAGTCATAATATATCTAGGTACTCCAAATCTAGGAAATATAATATCTACAAGCATTTTTATAGAGGTCTCACCATCAGCACTTTTTGTAGGTATAGCTTCTACCCATTTAGTAACATAATCAACAGCGACAAGTATATGAGTGTTACCTTCTGAAGAAGGGAAAGGTCCCATGAAGTCGAATCCCCAACAATCGAATGGTTCAATAACAAGAGTATAATTCATAGGCATTTCATTGCGTCTAGAGATATTACCAACTCTTTGACATTCATCACAAGATAAAATAAATTTCCTTGCATCTTTGAAGAGTGTTGGCCAATAAAAACCTGATTGTAGAACCTTTTGCGCGGTTCTATCTCCAGCGTGATGTCCTCCATAAACACTTCCATGACATTTATTCAATATCTCCTGTTGTTCATATTCAGGAACACATCTTCGCATAATACCATCCACTCCTTCTTTATATAAGTGTGGGTCATCCCAAAAATAATGCCTCAAGTCATAAAAGAATTTCCTCCTTTGCTGAGCTGAAAAGGTTGGAGGCAAATACTTCGAAACAATAAAGTTAGCATAATCTGCATACCAAGGGCTCTCTCGCGAGCTCACCTTTATTACAGCCAATTGTTCATTTGGAAAACTATCATTAACAGGAACATGATCATAAGCAATATTTTCCAATCTAGACAAATTATCAGCAACAGGATTATCAGCACCTTTCCTATCTATAATATGTAAATCAAATTCTTGCAACAGAAGTACCCATCTAATAAGCCTTGGCTTAGCATCTTTCTTTGTCATAAGGTATCTAATTGCAGCATGATCAGTATGAATTGTAACCTTCGAATCAACAATATAGGGTCTAAACTTATCACAAGCAAAGACTACAGCTAACAATTCCTTTTCAGTTGTAGCATAATTTCTTTGAGCAGCATCAAGAGTCTTACTAGCATAATGAATAACATTTAATTTTTTATCTACCCGCTGTCCAAGAACAGCGCCTACAGCAAAATCACTAGCATCACACATAATTTCAAAAGGCAAATTCCAATCAGGAGGTTCAACTACAGGAGCAGTTGTTAAGGCTTTCTTTAGAGTTTCAAAAGCTTCCTTACAATCATCATCAAAAACAAAAGGTACATCTTTTTGAAGAAGATTAGTAAGAGGCTTTGAAATTTTAGAGAAATCTTTAATAAATCTCCTATAAAACCCAGCATGACCAAGAACACTACGAATACCTTTAACATCCCTCGGATAGGGCATCTTCTCAATTGCTTCAACTTTAGCTCTATCAACTTCAATACCTCTCTCGGAAATTTTATGTCCCAATACAATTCCTTCATTAACCATAAAGTGGCATTTCTCCCAATTAAGAACAAGGTTAGTTTCTTCACATCTCTGCAAAACTTTATCGAGGTTTCGCAGGCAATTATCAAAAGAATTCCCATAGACAGAAAAATCATCCATGAATACCTCTACAATACTTTCGCAAAAACCATGAAAAATAGCAGACATGCATCTTTGAAAAGTAGCAGGAGCATTACATAAACCAAAAGGCATACGCCTATAAGCATAAGTTCCATAAGGACAAGTAAAAGTGGTTTTCTCTTGATCTTTAGCTTTAACAGCAATTTGTGAAAACCCAGAATAACCATCAAGAAAGCAAAAATGAGTATTTTTAGATAACCTTTCTAGCATTTGATCAATAAAGGGTAAAGGGTAATGATCTTTCTTAGTAACTTTATTAACTTTTCGAAAATCAATGCACATTCTATAACCTACAACTATTCTTTGAGGAATAAGCTCATCATTATCATTAGGCACAACAGTCATTCCTCCTTTCTTAGGAACACAATGAACAGGACTAACCCATCTACTATCAGCAATAGGATATATAATACCAGCTTCAAGGAGTTTTAATACCTCATTCCTTACCACTTCCTTCATCTTCGGAATTAGACGACGTTGATGTTCAACAACAGGCTTTGCATCTTCTTCCATATTAATAGCATGTTGGCAAATAGAAGGAGAAATCCCTTTCAAATCATCAAGAGTATAGCCAATAGCTCCTCGGTGTTTCTTCAATATTTCCAATAACCTTTCTTCCTCAATCTCTGAAAGCTTAGAACTAATAATAACAGGATATATTTTCTTATCATCAATATGAGCATATTTAAGATTATCAGGTAAAGGCTTTAAATCAAAAACAGGATCTTCCTTTGGTGGCGGTGTTGTACCCAAATCTTCCACCGGTAAATCATGCTTGAGAATAGGTTGGCGAAGAAAAATTTCCTCAAGCTCATCTCTTTCTTTCCTAAAAGCTTCACTTTCACTATTCTCCAAATGTTGCTGCAAAGGATTATTAGGAACAAGAACAATAGATGCACACTGCTCCATTTTAAAATCATTACTAGGCAAGTCAACTTTATAAGGAGTTTTGGTAAATTTAGAAAAGTTAAATTCATAAGGTTCACCAGCAAATCTAGTCAAAATTTTCTCTTTCTTACAATCTATAATAGCTCCACAAGTATTTAGAAAAGGTCTACCAAAAATGATAGGACAATGATCACTAGCAGCAGAACCAAGTACCAAAAAGTCAGCAGGATATTTAATCTTACCACATAGAACTTCCACATCTCGAACAATACCAATTGGAGAAATAGTTTCTCTATTAGCCAGATGAATAACCACATCAATATCTTCAAGTTCACAAGAACCAATTTCGTGCATAATCTCCGTGTAAAGCTCATAAGGAATAGCACTAACACTTGCACCAATATCACATAAACCATAATAGCAATGATCACCAATTCTAACAGATAGCATAGGAACACTAACTTGTTTGGATTTATTAGGATGTGAAACAATATTAGAAGCATCTTCACAGAAAATAATATGACCATCCTCCACATTTTCAGTCACAAGATCTTTAACTATTGCAACAGCAGGTTCAATTTTAATTTGTTCTTCAGGTTCTTTAGGTTTCTTTTCACTTTTATTAACCGCACTAGATATGACAGAGTACTCCTTCATTTTAGCAGGGAAAGGAGTTTTTTCAATATAAGCTTCAGGAATAACATTATCAACAGTTTCAACCACTACACATTTGTTTACAGATGAATCAATTTTATCTTTATACGGTTCATGATACTTATCAAAATTCTTCTTAGGCAGTTCATAATGAGAGGCAAAAGCTTTATAAAGATTTGCAACAACTTGGGAATCAAGACCATATGTAGCACTCATATTACGAAATTTATCAGTATTCATAAAAGCTTCAATGCATTTATAATCATAAATTATACCTGATTCTCTATCTTTGTCATTCTCCCATCCTTCAGTATTTTCTTGGATCCGATCAAGAAGGTCCCTTTTAAACTCTTCTTTGTTGCGTGTAAATGATCCAGAACAAGAAGTATCCAGCAAGGTCTTGTCTTGAAAAGAAAGTCTTGCATAGAAATTATCAATAATAACATTACCAGGAAGCTCATGAATGGGGCATTTGAGCATTAAAGACTTCAATCTCCCCCAAGCTTGGGCAATACTCTCTCCATCATGAGGCCAGAAATTATATATGCGGTTCCGATCTTTGTGAATTTCACTTGGAGGATAAAATTTGGAATAGAATAAAGGCACAATGTCCTCCCAATCAATAGAATCACCATTCTTCAGCAATTTATACCAGTGCGCCGCTTTACCAGACAGCGATATAGTGAATAGTTTCTTCCTAACTTCATTCATAGAAATACCTGCACATTTGAATAACCCGCATAATTCATGCAAAAACAGTAAATGATCACCAGGATGAACAGTTCCATCCCCTTCATAGCGGTTATCCATAACACGTTCAATAATTTTCATAGGTATTTTATATGGTACTACTTCCTCACCTGGCGCTTCATCCACTACCGTTGCAGTAGTAGTAGATTTCCCAAATAGAAATTGAAGAGAGGATCTCTCCATAATGATTTATAGCAGCAGGCAGAAATAAAATCAGCACAAACAGTAAATTTCCTTACCAATTCCACTTACCAATAGCGCTTCACTCCCCGGCAACGGCGCCAGAAAATAGTCTTGATGACCCACAAGTATAGGGGGTGTATCGTAGTACTTTCGATAAATAAGAGTGTCGAACCCAACGAGGAGCAGAAGGTGTTGACAAGCAGTTTCGATGAAGGATTCACTGTAAATGCTCACAGACAAGTATTCAGGGGGTTTTGATATTGCAGGTAAATAAAGTACAAGTAAATAAAATGCGAGAGAAATAATTGCAGCGAGTGGCCCAATCCTTTTTAGCACAAAGGACAAGCCGGTTTGTTTACTTATAATGACCAAACGTTCCTGAGGACACATGGGAATTTTAGTCTAGTGCTTTCGCTACATACAGCTGATTAATCTTCATTGTTTTGATAAGTGTTGTGTGGGTGAACCTATGCTAATGCACCGCCCTTCCTAGGACTAATACATACTTGTGATTATACCCCTTGCAAGCATCCGCAACTACAAGAAAGTAATTAAGATAAATCTAACCACAGCCTTAAACTCTGAGATCCTGCGATCCCTCCTGCATCGATATACTAACGGGGGCTTAGGTTTCTGTCACTCCGGCAACCCCGCAATTAGCAACCGAATACAAGATGCACTCCCCTAGGCCCATAAATGGTGAAGTGTCGTGTAGTCGACGTTCACACGACACCACTAGAAGAATGACACCACAACTTAAATATCATAACATTGAATATTACTCAACCATAATTCACTACTAGCATTTAGACTTCACCCATGTCCTCAAGAACTAAACGAACTACTCACGAGACATCATATGGAATACAATCAGAGGTGATATGATGATGAATAACAATCTGAACATAAACCTTGGTTCAATGGTTTCACTCAATAGCATCTACAACAAGTATAGAATAACACCGGGAGAGTTTCCCCTATCAAACAATCAAGATTTAACCCGAATTGCTACAGCGGTGACGAGGTGCAGCGGTGGTGATGGCGGTGTAGATGGTGGAGATGATGATGATGATGATGGAGATGATGTCCCGCTCGATGACGATGGCGATGGCGTCGATTTCCCCCTCCGGGAGGGAATTTCCCCGGCGGATTCCTGCCCGCCGGAGAGCTCTTTTCTCTCTGGTGTTCTCCGCCCCGCAGAGGCGGCTGTAACCCTTCGTGAGGTCCTCTCTGTGGCTTAGGTTTTCGGGACGAAGGAGTACGCGAAGAAAAGGAGGCGAAAAGGGTCGTGGCCCCCAGCACGGGTGGCGCGGCCAGCCCTGGGCCGCGCCGCCCGTGGTCTGGGCCCACAGTGGCTCCTCTCTTCTTCCCCTTCTGGCTCCCTCCGTCATCTGGAAAAATAGGAATTTTCGTGAAATTCCCTTCCACAGTTGATCTTCCGAAATATTGCGTTCTGACGGTGCTTTTTCCAGCAGAATCCTGGCTCCGGTGCTCGATCCTCCAATAATGATGAAACATGCAAAATAGGTGAAATAACATAAGTATTGTGTCCCAATATGAAATATATCAACGAATAACAGCAAATTATGATACAAAATAGTGATGCAAATTGGACGTATCATGCTTCTTTGTTTTTTATAGTAAGTGAAAGGACATCTAAAAAACAGGAGAAATGATCTGGAAGTGCACATAGTTTTATATAAATCAGATGGAGGGGTTACAATTACATATAGTTGGAGTATTCACTTCCGATTCACAAAAAAAAGGAGTATTCACTTCCACGCTGCATTATTATTAAGTACAGTATAAGTACTACTACAAACAGTTCAGCACAAATATGAAACGAAGAATCCATAAAAAAATAGCAGCCGTACGAACAATCAAGTACTTTTCATCGAAATTTATCATTCCTCATGACAAATTGACAGTTTTTTCAACTACGCAAAGTAGCAGTAGCTACATCTGCTTGCATATGCGAATGTAGAAACGCAGCTCCTTGGACGATCCAGCACCAACGAGGTATGGCCCCGGCACAACGAGGAACGACGTGAGCTCCTCAAACACGACAGCGCCCGGCGACGCGCTGCCAGAAGCATCGGCAGACATCTTCACGACATCCCGCCTGCAGTCCGATTTCGAGGACGGCGGCGGGCCGTGCGCCCAGATCTTCACCCTGTAGAGCGGCCACACGGATGTGGCCGAACTGACGCATACCAAAGACAAGACAATGGCCGGGCCGAGCGCGTCGATGTACAGGACGAACACGGAGCCGTCATCCCCTTCGACGACGAGCAGCCTGCACGGCGAGCACGGGTGCGTCATGGTCACCCGGAACTCTATGGACTTGCCATACTCTAACCTGTGCACCTGAATCGAGTGGGCCTCTGCGAGGTGAACGAGGAGCGCTGACGGTGGGGCGGCGAAGTCGCAGCCCTGCTCCGTGCAGTTGCACCGGCCGTGCGGGCACGCGATCTGGTGGCTTAGGGACTCGTGGTAGCTGACGATGACCCCGCAGCCGTCGTGGGAGCACATGACCTGCGCCGTTCCAGCGATGTTGTACGCGATGGCCTCCAAATTCGTAGCGTTTATTTCCATAGTGCCGTCCATCGCCGCCAGTTGGTTGAATCCGGAGCCGCGCTACTCTTCTTCTGGCGCCGTTTACTTGGAACCTCGCCGACGGTGGCAGGCGGCAGGCCTCATACCACGCTGCAACTCCGATCAATATTAATTGATGGTAAAATGGATGTATCTACAACTATAATGTGTATAGATGCATCTATATTACCATCAAATAATATGAATCGGAGGGAGTACAAGGAATGACAGTTTAGCACAAGTGACACCAGCAAATAAAAATCAATGGACTCTCAGAGGAAAAGGGGGCGACCTTGTTGAACTTGGGGCAAATCAATGGAGTCTGACAGACAAATGATGCGATATCTAAAGCCGGTTAGAGAGAGAGAGAGAGAGAGAGAGAGAGAGAGAGAGAGAGAAAGTGTGTGTGTGTGTGTGGCGCGGGGGGGGGGGGGGCGTTTGTTCACTTCTTTGTTTAAAACGAGGATTCGTACAAGGTAATAGAGCCCGCATGCTCGGCTGGGTAGACAGCCAGGAGTGACCCCAACATGGTCGTGCCACAAGGATTCATGTCAAATGAAAAGGGAAGCATGTATCTTTGAATCTTGTCAAATCCTAGGTTTGACCAAGATAATTTAAACAAGTTTAAAACAAGAAAATGAAAAGGGAAGCATGTATCCTTCTTAGTCACTCTAAAATGAAGTTTTTGGGAGGTTTTTGAAATTTCCATGTTTGAAACCCAAAACCACTTCTCTTCATGCTTGACTTCATAAGACGGAGATTAGGGGTTAGGGGGTAGATACATGATTTGTATGGTTTGATATGTCTAGACCTTGTTTATCAATTTTAATGCTAACTATATGACATAAGAAGACTATGTGATTTTGTTTTTCATTTTTCTGTTTTTTTATTTTTCTGCCCATTTGAATCTTGGTCAAATCCTAGGTTTGACCAAGATTTAGACAAGTTTAACACGTAAATGATTTAACTTGGATTTCCTACCCTTGAATCCATAGGAAACTTTGTTCTAATGCACTATTATAATCAACCGAGTTTTTACACCAACAGGTCTGTCACTTACGTGTGGTGCCCACGCGTGAGGTCCCACACTTCAGTGAGCACAAGTCACGTGCAGTAGGTACGCAAAGTCCCAGCCATCTTCTTTGTCAAGAGAAGACGCATCAGATGCGTATTGGAAGTCTGTGGGTCCTTCTGGATCCTTCGGTTGTCCCTCTCACAAAAAAAACAAATCTCTCTCATTCTCGGCCTCGCTCGACTCGCTCGCTCGCTCGCTCGCACCTCCTGCTCACTGACAAACCCTGCACAAAAGTCAACATCATCACCCGAAAAAGGGGAGACACCATAATGCTCTCCCTTCTTCTCTCCTTCCGAGTGATCCCTCTTCCTCCGTGTTTCACTCGACGGGCAAACACCCATGTGCTGCATAGTAATAATAAAAAGGTAGTAGAAAAATCGATATACGAATCTATAATTAAATAGGTTAAACTCGGGTTTTGCCCAGTTCTACAGATCAAGGGTTCAAAAAAATCCAACTACGGGGTTCGAACAACACGATTCTAATCCAAGAATTTTTTCGACCTCATCCAAATGGCCTCAAATTATAGGGTTAGCATCTAGTGCAGTTTGTGTGAAAATGTATGCACTATGTGTGCTATAACTTGTATGTCTTTCAAATTTGAACCAAATTTGAATAAGTTTGAAATATTTGAAAAGGGGCTTTTGGGAGGTTTTTGAAATTTCCATGTTTGAAACCCAAAACCACTTCTCTTCATGCTTGACTTCATAAGACAGAGTTTAGGGGTTAGGGGTATAGATACATGATTTGTCTGGTTTGAATATGTCTAGACCTTGTTTATCAACTTTAATGCTTACTATATAACATAAGAAAACTATTTGCTTTGGTTTTTATTTTTGCTGATTTTTTTTCAATTTTGATGCCCATTTGAATCTTGGTCAAATCCTAGGTTTGACCATGGTTTAAACAAGTTTAAATCATGAATATGAAAAAATAAGCATCTATCCTTCTTAGTCACCCCAAAATGTAGCTCTTGGGAGGGTTTTTGAAATTTCCATGTTTGAAACAAAAAAACCACTTCTCTTCATGCATGCTTGACTTCATAAGACAGAGTTTAGGGTTAGGGGTGTAGATATATACATGATTTTCTAGTTTGAATATGTCTAGACCTGTTTATCAACTTTAATGCTAACTATAGACATAAGAAGACTATGTGCTTTGGTTTTTCATTTTTCTGTTTTTTTCTGAATTTTATTCCCATATATTTGAATCTTGGTCAAATCCTAGGTTCAACCAAGATTTAAACAAGTTTAAAACATGAAAATTAAAAGGTAAGCATGTATCCTTCTTAGTCACTCTAAAATGAAGCTTTTGGGATGTTCTTGAAATTTCCATGTTTGAAACCCAAAACGACTTCTCTTCATGCTAGACTTCATAAGATCGGGGGTAGATACATGATTTGTCTGGTTTGTATATACCTAGACCTCGTTTATCAACTCGAATGCTTACGATATGACATATATAAGAAGACTATGTGCTTTTGTTTTTCATTTTTCTGATTTTTTTGAATTTTGTGCCCACCCATTTGTATCTTGGTCAAATCCTAGGTTTGATAATGATTTAAACAAGTTTAAAATATGAAAATGCAAATGTAAGCATGGATCCTTCTTAGTCAGTCTAAAATGAAGCTTTTGGGAGGTTTTTGAAATTTCCATGTTTGAAACCCAAAACCACTTCTCTTCACATGCTTGACTTCATAAGACATAGTTAATTAATTTAGGGCTTAGGGGGTATAGATACATGATTTGTGTGGTTTGAATATGTATGGACCTTGTTTATCAAATTCAATGCTTACTATATGACATAAGAAAACTATTTGCTTTGGTTTTTCTTTTTTGTTTTTTTCAAATTTGATGCCCATTTGAATCTTGTCAAATCCTAGGTTTGATGACCAAGATAATTTAAACAAATTTAAAACATGAAAATGAAAAGGGAAGCATGGATCCTTCTTAGTCACTCTAAAATGAAGCTTTTGGGAGGTTTTGAAATTTCCATGTTTGAAACCCAAAACCACTTCTCTTCACATGCTTGACTTCATAAGATAGAGTTTAGGGGTTAGGGGTATAGCTACATGATTTGTCTGGTTTGAATATGTCTAGACCTTGTTTATCAACTTTAATGCTTACTATATGACATAAGAAAACTATTTGCTTTGGTTTTCCTTTTTGCTGATTTTTTTTCAATTTTGATGCCCATTTGAATCTTGTCTAATCCTAGGTTTGACCAAGATAATTTAAACAAGTTTAAAACATGAAAATGAAAAGGGAAGCATGTATCCTTCTTAGTCACTCTAAACTCGGGTTTTGCCCAGTTCTACAGATCAAGGGTTCAAAAAATCCAACTACGGGGTTCGAACAACACGATTCTAATCCAAGAATTTTTTCGACCTCATCCAAATGGCCTCAAGCTATAGGGTTAGCATCTAGTGCAGTTTTTGTGAAAATGTATGCACTATGTGTGCTATAACTTGTATGTCTTTCAAATTTGAACCAAATTTGAATAAGTTTGAAATATTTGAAAAGGGGCTTTTGGGAGGATTTTGAAATTTCCATGTTTGAAACCCAAAACCACTTCTCTTCATGCTTGACTTCATAAGACGGAGTTTAGGGGTTAGGGGTAGATACATGATTTGTATGGTTTGATATGTCTAGACCTTGTTTATCAACTTTAATGCTTACTATATGACATAAGAAGACTATGTGATTTTGTTTTTCATTTTTCTGTTTTTTTATTTTTCTGCCCATTTGAATCTTGGTCAAATCCTAGGTTTGACCAAGATTTAGACAAGTTTAACACGTAAATGAGTTAACTTGGATTTCCTACCCTTGAATCCATAGGAAACTTTGTTCTAATGCACTATTATAATCAACCGAGTTTTTACACCAACAGGTCTGTCACTTACGTGTGGTGCCCACCGTCCCACACTTCAGTGAGCACAAGTCACGTGCAATAGGTACGCAAACTCCCAGCCATCTTCTTTGTCAAGAGAAGACGCGTATTGGAAGTCTGTGGGTCCTTCTGGATCCTTCGGTTGTCCCTCTCACAAAAAAACAAATCTCTCTCATTCTCGGCCTCGCTCGACTCGCTCGCTCGCTCGCTCCTCCTGCTCACTGACAAACCCTGCACAAAAGTCAACATCATCACCCGAAAAAGGGGAGACACCATAATGCTCTCCCTTCTTCTCTCCTTCCGAGTGATCCCTCTTCCTCCGTGTTTCACTCGACGGGCAAACACCCATGTGCTGCATAGTAATAATAAAAAGGTAGTAGAAAAATCGATATACGAATCTATAATTAAATAGGTTAAACTCGGGTTTTGCCCAGTTCTACAGATCAAGGGTTCAAAAAAATCCAACTACGGGGTTCGAACAACACGATTCTAATCCAAGAATTTTTTCGACCTCATCCAAATGGCCTCAAATTATAGGGTTAGCATCTAGTGCAGTTTGTGTGAAAATGTATGCAATATGTGTGCTATAACTTGTATGTCTTTCAAATTTGAACCAAATTTGAATAAGTTTGAAATATTTGAAAACAGGCTTAATTTTGGGAGGTTTTTGAAATTTCCATGTTTGAAACCCAAAACCACTTCTCTTCATGCTTGACTTCATAAGACGGAGTTTAGGGGTTAGGGGGTATAGATACATGATTTGTCTGGTTTGAATATGTCTAGACCTTGTTTATCAACTTTAATGCTTACTATATAACATAAGAAAACTATTTGCTTTGGTTTTTCTTTTTGCTGATTTTTTTTTCAATTTATGATTAAATAGGTTAATCTAGGGTTTTGCCCACTACTACAGATCAAGTTCAAAAATATCCAACTACTGGTTCGATTTTGGGCTACTAATGTGCGTTGGTTTTTTATTTTTTATTTTTTTCTGAATGTTTATGCCCATTTGAATCTTGGTCAAATCCTATGTTTGACCAAGATTTAAACACGCATAAACATGAAAATGAAAAGGTAAGCTTCGATCCTTTTTAGTCACTCTAAAATTAAGCTTTTGGGATGTTTTTGAAATTTCCATGTTTGAAACCCAAAACCACTTATCTTCATGCCTAACTTCATAAGACATAGTTAAGGGTTAGGGGGTAGATACATGCTTTTTCTATTTTGAATATGTCTACACCTTGTTCATCAACTTGAAGGCTTACTATATATATATGACATAAGAAGGCTATGTGCTTTAGTTTTTCATTTTTTTATGTTTTTTGAATTTTTATGCCCATTTGAATCTTGGTCAAATCCTAGGTTTGACCAAGATTTAAACAAGATTAAAACATGAAAATGAAAAGGTAAGCCTGTATCCTTCTTAATTAGTCACTCTAAAATGAAGCTTTTGGGGGGGTCTAGAAATTTCCATGTTTGAAACCCAAAACCACTTCTCTTCATGTTTGACTTCATAAGACAGGTCGAGTTTAGGGTTAGGGACATGGTAGATACATGATTTTTCTTGTTTTAATATGTCTAGACCATGTTTATCAACTTGAATGCTCATTATATGACATAAGAAGACTATATGTGTGTTGGTCAAATCCTATGTTTGACCAAGATTTAAACAAGCATAAATCCTTAAAATGAAAAGGTAATTAAGCTTGGATCCTTCTTATTCACTCTAAAATTAAGCTTTTGGCGGGAAGTTTTTGAAATTTCCATGTTTGAAACCCAAAACCACTTCTCTTCATGCTTGACTTCATAAGACATAGTTAAGGGCTAGGGGTAGATACATGCTTTTTCTGTTTTGAATATGTCTAGACCTTGTTCATATCGATCAACTTGAATGCTTACTATATATATATGACATAAGAAGGCTATGTGCTTTGGTTTTCATTTTTTGATTTTTTCTGAATGTTTATGCCCATTTGAATATTGGTCAAGTCCTAGGTTTGACCAAGATTTTAGCAAGTTTAAAACACATGAAAATGAAAAGGCAAGCCTGGATCCTTCTTAGTCATTCTAAAATGAAGCTTTTGGGGGGTTCGATCTTGAAATCTCAATATAATATTTGTAACCCAAAACCACTTCTCTTCATGCTTGACTTCATAAGACAGAGTTAAGGGTTAGGGGTAGATCGATACATGCTTTTTTCTGTTTTGAATATGTCTAGACCTTGTTGATCTATATATGACATAAGAAGGCTATGTGCTTTGGTTTTCATTTTCTGGTTTTTTTGAATTTTATGCCCATTTGAATCTTGGTTGAATACTAGCTAGGTTTGACCAAGATTTAAACAATTTTAAAACATGAAAATGAAAAGGCAAGCATGGACCTTTTTTAGTCACTCTAAAATGAAGCTTTTGGGAGGTTCTTGAAATTTCCATGTTTGAAACCAATAAGACTTCTCTTCATGCTAATAGACTTCATAAGATCGACCGACTTTATGGTTAGGGGGTAGATACATGCTTTTTCTGTTTTGAATATGCCTAGAACTTGTTCATCAATTTGAAATTTCCATGTTTGAAACCCAAAACCACTTCTCTTCATGCTTGACTCCATAATACAGAGTTTAAGGTTAGGGCAAGGGTAGATACATGATTTTTCTAGTTTGAATATGTCTAGACCATGTTTATCAACTTGAGTACTCATGCATTATATATATGACATAAAAAGGCTATGTGCGTTTTTTTATTTTTTATACCCATTTGAATCTCGTTCAAATCCTAGTTTGACCAGGATTTAAACAAGTTTATAACATGAAAATGAAAAGGTAAGCCTGTATCCTTCTTAGTCACTCTAAAATGAAGCTTCAAGTATCATGCCCACCCCCTCCCTTCACGCGCGGAAAAAGTGTTAGGCGAGTAGTAAAATGGCATATATGACCAACAAGTTTCAAGTAAAATTTCGAATATAACCAGAATTTACCAATTGATAGATGAGTTAACTTGGCTTCATGGAAAAAATAATGTCATGTAAATGAGTTAACTTGGCTTTCCTACCCTTGAATCCATAGGAAACTTTGTACTAATACAGTATAATGATCACCCGAGTTATTACACCAACAGGTCTGTCACTTACGTGTGGTTCCCATGTGTGAGGTCCCACACTTCAGTGAGCACAAGTCATGTGCGGTAGGTAGGCAAACTCCCATCTTCTTTGTCAAGAGAAGACGCATCAAGACTCTCTCTCTCTCTCTCTCTCTCTCTCTCCAGTTATCCACCTCTAAAATCGATGCATATGAAGCTACATATATATGAAGCTACATATATATTTTTGGTCATAGTCCCCTTATCTAAAGAGGATGGATGCATGGCTTCACGTCGTCGTCGCTTTCATCGTCAGTATCATCGTCGTCCGAGTAGTAGTACTTCCTGCACATTGTTCCGTCGAACACCTTCACTGTGAGCACATCATCGCCTTCATATTTGAAGTGTACGAAGCAGCCGAAATCCACACCGTGCGCGATGGCGAAATTCTCCCAGCCCTTGTCGAGGTACATCCGGCCTTGTCCGTCAAATAGGACCTCCACGGTCCAGAGACGAGGACCGCAGTCAGCTGCTCGCAGATACACCTTAGCTGGCTCCTGGCCGTCAAGATAGTCCGCAAACTTTTTTGGGAGAGCCTGCAAAGAGATCGAGCGCCGATCGTTTGAAATTAAATGTTTTTTAGAACATGCCCATAATTAATCACATGCATCATATATGTGGGAACGCGTACGTACCTTCTTGACCAAAGGGTCTTCATAGACGACGATGAAGAACTCCTCTATGATCAAAGACAGTGTTGACGGTGGTGGTGGCAATGATGATGATCCATCACCCCGGCCGCCCCTTCCCCTTCCCCTTCTGGTCGGTGTCCGAGACGTGGACGCCATGGCAATGGATCAAGTGTATGTGAACGAAGAAGAGAGAGGCAGAACCTATTGACACAAGGGATGGTCGTTGTGGTTGTTTATAAGGAAGAGATGACCGTTGTAGGGGTTTACACAATAAATTAAGGAGGAGGTGACCGTTGTGGGGGTTTTACACAATAAATTAAGGAGGAGATGGCCGTTGTGGGATAGAGATCAGGTGACATGCACCTTTTGCATGTCCCGTGGGACATGCGGCCTAAATCCAAATTTAAACATTGCCAAAAAATCTGAAAAAAATCATGCATGTTCAAAACACATATTAAGATAACCCCTAAAAATTTCAGATCAAAATTCGAAACATACATCGAGAAACAGAAAAGAGAAATCTAAGTTTCTCTGTACACTATTCACATCTGAGTTTCTCTTTTTTGTTTCTCGATGTATGTTTCGAATTTTGATATGAAATTTTTAGGGGTTATCTTAATATGTGCTGTGAACATGCATGATTTTTCCAGATTTTTTCGCAATGTTTAAATTTGAATTTAGACTGACATGCAAAAGGTGCATGTCACCTAATCTGTGTCCGCCGTTGTGGGGGTTTATATCTCAACAAAAAAGTAATGCAGACTATCTTGACGGAAATGGAACTTCGTGATATAGTTTATCATTTTTACCGTGAAAAGTAATGCCTAAAATAAATGGTAATTCGTGATAGTTTATCATTTTCGAGTGGGGTACATAAGATACGGGCCGGTCAAAATGGCGCCTCTACATTTTAAAGATAAACTAGGCCATATTTTAGTGCCAATTCCCAACTCTTTACGATTTTTAGTGTTTTTAGCCAGTTTCACACATTTAAATGACTATATGCTGATTTATTGGAAGTAATTCAAATCTGAAATGTAGGTGTGTTATAACTTGGTCATAGAAATCCCCCAAAATCATTTTCAGATTCATATTACTTACACTATATACATAAACCAGTACGTGATAGCTAGTACTGAAATATTCAACCCCTTTGAATGGATAATCATGTCGACCATTTTGATCTGGTTTTGAAATAAAAAAATGAAACCCTTCCGCATTGAGTGCTCATATAAGATCGACGGGGGGTAGATACATGATTTGTCTGGTTTGGATATACCTAGACCTCGTTTATCAACTCGAATGCTTACGATATGACATATATAAGAAGACTATGTGCTTTTGTTTTTCATTTTTCTGATTTTTTTGAATTTTGTGCCCACCCATTTGTATCTTGGTCAAATCCTAGGTTTGATAATGATTTAAACAAGTTTAACATATGAAAATGCAAATGTAAGCATGGATCCTTCTTAGTCACTCTAAAATGAAGCTTAATTTTGGGAGGTTTTTGAAATTTCCATGTTTGAAACCCAAAACCACTCCTCTTCACATGCTTGACTTCATAAGACATAGTTAATCAATTTAGGGGTTAGGGGGTATAGATACATGATTTGTGTGGTTTGAATATGTATGGACCTTGTTTATCAACTTCAATGCTTACTATATGACATAAGAAAACAATTTGCTTTGGTTTTTCTTTTTTCTGTTTTTTTATTTTTCTGCCCATTTGAATCTTGGTCAAATCCTAGGTTTGACCAAGATTTAGACAAGTTTAACACGTAAATGAGTTAACTTGGATTTCCTACCCTTGAATCCATAGGAAACTTTGTTCTAATGCACTATAATAATCAACCGAGTTTTTACACCAACAGGTCTGTCACTTACGTGTGGTGCCCACGCTTGAGGTCCCACACTTCAGTGAGCACAAGTCACGTGCAATAGGTACGCAAACTATTTGCTTTGGTTTTCCTTTTTGCTGATTTTTTTTCAATTTTGATGCCCATTTGAATCTTGTCTAATCCTAGGTTTGACCAAGATAATTTAAACAAGTTTAAAACATGAAAATGAAAAGGGAAGCATGTATCCTTCTTTGTCACTCTAAACTCGTTTTTGCCCAGTTCTACAGATCAAGGGTTCAAAAAATCCAACTACGGGGTTCGAACAACACGATTCTAATCCAAGAATTTTTTCGACCTCATCCAAATGGCCTCAAGCTATAGGGTTAGCATCTAGTGCAGTTTTTGTGAAAATGTATGCACTATGTGTGCTATAACTTGTATGTCTTTCAAATTTGAACCAAATTTGAATAAGTTTGAAATATTTGAAAAGGGGCTTTTGGGAGGTTTTTGAAATTTCCATGTTTGAAACCCAAAACCACTTCTCTTCATGCTTGACTTCATAAGACAAAGTTTAGGGGTTAGGGGTATAGATACATGATTTGTCTGGTTTGAATATGTCTAGACCTTGTTTATCAACTTTAATGCTTACTATATAACATAAGAAAACTATTTGCTTTGGTTTTTCTTTTTGCTGATTTTTTTCAATTTTGATGCCCATTTGAATCTTGGTCAAATCCTAGGTTTGACCATGGTTTAAACAAGTTTAAATCATGAATATGAAAAAATAAGCATCTATCCTTCTTAGTCACCCCAAAATGTAGCTCTTGGGACGGTTTTTGAAATTTCCATGTTTGAAACAAAAAACCACTTCTCTTCATGCATGCTTGACTTCATAAGACAGAGTTTAGGGTTAGGGGTGTAGATATATACATGATTTTCTAGTTTGAATATGTCTAGACATGTTTATCAACTTTAATGCTAACTATAGACATAAGAAGACTATGTGCTTTGGTTTTTCATTTTTCTATTTTTTTTAATTTTATGCCCATATATTTGAATCTTGGTCAAATCCTAGGTTCAACCAAGATTTAAACAAGTTTAAAACATGAAAATTAAAAGGTAAGCATGTATCCTTCTTAGTCACTCTAAAATGAAGCTTTTGGGAGGTTTTTGAAATTTCCATGTTTGAAACCCAAAACCACTTCTCTTCACATGCTTGACTTCATAAGACATAGTTAATCAATTTAGGGGTTAGGGGTATAGATACATGATTTGTGTGGTTTGAATATGTATGGACCTTGTTTATCAACTTCAATGCTTACTATATATATGACATAAGAAAACTATTTGCTTTGGTTTTTCTTTTTTCTGATTTTTTTTTCAATTTTGATGCCCATTTGGATCTTGTCAAATCCTAGGTTTGACGAAATTTATACAAGTTTAAAACATGAAAATGAAAAGGGAAGCATGGATCCTTCTTAGTCACTCTAAAATGAAGCTTTTGGGAGGTTTTTGAAATTTCCATGTTTGAAACCCAAAACCACTTCTCTTCATGCTTGACTTCATAAGACGGAGTTTAGGGGTTAGGGGTAGATACATGATTTGTATGGTTTGATATGTCTAGACCTTGTTTATCAACTTTAATGCTTACTATATGACATAAGAAGACTATGTGATTTTGTTTTTCATTTTTCTGTTTTTTTTTTTCTGCCCATTTGAATCTTGGTCAAATCCTAGGTTTGACCAAGATTTAGACAAGTTTAACACGTAAATGAGTTAACTTGGATTTCCTACCCTTGAATCCATAGGAAACTTTGTTCTAATGCACTATTATAATCAACCGAGTTTTTACACCAACAGGTCTGTCACTTACGTGTGGTGCCCACGCTTGAGGTCCCACACTTCAGTGAGCACAAGTCACGTGCAATAGGTACGCAAACTATTTGCTTTGGTTTTCCTTTTTGCTGATTTTTTTTCAATTTTGATGCCCATTTGAATCTTGTCTAATCCTAGGTTTGACCAAGATAATTTAAACAAGTTTAAAACATGAAAATGAAAAGGGAAGCATGTATCCTTCTTAGTCACTCTAAACTCGGGTTTTGCCCAGTTCTACAGATCAAGGGTTCAAAAAATCCAACTACGGGGTTCGAACAACACGATTCTAATCCAAGAATTTTTTCGACCTCATCCAAATGGCCTCAAGCTATAGGGTTAGCATCTAGTGCAGTTTTTGTGAAAATGTATGCACTATGTGTGCTATAACTTGTATGTCTTTCAAATTTGAACCAAATTTGAATAAGTTTGAAATATTTGAAAAGGGGCTTTTGGGAGGTTTTTGAAATTTCCATGTTTGAAACCCAAAACCACTTCTCTTCATGCTTGACTTCATAAGACAAAGTTTAGGGGTTAGGGGTATAGATACATGATTTGTCTGGTTTGAATATGTCTAGACCTTGTTTATCAACTTTAATGCTTACTATATAACATAAGAAAACTATTTGCTTTGGTTTTTCTTTTTGCTGATTTTTTTCAATTTTGATGCCCATTTGAATCTTGGTCAAATCCTAGGTTTGACCATGGTTTAAACAAGTTTAAATCATGAATATGAAAAAATAAGCATCTATCCTTCTTAGTCACCCCAAAATGTAGCTCTTGGGAGGGTTTTTGAAATTTCCATGTTTGAAACAAAAAAACCACTTCTCTTCATGCATGCTTGACTTCATAAGACAGAGTTTAGGGTTAGGGGTGTAGATATATACATGATTTTCTAGTTTGAATATGTCTAGACATGTTTATCAACTTTAATGCTAACTATAGACATAAGAAGACTATGTGCTTTGGTTTTTCATTTTTCTATTTTTTTTAATTTTATGCCCATATATTTGAATCTTGGTCAAATCCTAGGTTCAACCAAGATTTAAACAAGTTTAAAACATGAAAATTAAAAGGTAAGCATGTATCCTTCTTAGTCACTCTAAAATGAAGCTTTTGGGAGGTTTTTGAAATTTCCATGTTTGAAACCCAAAACCACTTCTCTTCACATGCTTGACTTCATAAGACATAGTTAATCAATTTAGGGGTTAGGGGTATAGATACATGATTTGTGTGGTTTGAATATGTATGGACCTTGTTTATCAACTTCAATGCTTACTATATATATGACATAAGAAAACTATTTGCTTTGGTTTTTCTTTTTTCTGATTTTTTTTTCAATTTTGATGCCCATTTGGATCTTGTCAAATCCTAGGTTTGACGAAATTTATACAAGTTTAAAACATGAAAATGAAAAGGGAAGCATGGATCCTTCTTAGTCACTCTAAAATGAAGCTTTTGAGGTTTTTGAAATTTCCATGTTTGAAACCCAAAACCACTTCTCTTCATGCTTGACTTCATAAGACGGAGTTTAGGGGTTAGGGGTAGATACATGATTTGTATGGTTTGATATGTCTAGACCTTGTTTATCAACTTTAATGCTTACTATATGACATAAGAAGACTATGTGATTTTGTTTTTCATTTTTCTGTTTTTTTTATTTTTCTGCCCATTTGAATCTTGGTCAAATCCTAGGTTTGACCAAGATTTAGACAAGTTTAACACATAAATGAGTTAACTTGGATTTCCTACCCTTGAATCCATAGGAAACTTTGTTCTAATGCACTATTATAATCAACCGAGTTTTTACACCAACAGGTCTGTCACTTACGTGTGGTGCCCACCCTTGAGGTCCCACACTTCAGTGAGCACAAGTCACGTGCAGTAGGTACGCAAACTCCCAGCCATCTTCTTTGTCAAGAGAAGACGCATCAGATGCGTATTGGAAGTCTGTGGGTCCTTCTGGATCCTTCGGTTGTCCCTCTCACAAAAAAACAAATCTCTCTCATTCTCGGCCTCGCTCGACTCGCTCGCTCGCTCGCACCTCCTGCTCACTGACAAACCCTGCACAAAAGTCAACATCATCACCCGAAAAAGGGGAGACACCATAATGCTCTCCCTTCTTCTCTCCTTCCGAGTGATCCCTCTTCCTCCGTGTTTCACTCGACGGGCAAACACCCATGTGCTGCATAGTAATAATAAAAAGGTAGTAGAAAAATCGATATACGAATCTATAATTAAATAGGTTAAACTCGGGTTTTGCCCAGTTCTACAGATCAAGGGTTCAAAAAAATCCAACTACGGGGTTCGAACAACACGATTCTAATCCAAGAATTTTTTCGACCTCATCCAAATGGCCTCAAATTATAGGGTTAGCATCTAGTGCAGTTTGTGTGAAAATGTATGCACTATGTGTGCTATAACTTGTATGTCTTTCAAATTTGAACCAAATTTGAATAAGTTTGAAATATTTGAAAAGGGGCTTTTGGGAGGTTTTTGAAATTTCCATGTTTGAAACCCAAAACCACTTCTCTTCATGCTTGACTTCATAAGACAGAGTTTAGGGGTTAGGGGTATAGATACATGATTTGTCTGGTTTGAATATGTCTAGACCTTGTTTATCAACTTTAATGCTTACTATATAACATAAGAAAACTATTTGCTTTGGTTTTTCTTTTTGCTGATTTTTTTCAATTTTGATGCCCATTTGAATCTTGGTCAAATCCTAGGTTTGACCATGGTTTAAACAAGTTTAAATCATGAATATGAAAAAATAAGCATCTATCCTTCTTAGTCACCCCAAAATGTAGCTCTTGGGAGGGTTTTTGAAATTTCCATGTTTGAAACAAAAAAACCACTTCTCTTCATGCATGCTTGACTTCATAAGACAGAGTTTAGGGTTAGGGGTGTAGATATATACATGATTTTCTAGTTTGAATATGTCTAGACATGTTTATCAACTTTAATGCTAACTATAGACATAAGAAGACTATGTGCTTTGGTTTTTCATTTTTCTATTTTTTTTGAATTTTATGCCCATATATTTGAATCTTGGTCAAATCCTAGGTTCAACCAAGATTTAAACAAGTTTAAAACATGAAAATTAAAAGGTAAGCATGTATCCTTCTTAGTCACTCTAAAATGAAGCTTTTGGGATGTTCTTGAAATTTCCATGTTTGAAACCCAAAACGACTTCTCTTCATGCTAGACTTCATAAGATCGATGGGGGGTAGATACATGATTTGTCTGGTTTGGATATATATACCTAGACCTCGTTTATCAACTCGAATGCTTACGATATGACATATATAAGAAGACTATGTGCTTTTGTTTTTCATTTTTCTGATTTTTTTGAATTTTGTGCCCACCCATTTGTATCTTGGTCAAATCCTAGGTTTGATAATGATTTAAACAATTTTAAAATATGAAAATGCAAATGTAAGCATGGATCCTTCTTAGTCACTCTAAAATGAAGCTTTTGGGAGGTTTTTGAAATTTCCATGTTTGAAACCCAAAACCACTTCTCTTCACATGCTTGACTTCATAAGACATAGTTAATCAATTTAGGGGTTAGGGGTATAGATACATGATTTGTGTGGTTTGAATATGTATGGACCTTGTTTATCAACTTCAATGCTTACTATATATATGACATAAGAAAACTATTTGCTTTGGTTTTTCTTTTTTCTGATTTTTTTTCAATTTTGATGCCCATTTGGATCTTGTCAAATCCTAGGTTTGACCAAGATAATTTAAACAAGTTTAAAACATGAAAATGAAAAGGTAAGCATGGATCCTTCTTAGTCACTCTAAAATGAAGCTTTTGGGAGGTTTTTGAAATTTCCATGTTTGAAACCCAAACCACTTCTCTTCACATGCTTGACTTCAATTCATAAGACAGAGTTTAGGGGTTAGGGGGTATAGCTACATGATTTGTCTGGTTTGAATATGTCTAGACCTTGTTTATCAACTTTAATGCTTACTATATGACATAAGAAAACTATTTGCTTTGGTTTTTCTTTTTGCTGAATTTTTTTCAATTTTGATGCCCATTTGAATCTTGTCTAATCCTAGGTTTGACCAAGATAATTTAAACAAGTTTAAAACATGAAAATGAAAAGGGAAGCATGTATCCTTCTTAGTCACCCCAAAATGTAGCTCTTAGGATGGTTTTTGAAATTTCCATGTTTGACTTCATAAGACGGAGTTTAGGGGTTAGGGGGTATAGATACATGATTTGTGTGGTTTGAATATGTATGGACCTTTTTTATCAACTTTACTGCTTACTACATGACATAAGAAGACTATGTGATTTGGTTTTTCATTTTTCTGTTTTTTTATTTTTCTGCCCATTTGAATCTTGGTCAAATCCTAGGTTTGACCAAGATTTAGACAAGTTTAACACGTAAATGAGTTAACTTGGATTTCCTACCCTTGAATCCATAGGAAACTTTGTTCTAATGCACTATAATAATCAACCGAGTTTTTACACCAACAGGTCTGTCACTTACGTGTGGTGCCCACGCGTGAGGTCCCACACTTCAGTGAGCACAAGTCACGTGCAGTAGGTACGCAAACTCCCAGCCATCTTCTTTGTCAAGAGAAGACGCATCAGATGCGTATTGGAAGTCTGTGGGTCCTTCTGGATCCTTCGGTTGTCCCTCTCACAAAAAAACAATCTCTCTCATTCTCGGCCTCGCTCGACTCGCTCGCTCGCTCGCTCGCTCGCACCTCCTGCTCACTGACAAACCCTGCACAAAAGTCAACATCATCACCCGAAAAAGGGGAGACACCATAATGCTCTCCCTTCTTCTCTCCTTCCGAGTGATCCCTCTTCCTCCGTGTTTCACTCGACGGGCAAACACCCATGTGCTGCATAGTAATAATAAAAAGGTAGTAGAAAAATCGATATACGAATCTATAATTAAATAGGTTAAACTCGGGTTTTGCCCAGTTCTACAGATCAAGGGTTCAAAAAAATCCAACTACGGGGTTCGAACAACACGATTCTAATCCAAGAATTTTTTCGACCTCATCCAAATGGTCTCAAATTATAGGGTTAGCATCTAGTGCAGTTTGTGTGAAAATGTATGCAATATGTGTGATATAACTTGTATGTCTTTCAAATTTGAACCAAATTTGAATAAGTTTGAAATATTTGAAAACGGGCTTAATTTTGGGAGGTTTTTGAACCAAAGAGAAGTGGTATTGGGTTTCAAACATGGAAATTCCAAAAACCTCCCGGCCACGAGCTCCATTTTGGAGTGACTAAGAAGGGATCGATTTTACTTAGGTATGTAGTATTGTACATCACAAATGTGAAATGAAACAGATGATGTGAATCTCTATAAACCCTAAACCCTAATTATATTAAACCCCTAGACCCTAACACTAAACCTTATATATATATAAACCATAAACCTATATATCACTACCAAAAAATGAGTCATGCGATTCAAATGTTTGGCATTGTTTTCTCGTAGCATGCAAAATGCTCTCACACACACTTCTGGGGAAGCGAGGCCTCAAACACATGGTGCAAAAAAATATGCAGGGTTCTTGTCTAAACATAGAAGTGTATATATGCCATGTTTATTTGGTACTGTTCATAGAGGTATTATGTAAACCACAAATGATATGACTATGCATGCTTTGTTTCGATCTTTTCTATCAATCCCCACACAATAACTTATTAATTCGGCTTGTTTTAAAATTTAGCTAGGTCGAGCAATCTCACGATGCTCTCACCCTGCTTGTTTTAATTTGCTCTAGTAGGAGGGTGCGGTGCATGTGTTTGGCCATTATTATATAAAATGTACTTGGCTCGATCCACACATTCAGGCCACACACCCATGTATTTTTTAAATTATTTGTTTGATCTGTACTTCATCTACACACTGTGTCAAATTTGCATTTTATCGGATTTAGCCCAAGAAATTGTATATATATAGATGCACATTGAGATAATTCATGAAACCTTGGAAATGGTCATCCTGTCATGCATGTTTCCCCGCGAATGAAAACTTGATTGGTGGCAGACAAGCAAAAACACATTTATGGGCGACAACCCAAAATGCACATATTTTGCAAAGTATTCATGCTTGCATGATGAAAAGTTGCAAATATATACATAAAATTGGGCCATGATTCAAAAGTTTGGCATGGTTCTTGTGTAGTGGTACCAAGCTCACATGCATGTGGGAGGAAATTTAGCTAGACGAACTCCAACATGGTGCCAATCTACTTGAGGGTTCTTCTCTAAAACACTGGTATGGCATGTTTGGTATTTTCCCTAGATATATGTACTACAAAATGATGAATACTCCATGTTTTTAGATTGCCTTTTTTGAATCACGTGTGCCTTGATTTCAAATCTAGGTCAAATCACTGGGGGAGGGGGATAAACTTGGCTTCATGGAAAAAATAATGTCTTGTAAATGAGATAACTTGGCTTTCCTACCCTTGGATCTATAGGAAACTATGGAGTACTTATACATTATAATAATCACCCGAGTACACCAACTGGTCTGTCACTTACGTGTGGTTCCCATGCGTGAGGTCCCACACTTCAGTGAGCACAGGTCATGTGTCCACCAGTCTAGAGGCTCCCGTTAAAAGAAGAGCCCTCTATATTATTATAAAGAAACATCAATCTCCATAAACATCAATCTCCCTTCTCAGTTCTCAGCTTCTCACTGCTCCCCCCTCGCTCGCGCCGCCGCCGCCACAACCCCCCGCGCCCCTTTCCGATCCCTCATCAGACCTTAGACTATGGAGTTGCCTGTGCCGAAGAAGCAGCCTCTGAAGCCGACGATCCAGTGTATCAACGACTGGTGCGGGAGGGAGATCCCTTACAACGAGGAAGACAAGCACATGATGGCGTGCCCGCACGGCTCTTGCTTCTGCACGCACCCCGGCTGCGAATTCGCCGATTCGAAGGTACCGTTCATCCTACACCTCAGAGAAGCCCACTTGACCGCTGTGGATAGGTTCCCGTACGACGAGGACTTCGGATTTGTTCATCTGAAGGTGCCGGCACCGGGCTCGCCAAAACTACAGCTCATCGGCTACGGGACGGATGGCGCAGTGTTCGCCTTGCACATCCACCCTTGCGGCATGGACACCGCGGTATCCTTCGTGTGCGTCAGGCCGGCGGCGTGCAACTTGCCCCGGTATAGGGTGACAATGTGGGCGAACGGCCCGCCGATGCCGGGGCCGCGTAAGCTTACCGGGGAACACTTGTTTGACGTGGTGAAGGCGGTATTAGAGCCGACGAGCAGCCCGACTCCGGGCACAGTTTCTTTGGGAGATGTCACTTCCTTCCTCTCGGTGCCGCCGCGGTACCTGTGCGGCAATGAATCATCGAAGCAGCTGACTATCTATTTGCGCATCGATAAGGAGTGAGTGAACATAACACTACCCTCAATCTTATTGGGACGATGCTAATGCGGATTTAAGTAATGCTGAATTAATTTGTTTTTCTTGTGACAGGGCGATTAGCAAGGAGAAGAGGATCTCGGTGCACAGCTAGCGACCTATATCTCGGCGTCCACCAAGTGTCCCTGAGTAGGAGATCTTGTTCTGCCTCTTCTTTTGATGTTTAATATTGCTTCATCACCGTAAAAGGAAGGGTGTGTCTGGGGCTTCCTGCTTCAAAGTACTCAGTACAAGGACTAAAAGAGACGTTTTGCTGATGGTTCTTGTCAGGACGGCCGTAGTGTTGGAGGTGGTCATCTACTTCGGTGGGGAAGGACTACTTAGACCTTTATCTAAAAATGTTGACGGATTGGATGTATTTTATGTTTACCATGAATTAGTCTATGTAATATGTAACCCAATTCGCCGATTAATGCAACTCTGGATCCTTCACTGTCATACGACTACTAAAACAATATAAATAAATAGGCATTTTAAGTTTAATGCACATTTAATCAAGCCACATAATGTTGGCGTACTTGTAAGCAACCAGGTTTACTATTGTTGGCATGTGTGGTACAATTTCATGGGGCAATACCCAATCTAGCTTGTTCAATTACATTACATGAAGTAATTAAAATATGGATGCCTAGAATTATTCACTTCCGTACATTGCGATGGCTTATAGCGGTTTCTATGACCAATCTACATCACAAATCTAGTTCAAATTTGATCTATTTTTATGAACAAAATTGGAAACTCTACTTGGCATTTTCGTTTACTATGACCAGATTCACATATGTAGTGATTCATTTTCTTTTCAAATCGCCATACCATTTCCTCGTGAACTCTTCATCTTTTTTTTAGTTTTAATGAATTTCCTTTGGTTGCATTCAATTTGCTTCAAATTCACCGGCTTCACCATTCGTACAAATTGTTCATCTTTTCTTTGTAGTTTTTTCATGCATGAAGCATAACACCTTACCATGGTAAAATCTGCATATTTTCTACCAAAACTCGTGCCGAACTTTAAAGAACATGCAATTTTAAATTGACTAAAATTGGTTAAAACTCAACATAAGTCCACATATATTACAAACTCGAGAAATAATCAACATATATATCACCTAAATGGTCATCTTATGAAGTATGCCATGTTTCGAAATTGTTACCTTGAAAATTTGGCCCTTCTCTCAGGCAGCCACTTCACAATAAAGCTCACATAAAGCTCTTATTTTACACTAATAAAGTAGAATGTATTTTTGTGTGAAATGAAGTTGAATAAAATATATGTGAACGGTAAGATGCACATTGCTGCCAATATTTGGGATAATTATTAGTAAGTTCATACTAATATACAATGCAATCAACATGACCACACATGTGTAAGCAAGAAAATAAATCTTTCTTAAATTACCTTAAGGTTGTAAGTTTGTTATTTGTATAGCGATTTTATCTCATACGATGACTCAAGCTAGCACATTTTTTTTGAATTTGCTTCAATATTCTAGGACCCACCACATTCGTAAAATGGTAGTGCCAATTTTACGTATCGTAGTGCACAAAAGACACACACACACACACGCACACACGCACACATATGCTCACTTATTTCAATATTTAAACTATATTTTCTTCATTCAAATTTTCCGACCTGGCATTTGAACATGTAGTTGAATTTTGAGTAAAACCGCTCATACGTCAAACATGAATCCAAATAAGGTACAATTCGAGAAAATCTACACATCACATTTTGGCCAATATACATTGTATAATGCTTGTGAAAATGTAGACTATGAAATAGTCAACGTCACCTTTTTAGGTCATGAATGTCTTGGGCATCGACCAAAGTCTGGTAGGATGGTGAGGCATGAGTTACGAACATCCTTCTTCTCCTCTCACCCCCATTTGAGAGAGAGAGAGAGAGTGTGTTTGTGTGTGTGTGGGGGGGGGGGTAGAAAGCCATGTTAATAAATTAACTCATACATGAAAGCAAGAAATCAAACTTGATTTATATAAATCACTCTTAGTATTGTAGTTTGTTATTTTTATACCATCTATATCTCATATGACGACACAAGCTAGTCCACATTTTTAGGGCTCCTTTGATTCAAAGGATTTGCATAGGAAGTGTGAAGGATTTGGTTCCTATGGGAAAATTTCCTATACATGTTGTTTGATTCATAGGAACATATCCTATAGGAAAAATTCCTATAGGAATCTTGTAGTGTAATTCCTATAGGAAATAAGCATTAGCTCATAGCTCATGAAAAAATTCCTTTGCTACAATCAAACACACTTCATCTTCCTATAGGATTCAAGTAGACATGCCATTCCAATCCTATACATTTCCTATTCCTATGCTTTTCCTATCCTTTAAATCAAAGGAGCCCTTAATTTCATTGAAGTTCTTTTTGTTGCACTCAAATTACTTCAACTTTTAGGACCCACCATCCGTACAAGGGTAATGGAAATTTCTATGATCTTAGTGCAAGGCTTCACACAGAGACACTCAAAGTATTTCAATATTTTAAAATTCATTTTCTTCCCTAAAAATTGCCGACCGTCCATTCGTAACATGTAGTTCAATTTTGAGTAACATCACACATATGTCAAACATCAATCTTTTTTTTTGATATTTCGAGAAAATCTTCATATCCCATTTTTGGCCATCATATAAGGTGTACTGCGTGTGAAAACATAGACAGTGAAACTTTCAGCGTCACCTTAATTAGCCAAACTGGTGGGACGGTGAGGCCCGAATTAATAGCCACCACCTTCCTTCTTCTCCACTCGCCCCTCCCCTCCCCTCCCCATCAATATCTTCTTCAAAGCAGATTAAAGAGGATGGAGTGCCCCCACGACGGGTGCGGGAGCGTGGTCGCCTACAACGAGCTCCACGACCACGAGCTCGCGTGCCCGCACGGCCCGTGCGACTGCACAGAGGCCGGCTGCGACTTCTCCGCCTCGCCAGCAGCGCTCATCGCCCACCTCAGAGAAATCCATTCGATTTGTGTGGACATGATCCCGTACGGCACCGCGATGGCGTTCATCATCCCGGTGCTGGCACCGCCAGAGCCAAGACGTCCGGTCATCTTCTACGGGAACGATGGTACCGTGTTCGTCTGGCACACATATACGCAAGTCCAGCCGAAAAATGGATGCGTGCTGGCCTGCCTATCCGTTGAGTGCGTTAGGTCGGCGGCGTGCGTGTGGCCGGAGTACAATGTGAGTATGTCGTCGCACGGCAAGCCATTACTTAATCGCTCTGAGATTGGTTTAATGCTCCCCAACTATACGGCCACTATTCTGGCGAACAGCACGACCACGCCGGGCGCCGCCAAATGGTCGGAACTAGAGCGGTCGTTGCAATGGTATCAACCGTGCACGGAGCTGACTATCTGGGTTCGCATCGACAGGTGATACATGCGCCTATCTTAATCTTCGTGGTTATCTAATTGAAATTGCGGTTTATGCAGTACTGAATTAATTAATTTTTGTTGTCAGAAAGTTATCGTCGGACGGAAGTTCCTATTCGGAGCGGCGGGTTTAGGTTGCCAACTATGGGCTTTTTTCATTCAGAGGATTCACCAGGGCGGCCCTAACGACGATATATGATCTTATTTGGCGGAGAGGGTCCAACACTAAGCGCTTGATTGTATTCTGTGTTTATGTTCACATACTCTATGGTGTACTGTACTATGGAATCCCATGTCCGATTAAATGCACCTCTGGACCCTGCCAGGCATTTCCCTTGTTATCTTTTCTTTTTACACATACTGTAACCATTGTTCAACGCGCAGTCCATTGGCTTGGGTGCTAGATGCTTCCTCGGGAAGGTACCCTATCTTGCCCATTTGAGAACAGACGTCCCTATAATTGCTCAGAAGCCCCGCGAGGGCACGATGGTCTTTTCTGGGTGTATGTAAGATTTATCCTTGACCAGCCCTCCGCCCTTCTTCTCTTTCTGTTCTGCTGGTAGCTAGTAACTAGCCTTCACCAGCCCTCCACCCTAACTACTGAGTAGTAAAGTACTACGTACCTCGCAAGCCATGGCTCCATTGAGCCGGGCGGCCCGGCGGCAGGATATCCTAGGGAAGACGATGAGGACTAGGACCGCCGAGAAAAACTCATCTAGCCAGCTAGCGCGTCGTTGTATGGCCACTTATGATCGCCTGAGCATTCTCGCAGAGCAGTCTATCCTCTATTCGATGGAGAGCGAGCCAGTGGGCGAGGGTTCGTCCGGGTAGGTTTCTAGTGGCGTGTCCTCCAGTTCATTCTTATTTTCTAACTGTTTTTTCCATTTATTTACATCTCACAGGGCCGGCGGTTCAAACGTCTACCCGGTAACCCCCACGACGGTGGCGCCCCAAGTCCGGTCGTCGGAAGCTGAGTTCGGCCCCGTTTCACGGCCAAGCCAGGTAGGCTGTATGCCTCTATCCACTTTTTTTTAATACTCCCTCCAATCCATTTTAATAGACTCTGATTTAGTACTCCCTCCGATCCATTTTATTTGACTCAAATTTAGTCCTACTCCGGTTCATATTAATTGACTCTAATATGGATGTATCTAGACACATTTTAGTTCTAGATACATCCATATTGAAGTCAATTAATATGAATCGGAGAGTCTAAATTTGAGTCAAATAAAATTTGTACAACTTTGTACTAAATCCGAGTCAACTAAAAGGGATCATAGGGAGAATACAACTTTACTAAATCCGTGTTTACTACTACTACTAAAAGGGATAGGATGGAGTAGTTTATGTAATCACGGCTTTCCTTTTAATTATGTGTTGATGAACACTGTGATATTTGTGGAGCGTCCATGTGATGTCCATTCCTGTATCAAGATCTGTGCTAGAAATTAGTAGTACTCCTATTTTTTTGCGTGTAATTACTCATATATGAATTGGTTGGATTCTTTTTTGTTCCATACAATGATCGTGCCAGCAAATGGAGGTGAACATGGCCCACATAGGCAGCCAGCTGGGGAATGAACTCTCCCTTACCCCAGAGTTTGAGCCTGTTCACGTAGATTTGGCGTCCGAGAACAAGATCTGCCATAATCTTCAGCAAGGCATCAATACCTTTACTGCCGAGCTCGACAGGCTTAATGAGCAGAACCGCGTTTGTGTGGAACTGCATAACCAGAGCGTCACATTGATGAATGATGATGATGCAAACACCACCATCAAGGGCGAGGGTTCGTCCGGGTAAGTTTCTAGCGGGGTGTCCTTCAGTTGATTCTTATTTTCTAACCGTTTTTACATTTATTTACATCTCAAAGGGCCGGCGGTTCAAATGTCTCCCCGGTAACCACAACGACGGTGGCGCCCCAAGTCCGGCCGTCCGAAGCTAAGTTCGGCCCCGTTTCCCGGCCAAGCCAGGTAGGCTGTATGCCTCTGTCCACTTGTTTTTTTATAGTTTATGTAATCACTGCTTTCCGATTAATTATGTGTTGATGAACCCTGTGGTATTTGTGGAGCGTCCGAGTGTTGTCCATTCCTTTATCAATATCCATGCTAGAAATTAGTAGTCCTATTGTTTGCGGGTAACTAATACTCATATATGAATGGGTTGATTTCTTTTTTTTTCATACAATTATTGTTGTAGCAAAAGGAGGAGAACAAGGCCCACATAGGCAGCCAGCTGGAGAATGAACACTCCCTCACCCTGGAGTGTGATCGTCTTCACAGAGTTTTGGCGTCTGAGAAGGAGATCTCCTTTCATCTTGCGCAATGCGTCGACATGCTTAAGCAGCAGAACGCCTACTGGGTGGAACTGAACAACAAGAGCGTCACATGGATGGATACTGGAAGCAACCTCATCAAGTATCTCATGGAACAGAAGTTGAAATTAAAGCTCAAGAGGCAGATCTCGAGGGTGCTAATGCGCGGACAAACCGCCGTCCTTAAGGCGATTATCAAGGAGAAGGAGGATCTCCGTGCACAGCTAGCGACCTATATCTCGGCGTCCACCAAGAGCGTCCCTGAGTAGGAGATCTTGTTCTGCTAGTTAACTGCTTCATCACCTTAGTATCGCCATGTGCTCGTAAAACTGCTAGTTAACTTTCTGTTGGTATGTTGCACATTTGATCTGAACTTTGTGTTTTGCAATGCACAATTGATCAACTACTAGTAAGTGTATATTAAAATGGCGGGATACTCTTTTTAGCGGCGAAAATTTTCCATTTGTTGCTATTGTAGCGAATCTAAGCCCTTCAGAATCTTCCCTATCGTCAAGAAAACTTTCCAAAAACATAAGCATTTTGGAGGGAAACCTTGATGATATAGGCTATGAGGATGATCCTGGGTTGTGGTTCTTAGCGTGATCTGTAGATGGCAGTATGCTTCTTGTTCATACCTGAGGCTTTACTGAGGCTGCAAGATGTTCTCTAAGGACACTGTCAGTTATGTTCAGATAAGCTAGGGAAGAGATTACTGGTCTTGGAGCATATTGTCTTTTCGTGGGATTGAATTATCCGCTCACATTGCAGTAAATCATGCATATTTCGATTTATATTTTGGTGGAGTTTCATTCGATTTGAATAATTGGTTTGTGAGCAAATAATATTTAGTTTAAACTAGTGCTCGAATACGTAAGAAGCTATTTAATCACAAGCTAGTCATCCGAATGGGATGAAATATTCATAGATTTTAAAACAAGGCATCTACATATTACTGGATTTTTTTCAAAATTTTCTGAATAGTTTTTTCTTTTTTAGCTTCGAAATAACAGATAGTTTGGAACGTTGGATCTCGAAAGATGGTAGATGGTGGCACCTAGTCACAATGAGACTTGGAAGCATCAAGTCACTGAAGCTCCTCCAAACCAAGCTAGGAAAGGCATTGAAAATGAAGTTCTGCTCTAAAACATCTCTCATTTCATTTTGGTGCTCGCGCGGTTGCATGCTGCCCACGTGTTAAGGTACGTGTCTCTGGCATAGAGTACTACGATTATCGGCGAAAAATATATCGTAATGGAAACTGTAAAAAAAGCCCTCTCTGCTCAAGCTGATGTGACGAGACATCACTGCACCAAACGTCGTCGCAAATTTATAGATGGGTGGCGTGCTAGTCTACCATCTACCAACAGTCAAATCGGCGCCCAGTCGCAGCAGCAGCAGCCTAGAGTACTGCCTAGGTTTTGCCCCTTGCATGTCTATCATCTTTTTCTTCACCCTCGCAGAATCACGCGCACGCGCAGGATCTCGATCCCCACCACGCCGCATCACTAGTACTATACCTACGCCTTATGCTTTGATCAAAAATCGAATTTATTTTTACGCCTTAAGCTCTGAGATAGAGGGAGTATATTAGTTAGACTAGTCATAGTGGGAAGTAACATCAAAGTAGTATCATATAGATGTCTTCATTAATTAGCTTATAGACTCATTGTATCTTGGGAAGTGTGATGTTACAGTAACTAGCTACTGTATGTTACTCCATCCTCCTCTCTCCTCATTAACTCACTGCCACATAAGCAAATTTGCTGAGTTGGACACTTAGTTACTAGTGAAGATACTCCCACTATGAGACACGCCGCGCCGATCATTGCTAGTGCCTTACTATATGACATAAGAAGACCATGTGAAGGAGACATGCATCACCTTTTTTGGTGATGTAACTAGTCTGATACTGATGGGAGGGCCTGCTCGCTAGTACAGTAGTAGTAGTTGCATTTTTTGGGCTCACACCGGCGAAGGGCGCGAATCGGGCGCGTCGGCGCCTCGCGGCACGACGGTTTTCGCGTGTGGGGCCGCCTTGTCAGCGGGAGGACGCGACTGTTCGCATCAAAGGCGACGCGGGAAGGTTGGTAGTCCCCGGCGTTTAATGGTCTCCCGCGCCTAAACCTAGGCGGCCACGAGGGCAGCGGCCGGACACGCGGCGTGCAGTCGCCTACGCCGCCGTAAATGAGGGTAGTTGCCTACCACCAGCATAAAGTACCTACTACGCCGTCCACCCCCGCGGTGCTATCCTCTCATTTCCACCACCGCTTACGCTCCATTCTCTCCTCTCCACCTCAAAAATGCCGCGCCATCGGAAAACGAGGTTCTGTAGGCTTGGCCTCAAAGTCCGCGCGCAGCCTCCACCACCATCGCAGCCGGAGCCGGAGCCGGAGCCGCAGTCCGACGCGGAGTACAGCTCCGATAACGACGAGGACCCACGGTTGAAGGAGGAGTACAGCGAGCACGACCTCCGGATCTTGGAGGCTTCCCAACGGAAGTTCTGCGAGGACAGGGCTCATCGCCATTATGAGGCGTTCGCCCGCCAGCAAGCGATACTCTTCTTCCAGAAGGAGATTTCTCGGCTAAGGACTGAACCGCTGGGACAGCGCCGCCGGCAAGGTCTTTTGACGGCGTCCGCCATGCTCGATCGCCTGAAGCGCGAACAGTGGCTGCGCCAGTGATGAAGTGCTGGGTATTCATTTTCAACCTGTGTATTCATTTTGCCAAAATCCTCATGTATTTGCCAAATTTTTCCCTGATTTATGAGGAAATTCTAAGGTTTTGTCAAAATCTTAGGTATTCAGCTGCATACGCAAGAATACCCCTGGGGCCGCCCCTATCGCGAAGCATGGGACCAGAAGCGGGCACGGACGTAGGCTGCATAGGCGAAGAACGAGGACGAGGCAGACCCGTCGCGCGCCCCAACCGACGTCCATTAGATTAGGATTAAGTTTAAGTTTTATTTAGGCCTCCCCAACCGACGGCATCACTTGTGTTCATGTAGTATTATTATGGTGGTGTACTTGTGTTCATGTACTTGCTTCAGACATGTACTGCTGTGTTTGTTGAAGGAGACATGCATCACCCTTTCTTGGTGATGTCTTCCTGTAGCCCTTGTGCCGGCGTTCTGTGATGCCATTGAACTCGGTGGCCAAGTTTTTGCGGTGGACGAAATTAGGGGCTGGACGTACTGCTGGGACACCCCAAATGGTATTTTTTCAGTCCTTATGTTGCATTGCATGATACACTGCCTTAATCAATGAAGTTATTCATGAACTACCTTGTTTATATTTTACCTTTCATAAATGACTTAATGATCACACCGCCTTTTGCTGAATATGAATGAACCGTTGCTTGCAATGAATTAGTACTAATTAGTCACCAACAAACATAGTATGCTCAGTATGTGATTGCATTCCTGAATTAGTACTAATTAGTCACCAACAAACATAAGCATTTTGGAGGGAAACCTTGATGATATAGGCTATGAGGATGATCCTGGGTTGTGGTTCTTAGCGTGATCTGTAGATGGCAGTATGCTTCTTGTTCATACCTGAGGCTTTACTGAGGCTGCAAGATGTTCTCTAAGGACACTGTCAGTTATGTTCAGATAAGCTAGGGAAGAGATTACTGGTCTTGGAGCATATTGTCTTTTCGTGGGATTGAATTATCCGCTCACATTGCAGTAAATCATGCATATTTCGATTTATATTTTGGTGGAGTTTCATTCGATTTGAATAATTGGTTTGTGAGCAAATAATATTTAGTTTAAACTAGTGCTCGAATACGTAAGAAGCTATTTAATCACAAGCTAGTCATCCGAATGGGATGAAATATTCATAGATTTTAAAACAAGGCATCTACATATTACTGGATTTTTTTCAAAATTTTCTGAATAGTTTTTTCTTTTTTAGCTTCGAAATAACAGATAGTTTGGAACGTTGGATCTCGAAAGATGGTAGATGGTGGCACCTAGTCACAATGAGACTTGGAAGCATCAAGTCACTGAAGCTCCTCCAAACCAAGCTAGGAAAGGCATTGAAAATGAAGTTCTGCTCTAAAACATCTCTCATTTCATTTTGGTGCTCGCGCGGTTGCATGCTGCCCACGTGTTAAGGTACGTGTCTCTGGCATAGAGTACTACGATTATCGGCGAAAAATATATCGTAATGGAAACTGTAAAAAAAGCCCTCTCTGCTCAAGCTGATGTGACGAGACATCACTGCACCAAACGTCGTCGCAAATTTATAGATGGGTGGCGTGCTAGTCTACCATCTACCAACAGTCAAATCGGCGCCCAGTCGCAGCAGCAGCAGCCTAGAGTACTGCCTAGGTTTTGCCCCTTGCATGTCTATCATCTTTTTCTTCACCCTCGCAGAATCACGCGCACGCGCAGGATCTCGATCCCCACCACGCCGCATCACTAGTACTATACCTTTCTCTCCTCACCCCACCCGGCCGCGGCGCGCATCGTTTCTTCCATAGCGCTCGCCCTCTCCTCCGAAAACCCCAAGCGAAGTTGCATCCGCCATCCATCTAAATCCATCTTCACCTGATGGAATATTCAAGGCTTTGCCGGTGCGGCGGGGACGGCCACTTGGAGGCTCTCACCGGCGACAACATCGACCTCATCGCTGCGCATCTGGACGTTACCTACACCGTCCGACTTGCCGCATGTTCCAGGGAGCTCTACGACCAGATCAGCAATGATGAAGGTAAGATGCACCATTGGGATGAACCCTGCCTGCTGATGCCTCCGCCTGCTTATTGGTTCGATGAACCCTGGTTCGTGGCGACAGCATCTCGTCTGCATGTTACCGTGTACGACCTGGTGCCCCTTGACCATCCTCGCCGTTCTGTCACCCTGCCGTTCATGCACGACAGAAAATGGCTTGGCGCGAACGGCGACTGGATCGCCGCCGCCGATCATCGTGGGTGCCAGTGGTGCCTTGTGAACGTCTACACCGAGCGACATATCCCCCTTCCATCCCCACCTGATCCGAAGATTGGTCATGGTGTTACATATCAACCTGCTACTAAAGATTGGTTATACTATCTTTGCTGGAGTCGAGCAATTAATTTGTTGAAGATTGTAATCTGCCAAGTGCCCACAAAAGGTGGGAGGTACGCAGATTACAAGCTCATCGCCTTGTTCGACAAAAGGATTTTCTACCTTGAAGGGGGTGGCGACTGGAGAATGCTGAAGAACCCTACACCTGAACAAATTGTGCCGGCGTTCTGTGATGCCATTGAACTCGGTGGCCAAGTTTTTGCGGTGGACGAAATTAGGGGCTGGACGTACTGCTGGGACACCCCAAATGGTATTTTTTCAGTCCTTATGTTGCATTGCATGATACACTGCCTTAATCAATGAAGTTATTCATGAACTACCTTGTTTATATTTTACCTTTCATAAATGACTTAATGATCACACCGCCTTTTGCTGAATATGAATGAACCGTTGCTTGCAATGAATTAGTACTAATTAGTCACCAACAAACATAGTATGCTCAGTATGTGATTGCATTCCTGAATTAGTAATTCTACGCCACTGCAGAATATGGATGTAATTACCCAGTATCTCAAAAGATAAGGTAGCACTATGAAGGCACCCTTTTTGATAACCTTTTACACCCATTGTTTCATATATAACTAATTGATTTTTGCTCCAAAAGGAGGACGAGAGACCCCCGCCATCTGCATTAGAGAGATGCATAAGGACTTTCATAAGTATATGACTTAACGATCACATCCTTTATCTGAATATGAATGAACCGTTGCTTGCAACGAATTAGTACTAATCAGTCATCAGCAAACATAGTATACTCCGTATGTGAATGCAATCCTGAATTAGTAACTCTATCCACTGCAGAATATGGATGTAATTAACAAGTATCTCAAATGTTAACGTAGCACAATGAAGGCACCCTTCTTGATTAACTTTTACACCCATTGTTTCATATAACTAGTTGATTTTTGCTCGAAATAGAGGGCGAGGTACCCCGGCCTCTGCATCGAAGAGATGCATATGGCCGTTATTTAGTACTCCATCTCATGAAACATGTTATAACTTTTTCTTACTTTTGATTTACTCCCTCCGTCCCACCAAAAGTGTCTTGAATATCTGCCTTCTCCTTTTTTCCCTTAGAAAAGTAACTCAATCAAAATCCAATTATTTACTAAACAAGAATGAAATACTTGTTATGCCTAATTTACTTAGTTTAACCTGTACCTTTTTTAATTATGTTCTTTATCCGGCTAGATTTTTCTTTGCCAAATTGCCCGAAGCTTATGCATATTTCAACCCCATCGTGGATGTTATGCCTGTCATACCTCTATTTTTTTCTTCTATTAGCCTTTGTTTGGCAAGCTGCTTTAAGTTTCCCATGAAATGTTTAGTACTCTATCTACCAAATTGAATGTTGTATTCATTCCAAAAAATCAACAAAATGTGTACAAGGCGAGAACTTTTATATTTTTATATTACTAGTATGTATGCACGTCAAACCATTAAAGATTCTGTTTGATAATCAAAAGAATATTTATAGCATGCCTTTCGCAAGTTTTGAAAGAATATATAAAAAATCTAAAAAAATAGATGTAGAGAATGTATTATTCTACCAGAGTGTAAAATCTGAAATTGAGATACCCTATATTCGGGCCGCACAAAAATGACAGAATCTGATAGATTTTGAAGTTACAAAATGTTGGAAAATATATGTCAGATTTTGTTGTTGTTGCAAAACCTTAAATATAAGATATTTTGATTTGGACATTTGAATGTTGGTAGAACACAACATTGTTGACACCCGTATTTAATCTCCGTTTTCTTTGGAACTTCAAAATGCAGCTCTCAAAATTTTCAAAAACCATGCTACATGTAGCTCGAGCTATATTCATGGTTTTCGAAAGAAAATATTGCCAGCAATGCATATATAAAATACGAAAACAAGAGTGGTCCTACAAAAAATGATGTTTCTTCCCATCAGTCGGCAAACGAAGGGAACAAATAAAAAATTAAAAATATGTGTACATCTAACACTCACTCATTTCTTATCTACCTTTTCCTTTGATGTTTCCTTGAGAGTTGAGACCGTAAGAACCTTCCATTGATCCATGTAGCAGTGCTGAATAGCGATTTCTTTGATGGGGTTATTCATATGCTTCAGGGGTTTCAGATATTTGGTCATTTTTTGGGGTAGACCCAAGGCTCACGTGATGGTTCTAAAATATTGTAGAGTTAGCTATGTGCACTCTTCACAGAGAATCCTGCTGTTGTGCACCGTTAGATTTAGCACTCCAAGGGTCATGATTGAAGCTCTATACTCAGTTTAAAACTGGACCAACTGGTAGATTGTCTGTACTCCTATATTGTATACAAATATCTAATCATATACACCGTTGGATCACTTAAGACAAAGGGAATTAACTACAACACAGGACTTAAACTTAAGATGATATATTTGTCAAAATTTGAATGTATCTATATGCTTTCACTGTCTAGATACATCTGAATTTGGACAAATCTCAGACACTTTCGGTGGGACAGAGGTAGTATATAACTGTGTATACACTAACTAGTGTCTAGTTTTGGCGAAGTTAAGACTTGTTTCGTGGGATGCATGCAGTATAACTGATATATTGGACACTCGATTTGAACACATGAATGACCAATGTCCTTAGCTTACATAGTCGTATTTATACTGTGAGCATGAACGATGAACAATGCTGCTGTTTGAATATGGTTGCCAGTAACACCCTATTCGTCTCCATTTCTAATATTGCAGAAAACCCGATGTCCATGTTCGTAATCCCGCCACCGGTGGTGGATGATCAGCAGTACGCGTGGTTCCTCGCTCCATCTGCTGATGGCAAGCGATTGATGATCATCCTTACAGTAAACAACATTGGGATTGCCAATGCTGAAGTACCTCATGACATTCCCTATGCTGCTAATGGGCTTCAGCTACGGCAGTATCCTCCTGTTGCCACCTACGTCTTTGAGCAGGATCCCATATCTCTGTTCGTTGCAGCACGTGCAGGGGACTTTCATTGGAGGCAGGTTAACAGCCTCGGCGACCACTCTCTGTTCCTCGGACTCAATTACCCGATCATTGCCAACCTGAAGAAGCGTGAATCCAAAGCTCCTGATGGCACATTGGTTCCATTCATGAGGAAAAACTGCGTCTACACAGCATACCGGAAGTATCTTCATAATCAATACCCTAAAATTTTGCGCTGCAACCTCCAGCCAGATGAAGGTGAGACTGTGGGAGTTATCAGCCTTCCCAGAGTTAGTTGGGGTAGTGTCCGACAAGCGGCTATGTGGTTTAAGCCTGCTTTAAACATTGCCCGTTCGGTGTTACCTTTAAAAAAACACTGACACACTTTTTTATTATGCTTGAAGTGTTGAGAAGTAGTACACTGTTTTTAGTATGTACTAGTTTGAATCAGTTTATTTGAACACTGCCCTGCTTTTGTATTTCGTGTTGCCTTCATATTATAACCCATGCATGGCTGTTTTAGGATTGACTTTATTTCAGCACTATAATTACAATGTGTGTACGTCCTTTATAATATAGCCACCTCTTGTTGATCATAGTCATGAGAGGACCATTCCTATTTTTTCGCCGCTAAAGGGTAAAGTACATCCCTGGGGGCAGCGATTCTTGCTGCAGGCCACTAAACATGCATCAACTATGAGCAAAGAAGTTGATGTGCGACCTAGGTGACTGTGCGGACCCCACATGTTAACCAAAGAAACAAACATGTCAATACGGAACTAATGTACATACGACAACTCCTATATGATATGTGTACGATTGAGCATCTGGAGGTGTGCTGCCACCTGCTTCCTCACACGTTGGGTTTGATCTTGTGTTGCGTACACGGATCGGACTGAAATTGTCGTGTGCATAGCAAGGTTCATGTCAAGTCTAGGCAACAAATACTTTTGGGTTTCAACGGCCATCTACATGGTATTTGCTATAGGCCTACTTGCTCAGGCTGTTGAAGCCCAATAACTAGAAATGGGCTTTTCTGCTCATGCAATTTCGGCCCTTTTCTAATGAACCATAGATCCTATGATGGCAAAAAACAAAAACACGGAGATTCTGCATAAAAGTTGTTTTTATTTATTTAGAATTATCCGGTTGCAATTTTTGAAACTGCTCATGGCCAATATGAAAATCCTTGATCGCTCCATACCCACACGGATCACGGTATTTTTAAAAATTCATAAAGTGGATTTGAAATTTAAAACATATCCTAATAATTCCATGATTTATTCTATTAACTTGCAAGATCTTGGAGCGAAAGAGCTTGTATTAGCAGCGTCGTCAACGTTTTTAAAGACGGCAGAGGATCGGAAAAAAATCAGTTGGTAAAAAAATCCAAAAAAAAAGAAACATTTATCGTTTTGAGAGGATGACATGCGGGACCCATGAGGCAGCAGCATTCTCAACGTTTCCAAGGCGACACAGGATTTTAAAAAAGGCGAAATAGCCAGAAATTAGAGGTCAAAATAACTCCAAGAAAGGAAAGGTTTATTGTTCATAGAGGCTGACATGTGGGACCCATGAGCCAGCAGAATCCTCTAAGTTTCAAAGGCTGCAGGTGATCAAAAGAAAAAAGGAAGTAGCCAAAAATTAGGGGTAAAAATAATTCGAAGATAGGAAACTTTTATTGTTCGTAGATGATGACATGCGGGACCCATGAGCCAGCAGCTTACTCAACGTTTCAAAGGCGGCATGAGATCGAAAGCAAAAGGCAAGTGACAAAATATCAGGAGCCAAAGATAATCCAAGAAAAGAAACTTTATTGTGCATAGAGGATGACATGCGGGTCCCATTTAGCAGCAGCGGTCTCAACGTTTCAAATGCGGCTTGAGATCAAAAGAAAAAAAAGTTGATTGTACATAGAGGATGACATGCGGGTCCCATGAGTCAGCAGCTTACTCAACGTTTCCAAGGCGGTAGGGGATCAAAAGAAAAAGGCAAGTGACCAAAAATGAGGGTGAAAAATAATCCAAGAAAAGAAACTTTTATTGTACATGGAGAATTGCATGCGGGTCCCATTTTGCAGCAGCGGTCCCAACGTTTCAAATGCGGCTTGAGATCAAAAGAAAAAGAAAGTAGCCAGAAATTAGGGGGTAAAAAAACTCCAAGAAAGGAAAGCTTTATCGTTCATACAGGCTGACATGTGGGACCTATGAGGCAGCAGAGTCCTCAACTTTCAAAGGCCGCAGGGGATCAAAAGAAATAGGAAATAGCCAAAAATCAGAGGGTGAAAAAAACCCAAGAAAATGAACTTTTGTAGTACATAGAGGATGACATGCGGGTCCCATGAGCCAGCAGGTTCCTCAACGTTTCAAACGTGGCATGAGATCGAAAGAAATAGGCAAGTGACCAAATATCAGGATCCAAAGATAATCCAAGAAAAGAAACTTTATTGTACATAGAGGATGACATGCGGGTCCCATTTAGCAGCAGCGGTCTTAACGTTTCAAATGCATCTTGAAATCAAAAGAAAAAGAAAGTTGATTGTACATAGAGGATGACATGCCCATGAGTCAGCAGCTTACCCAACGTTTCCAAGGCGGCAGGGGATCAAAAGAAAAAGGAAATAGCCAAAAATCAGAGGGTGAAAAAAAACAAAGAAAATAAACTTTTATAGCACATAGAGGATGACATGCGGGTCCCATGAGCCAGCAGGTTCCTCAACGTTTCAAACGTGGCATGAGATCGAAACAAAAAGGCAAGTGACCAAATATCAGGATCCAAAAGTAATTCAAGAAAAGAAACTTGATTGTACATAGAGGATGACATGCGGGTCCATTGAGTCAGCAGCTTACTCAACGTTTCCAAGGCGGCAGGGGATCAAAAGAAAAAGGAAATAGCCAAAATCAGAGGGTGAAAAAAAATCCAAGAAAATAAACTTTTATAGCACATAGAGGATGACATGCGGGTCCCATGAGCCAGCAGGTTCCTCAACGTTTCAAACGTGGCATGAGATCGAAACAAAAAGGCAAGTGACCAAATATCAGGAGCCAAAAATAATTCAAGAAAAGAAACTTGATTGTACATAGAGGATGACATGCGGGTCCCATGAGTCAGCAGCTTACTCAACGTTTCCAAGGCGGGGGATCAAAAGAAAAAGGAAATAGCCAAAAATCAGAGGGTGAAAAAAAATCCAAGAAAATAAACTTTTATAGCACATAGAGGATGACATGCGGGTCCCATGAGCCAGCAGGTTCCTCAACGTTTCAAACGTGGCATGAGATCGAAAGAAAAAGGCAAGTGACCAAATATCGGAGCCAAAAATAATTCAAGAAAAGAAACTTGATTGTACATAGAGGATGACATGCGGGTCCCATGAGTCAGCACTTACTCAACGTTTCCAAGGCGGCAGGGGATAAAAAAGGAAATAGCCAAAAATCAGAGGGTGAAAAAAATCCAAGAAAATAAACTTTTATAGCACATAGAGGATGACATGCGGGTCCCATGAGCCAGCAGGTTCCTCAACGTTTCAAACGTGGCATGAGATCGAAAGAAAAAGGTAAGTGACCAAATATCGAGCCAAAAATAATTCAAGAAAAGAAACTTGATTGTACATAGAGGATGACATGCGGGTCCCATTTAGCAGCGCGGTATCACCGTTTGAGAGGCTGCGTGGGATCGAAAAGAAAGGCAATTGACCAAATATCGGGAGCCAAAAATAATTCAAGAAAAGAAAGTTTTATAGTACATAGAGGATGATATGCGGGTCCCATTTTGCAGCAGCGGTCTCAATGTTTCCAAGGCGGCACAGGACCAAAAGAAAAATGTAGTAGCCAGAAATCAGGGGGTGAAAAAAATCCAAGAAGAAAGATTTCAATTGGGCTGCATCTGGACATCTGGGCCTTCGAACTATCGTGCTTGGCCTTTTGACTCGTACAATTTCAGCCCACTCCAAAACAGGAAAGTTCGGAATTTTCTAAACAAAACAGGAAAGTCCTATGCTTCGCAAAAACAAAAAAACAAGGAGATTCAACATATAAGTTTGTTTATGTAAAAATAAAGATTTAATTTATCCGTTTGAAATAGCTCAGAGCGCAATACACTGTTTATTGTCTGCAAAATAATCAAGATATCACATGTTTGTTCTACGGGGAGGCTGACATCGGGGACCCATGAGCCAGCAGCGTCGTCAACGTTTTAAAGGCGGCAGGGGATGGAAAGAAAAAATAAACCAAAAAATCTGTTGGTAAAAAATCCAAGAAAAGAAACATTTTCGTTCTAAGAGGATGACATGCGGGACCCATGAGGCAGCAGCATCCTCAGCGTTTATTGTTCATAGAGGCTGACATGTGGGACCCGTGAGCCAGCAGCGTCCTCAACGTTTTAAAGGCTGCAGGAGATCGAAAGAAAAAATAAGCCAAAAATCATTTGGTAAACAAAATCCAAGAAAAGAAACATTTACCGTTGAGAGGATGACATGCGGGACCCATGAGGCAGCAGCATCCTCAGCGATTTCAAGGCGGCAGGGGATCAAAAGAAAAAAGGAAATATCCAGAAATTGATTAGGGGTTCAAAATAAATCAATCAAAGGAAACTTTTATTGTTCATAGAGGACATGTGGGACCGACCTCCCAACAGCGTCCTCATCGTTTCAGAGGGGGCAGGAGATCAAAAGAAAAAGGCAAATAGCCAGAAATTAGGGGTCAAAAATAACTCCAAGAAAGAAAACTTTTATTGTCGTAGAGGATGACATGCGGGACCCATGAGCCAGCAGCTTAGTCAACGTTTCAAAGGCGGCATGAGAGCGAAAGAAAAAGGCAAGTGCCAAAATATCAGGAGCCAAAGATAATCCAAGAAAAAACTTTATTGTACATAGAGGATGACATGCGGGTCCCATTTAGCAGCAGCGGTCTCAACGTTTCAAATGCGGCTTGAGATCAAAAGAAAAAGAAAGTTGATTGTACATAGAGGATGACATGCGGGTCCCATGAGTCAGCAGCTTACCCAACGTTTCCAAGGCGGCAGGGGATCAAAAGAAAAAGGAAATAGCCAAAAATCAGAGGGTGAAAAAATAAAGAAAATAAACTTTTATAGTACATAGAGGATGACATGCGGGTCCCATGAGCCAGCAGGTTCCTCAACGTTTCAAACTTGGCATGAGATCGAAAGAAAAAGGCAAGTGACCAAATATGAGGAGCCAAAAGTAATTCAAGAAAAGAAAGTTTTATAGTACATAGAGGATGACATGAGGGTCGTTAGCAGCAGCGGTATCAGCGTTTGAGAGGCGGCAGGGGATCGAAAGAAAAAAGAAATTGCCAAAAATCAGAGGGTGAAAAAAAACCAAGAAAATGAACTTTTATAGTACATAGAGGATGACATGCGGGTCCCATGAGCCTGCAGGTTCCTCAATGTTTCAAACGTGGCATGAGATCGAAAGAAAAAGGCAAGTGAAAAAATATCGAGCCAAAAATAATTCAAGAAAAGAAAGTTTTATAGTACATAGAGGATGACATGCGGGTCCCATTTAGCAGCAGCGGTATCACTTTGAGAGGCGGCGGGGATCAAAAGAAAAAAGAAATTGCCAAAAATCAGAGGGTGAAAAAAAACCAAGAAAATGAACTTTTATAGTACATAGAGGATGACATGCGGGTCCCATGAGCCTGCAGGTTCCTCAACGTTTCAAACGTGGCATGAGATCGAAAGAAAAAGTCAAGTGAAAAAATATCAGGAGCCAAAAATAATTCAAGAAAAGAAAGTTTTATAGTACATAGAGGATGACATGCGGGTCCCATTTAGCAGCAGCGGTATCATTGAGAGCGGCGAGGGGATCAAAAGAAAAAAGAAATTGCCAAAAATCAGAGGGTGAAAAAAAACCAAGAAAAGAAAGTTTTATAGTACATAGAGGATGACATGCGGGTCCCATTTAGCAGCAGCGGTATCACCGTTTGAGAGGCGGCGGATCGAAAGAAAAGGCAAGTGAAAAAATATGAGGAGCCAAAATAATTCAAGAAAAGAAAGTTTTATAGTACATAGAGGATGACATGCGGGTCCCATTTAGCGGCACCGTTTGAGAGCGGCGGGGATCGAAAGAAAAAGGTAAGTGACCAAATATGAGGTGCCAAAAATAATTCAAGAAAAGAAAGTTTTATAGTACATAGAGGATGACATGTGGGTCCCAGTTAGCAGCAGCGGTATCACCGTTTGAGAGGCGGCAGGGGATCGAAAGAAAAAGGCAAGTGGCCAAATTTGAGGTGCCAAAAAAACTCCAAGAAAATAAAGTTGATTGCACATAGAGGATGACATGCGGGTCCCATTTAGCAGCAGCGGTCTCAACGTTTCCAAGGCGGCAAGGGATCAAAAGAAAAAGAAGTAGCCAGAAATCAGGGGGTCAAAAAATCCAAGAATAGAAAGAATTTTGGTTCATAGAGGATGACATGCGGGACCCATGATCTGCATCGTAAACGGCTCGATCGGAGAACGTTGAACGAGATGGCGCGATCTAGAAAAAAACAATGCCAGAGAGGCTGCCATCTGGTCCCTACATCCCTCGGCGGTGCGGATTTGCGTTGACTCGGCCGGCGAACCCGAGATTTCGAGATGCACCACGTCCCGGGCCACCATACGCGACGTTTTGGCCGCTTTCGTCGGGCTAGGTGGCCTCAAAAACGAGAAAAAAAAAGTTTTGACATGCACCACGGAGGGACCAAAATCGTCGGCCATGGTACACCAGCAACCACGGCGCGACTTCAACTTCGTCGTCCATGGAAACTTTTCTTGTAGTGCTAGCACTGTTGCTGGTGTGTGAGTGCTCGAAGGTATCTCCTTTAGATTCTGCAATTAAATCTTTTTGTTTCTTGTTTTTATTTTCACTAGTTAGGCTTAATGGAAAACAACAAAAAAATTAGAGATCTTTATAGTATTTATCTTGAATTAGGACATGATGTGTTTGAAGAGAAAATTAAAAAACCCATGGAACTTTGTTTGCAAAATAGTTGTAGCAATGTTATTAGCATGAACTCTTTGAACACCATTATTGCTAAAGCTATGGAAGAATTTAAGCTTGGGGAAGCTGGTTGTGATATTTTTAGTCCCCAAGCATGGAGGAGAAAATTTACTTTGATGATACTTTACCTCCTATATATGATGTTTACAATGATGAATATGATATTTTCAGTCCACCTACTATTGAGGAGAAAATTAATTATGATTACAATATGCCTCCTATATATGATGATTATGGTGATGAGAATAATGATAGCTATTTTATTGAATTTGCTCCCACTACAATTAATAGTAATGATTATGCTTATGTGGAGAGTAATAATTTTATGCATGTAGCTCATGACAAGAATGTTGTATGTGATAGTTATATTGTTGAGTTTGTTCATGATGCTACTGAAAGTTATTATGAGAGAGGGAAACATGGTTATATGCATCTAAATAATATTAAGTTTCCCCTCTTTATATTGAGAATCTTGAAGTTACTCGTGTTTTATCTTCCTATGCTTGTCACTTTGTTCTTCATGAATTTATTTGTGTACAAGATTCCTTTTCATAGGAAGTGGGTTAGGCTTAAATGTGTTTTGAATTTGCTTCTTGATGTTCTCTTTTGCTTCAACTCTTATTTCTTGCGAGAGCATCATTAAAATTACTGAGCCCATCTTAATGGCTATAAAGAAAGCACTTCTTGGGAGATAAACCATGTGTTTATTTTGCTACTATATTTTTGAGTCTTGGAAGTTGTTACTACTGTAGCAACCTCTCCTTATCATGTTTTTGTGCCAAGTAAAGTCTCTATGGTAAAGTTGATACTAGATTTGGATTACTGCGCAAAAACAGAATTGCTGTCTGTCACGAATTTGCGTAGATCTCTCTGTAAAAAAATCAAAAAAATCTGCCAATTTAAGTGCGTGATCCTCAGATAAGTACGTAACTTTAATTAGTTTTGAGTTTTTCCGTTTGAGCAAGTTAAGTGCCTCTGGAAAATTCGTCTTTACGGACTGTTCTGTTTTGATAGATTATGCCTTTTATTTCGCATTGCCTCTTTTGATATGTTGAATGGATTTCTTTGTTCCATAAACTTTCAGTAGCTTTGGGCAATGTCCAGAAGTGTTAAGAATGATTATGTCACCTTTGAATATATGAATTTTTTATTATGCACTAACCCTCTAATGAGTTTGCTTTAAGTTTGGTGTGGAGAAAGTTTTCAAGGGTCAAGAGAAGAGGATGATACAATATGATCAAGAAGAGTGAAAAGTCTAAGCTTGGGGATGCCCCCGTGGTTCATCCCTGCATATTTTAAGAAGACTCAAGCATCTAAGCTTGGGGATGCCCAAGGCATCCCCTTCTTCATCGACAACTTATCAGGTCACTTCTAGTGAAACTATATTTTTATTCCATCACATCTTATGTACTTTACTTGGAGCGTCTGTGTTCTTTTATTTTCGTTTTGTTATTTTCATTCTCTGAATAAATTCATGCTCATCTGGGAGAGATACACGCTCCGCTTTTTCATATGAACACTAATGTTCTTCGTTTTTACTTTTAATGTTCATGGCGAAGGCAGAAAATTGCTTCGTTGATTGCTATTTGGTTGGAATCAGAAAATGCTTCATATGGTTTTGAATAACTTGATACTTGGTAATTGTTTTGAGCTCTCATAGATCATGTTTAAGCTCTTGCATCATGTAGTTTAATCTATTAGTGGAGAACTACCGTAGAGCTTGTTGAAATTTGGTTTGCATGATTGGTCTCTCTAAGGTCTAGATATTTTCTGGTAAAAGTGTTTGAACAACAAGGAAGACAGTGTAGAGTCTTATAATGCTTGCAATATGTTCTTGTGTAAGTTTTGCTGTACTTGTTCATACTTGTGTTTGTTTCAAACAACCTTGCTAGCCCAAAGCCTTGTACTGAGAGGAAATGCTTCTCGTGCATCCAAACACCTTGAGCCAAAACCCATGCCATTTGTGTCCACCATATCTACCTACTATGTGGTATTTTTCTGCCATTCCAAAGTAAATTACTTGAGTGCTACCTTTAAAATTTCATTCCTTTGTCTTTGCAATATATAGCTCATGGGAAAATAGCTTAAAAACTATTGTGGTGATGAATATGTAGCTATGTGTCTTAGTTCTTATAAGTTGCTTGTTGAGCGGTAACCATGTTTCTGGGGACGCCATCAACTTTTTACCTTTGTTGGATATCATGTGAGTTGTTATGCATGTTCGTCTTGTCTGAAGTAAGGGTGATTTATCATGATCAAATGGTTTGAGTATGCATATGTGTTAGAGAAGAACATTGGGCCGCTAACCAAAGCCATGTATCATGGTGGAAGTTTTCAGTTTGGACATTCATCCTCAATCTCTTATGAGAATATTATTTGTTGTTGAACGCTTATGCATTAAAGAGGAGTCCATTATCTGTTGTCTATGTTGTCCCGGTATGGATGTCCTAAGTTGAGATCTATTAAAAACGAGAAATCAAATGTGATTGATCTCCTTGGACCTTTGTACAGGCGGCATAGAGGTACCCTTTGTGACACTTGGTTGAAACATATGTTATGCAATGATAATCCATGTAAATCCAAGCTAATTAGGACAAGGTGCGGGCACTATTGGTATTCTATGCATGAGGCTTGCAACTTGTAGGAAGTATTATGCATAACACATATGAATTATTACTACCGTTGACAAAATTGTTTCTATGTTTTCAAAATAAAAGCTCTAGCACAAAAATAGTAATCCATGCTTCCCTCTGCGAAGGGCCATTCTTTTACTTTATGTTGAGTCAGTTTACCTACTTCTTTCTATCTTAGAAGCAAACACTTGTGTTAACTGTGTGCATTGATTCTTACATGATTACTTATTGCACTTGTTATATTACTCTATGTTGACAATTATCCATGAGATATACATGTTACAAGTTGAAAGCAATTGCTGAAACTTAATCATCCTTTGTGTTGCTTCAATGCCTTCTACTTTGAATCTATTGCTTTATGAGTTAGCTCTTATGCAAGTCTTTTTGATACTTGTCTTGAAAGTACTATTCATGAAAAGTTTTGCTATATGATTCATTTGTTTAGTCATTATCTCTTTGTTAGCAATTCATTGCTTTGAATCACACCATTCACCTCATATGCTTTACAATGATGTTGATCAAGATTATGTTGGTAGCATGTCACTTCAGAAATTATTGTTGTTATCGTTTACCTACTCGAAGTAGGAACTAAGCTTGGGGATGCTTGATACGTCTCCAACGTATCTATAATTTCTTATGTTCCATGCCAGTTTTATGACAATACCTACATGTTTTGTCCACACTTTATGATGTATTGATGCATTTTCCGGAACTAACCTATTAACAAGATGCCGAAGTGCCGTTCTGCTGTTTTTGGTTCCAGAAATCCTACAAAGGAAATATTCTCGGAATTGGACGAAATCAACGCCAGTATCTTATTTTTCCGGAAGCTTCGAGCACCAAAGAAGGGCCAGAGGAGGAGGGGGCCCCACCCACAAGGCGGCGGCCAGGGGGCGCCCCTATGGTGTGGCCCCAGACTCCAGGCTGCCCTTCGGCCTATAAAAATCCTCCGTCGAAAAACCTAAAAACATAAGCCACGATACGAGAAAATTTCAGTCCGCCGCCATCATGGCCAAGATCGGGGAAGTCTCTGTTCCGGCACGCCGGGGCGGGAATTGGAATCCATCTCCATCGACACCACCGCCATCTTCATCGTCGTTGCTGTCTCCCATGATGAGGAGGGAGTAGTTCTCCCTCGAGGCTGAGAGCTCTACCGGTAGCTATGTGGTTAATCTCTCTCTCATGTACCTCAATACAACGATCTCATGAGCTGCCTTACATGATTGAGATCCATATGATGAGCTTTGTATCACTATTAATCTATGTGCTACTCTAGTGATGTTATTAAAGTAGTCTATTCCTCCTTCATGATGCAAAGGTGACGGTGTGTGCATCATGTAGTACTTGGCGTAGGTTATGATTGTAATCTCTTGTAGATTATGGAGTTAACTATTACTATGATAGTATTGATGTGATCTATTCCCCTTTCATAGCTATTGGTGACGGTGTGTGTAACATCCCAAATTTTCAAACAAAGAAGAAAATGAATTTCTTTAATTCCAAATTTTGGAACCAACAAAAACTTTTCTTAAATTAAGTGTGATACCTAGTGATCTTGCTTGATTATTGTTTTAGTGCTATGATTGCTTGTTGTTAGTAATATAAATGATCTTAAACCCTAAACCCTACCCCTCTTATCACCATCCTAGCTAAAATAAAATAAAAAGAAATGAAATAAGAACAAGGTATATGAGCCTATGGCTATTTTTTTTACAAACCTTTACCCTAGACCCTTATACTTGGTTTAGAGGTTTGGAAAACCTTCATACACCCTATCTAGCACCTATCAAACCAAATCCAAAGTAAAACCAAAGAAATTAAAAAGAAACTGAAAATGCCATAGAGGCATATGAGGGTAAAATGCAAATTTATGAAATTAGGAACCTTGACCCTAAGACTTGTTGTGAATGGTGGGATCACTCCTATATACCATTTCCACACTCAATACCACTATTAAGGTCAAGCCAAGTCAAATTAAAAATCAAATGCAACATAGGCATAGAGGCATATGTGACACATAGCCATAACACCCAATTCTTGCTCCATGACTCTAAACCTTGATCAAATGATGTGAAACCATCTCTCAACCTAATATAACATTAAATGGACCCCAACCCATGTCCAAGTAAAGCAAGATCAACAATTGACAAAAATAATGAAATATGACACATCACCTCTTATGGGTTATGGCCAATTTTGCAAATCTTTGAACAAAACCATTTGAAATGGTTTCAATGGTTGGAAAATGTTTCTAAACTAATAAGAGTCACATTAGAGTCAAGAAAATTCAAATCAAATGGAGAGAAAACAAAGAGAGAGAGAATCCCAATTTTACTCACATACACATAAGGCCAATTTTGCAAATCTTCACCAAAGGCCACCATTGCTTGATCTATTGCTTGGAGAACACTTATATATGATAAACAAACACAAATGCATCAAAGAAACCAGAATCAAATCCAAGGAAATCTCAAAACCAACATACATGTGATAATGGTCAAAATGGAGTTTTATAAAATGTTCACTACTTTACCCCCTGGTTTTGACTTTTCTTCAAACCAAACTTAGTCAACCATTGCCATGTCATCCAAGACCAAGTCAAGGTGAACAAATTTCATGTTGACCACCATACCTAACTCTGACTAGGTTGACCAGAAACAATTTGACAAAATAGGACTTTGAAACAAAGTGTAGATGACCTCATTTTGGACATGTTGCAAACCTTCACCAAAATGAACACCACCACCACCATTCTAACACAATAATTATATAAATGAGTTGTACCAAAAAGAAATCCAAAATTCATCAAAAATGTTCTTGCGCCCCTTATGTCGAGCACATTGCAGGCATGATTCTGAAATGGTAATACCCCTCTTTACCCAGCAGTTTCTAACCTAAACCCCTTTTGATTTCTGTTGATCATTGCTCCCCTATCACTCCTACACCAAGCCTAGTACTTGACATGGTCGATTAAAGTGAGGAGGCACCCCTTTTCTTCTCATGTCGTGCACCCTTGGCAACCTTTGGGCAAACCCATCCCTAGCCTCTCTCTCTCAGCACCACCATGTCTACGAGCATCTACTCATCACCACGAGCATGCCATTGCACGGCCCGAGCCCGCTGAGCCACGGCATTGGCCAGCACCAGCACGCCCAGCACCATGCCAGGACGTGCCAGTCACGCGGTGACCGCGCTCTGGAGCGTGCCAGAGCATCTCGCGCCAGCTCGACGCCGTCCTCCCCCTGCACCCCTACGCCTGCGTCGAGCATCCACTCGCCACCCTTCACACGCTAGACACGCGCCATAGCCTGTCCCTGCACCGTCGCCGTCGTCCTCGACGAAATAATGCCGCACGCCCTGCCGCACTCCATGCAAGCGCCCGAGTGATCCTATCGCGCCCTGGACGCAACAGCTAAGCCTAGAGCATCGCCTACGAGATGCCGTCCTCGCCACGCCCTTTCGCACGCCGAAGCGGCCGCGCCATGGACGCTCTCTCACAGCACCCGCCGGTCACCTCGCCATCTATAAATAGAAGCCCCCAGAGCACACCTCCTTCACACTCATCTCTTCCCCTCTCATCACTGCCTCTGCCTGACCACTCAATTGAACCCCACCTCGCCGGAGCCGCCCCAATTGGAAGCTCGGAGCCGCTGGAGCTCGCAGATCCTCGCCAGCAATCCTCGCCTCCCCACGCTCCGCCACTGTACCAGGAGCCCCATCACCCTCGCCAACGTCGCCTCGAACCTCGCCATTGACCGCCGGTGGCCTACAGCGCCCTCCGACCCCCTAGGTACGCCGCCAGCACGTCGGGATCTCGTCGGAGACGACGAAGCTCCACGGCCATGCGATCTGGTTCTGATCTAACGGACCACATCACGCATACCGTTTGGTGTTAAAGAGCCACTGACGAGTGGCCCCCACCTCGTCAGGCGGCCCGCACCCACGGGCTGTGTTGCTGGGCCGTGCAGCTCTGTTTATTTTGTTTCGGCCCATTCTGGTTTCCCGCGTGGCCCGCCAATTCAAACTTCGTTTAGTTAATTTAGTCAAATTCAAATACTGCTGCCCATTCAAAATTTAATAACTTTCAAACTACTGCACCACATTTTACCTATTTTATATATTTAGAAAGCTCATGAAATTATCTAAATAATGCCACTGGCCTCGGGTCCAAATTAGTAATTGAATTTAAATGACAAAAATAACAAGGCAGGACCTTTTATAACTTCAAATAAACATTAAAAATTAACTACAAATTATTTTGAGTTGAATCCAACTCTCATAAATCACATTTTACATACTCTAATTACTTATGCAAAAATATGGTATAGTTGTATTACATGATCATGGACTAGAACTAAATAGTGGTGATGAAGCTATTTCTAGTCCATTTAACACATACACCTCAATGGGTTTAATAGTATGAGAGCTACTCTCTCATTTAAATTGTGATCCTAAGTAATCCAAATAGAGGTCCTGACCTTGGTCTAATAAGCCTCATGCTTGGTTACTTAGAGACATTAAATCATGAGCATGCTAGTATTAAAATGCATGAGGTTTAGCACCTCATTTAAATTCCACTCTCAAATAATAGATATGAGATGTTGACCTTAGTCAACTAAAATCCATACCTTATTATTATTTGAAGAGATTAAATCTTAAATGAGATTCAATGAGAGGAAATTATTTTCTCCAAAGCATTAAGAAGCTATACCAACAAATAATTCTAATGAGAGGAAATTAATTTTCTCCGAAGCATTAAGAAGCTATACTAACAGGTAATTATAATGAAGGGAAATTATTTTCTTTAACCTAAACCAAGTAAGTCACCATGCTAATAAGATGTGATGCTAGCATAGGCTTGTGTGCATCCTTGGTGTGTTTAGCTTAACACTTAAGCTTATGTGGTGATTGTATACCTCGTATTCGTGTATAGACGCTAGTAACGAGGAGTATCCAGAGGAGGAAGACTACACCCAAGAGGAGGAGGAGGAAAACTTTGACTCCTACCCCAATCAAGGCAAGCTATTACCAATGCAAGCTAACACTCTTGCAAGCCACCCTAATGCAAAGCTCTTCATGAGCAAGGCACCCTTACACTTTACTTATGCTTAAATAATCATATCCTATGTCTTTACCTTGCTTTATATTACAAAGTTTAATTTTTGATTTATGATTCACTGGGGCTAGAATAGCACAAGAGTATCAAAATTAGCCTAAGCAAATATAGCTAGATAGCACCCCCTTATGATTAGTTGCTAGTGCTAAATGAATAAAACTGACTACTCTAGATGGGAACATGTGAAATGAAATGACGCTGAAAACCTTGGAATGATGGAGCATTCCATGGCCAGATTTTTGAATAGCGGAGATGACTGATGTATGAATTTGGGAAGTTTTGTGAAAACAGATGATTGGGTTCGGATGCGATACCATTCCAATTTAAAAGTACCCCCACAATACCCAACATGGGAAGGGCTTAACTTGAAAGTTATGTGCCCTAGTATGGGTTCCCTCTAAACAAGTGTCATCGGGGTTATGCCAAGGGCTGCCCCCAAAGAATTATGAAATGAATTGACATGACGTGAAATGAGGTGAATGTACGACCCAAGCCCTGTGCAGTTCCCGAGTTGACAGTTGGTTTTCACCGGGAGGCCAAGCTCATGGGGAGAGGTGCCTATACTAGGGTATGTAGGTGAAAAGTTATGGTTGGTAGTCCGCGCACGGAGTGCGGTAAATCAGGGCCAGTTAACCCTGACGGATTATTGCAAATATTCTGGCACAAGTGTACGGCCTCTGCAGAGTGTAGAACTATTCGAATAGCCGTGTCCACGGTTACGGACGATTGGAAGGGCCATACTGTTCCGTCATCAGGCTCTTTTCGAAAATATGATGTGTGACTTGTGACTTGAATTTTTTTTAAAGGTGATTGGTGACGTTGAATTAAATCACAACAGAGTTGTGGGAATGACACTAAGGTTTCCACTTGAGTTCGTCTAGCGATTCAAGCATCTTTACTAAATGTGTATGAACTAAACTTGGCTTTACGCAAATAAACCTAGAGCCTAGCAAACCATTAAAATTGGTAATTACTTACATTAGTATTAGTTTGCGAGTACTTAAAGTACTCATGGCTGTGTCCCTGCTATTCCAATGCCAGACTATGAAGAGGAGCATGACTATGAAGATGACGGTCAGGACGTCTATCAAGACTAGGATGCTTCTAACGTCAAGCGTTGGCCTGTGGATAGATAGTTCCACCTACTACGACGCTTCCGCTATTTATTTGAGTTCGTTGATCTTAGAGATTAACTATTTGTGTAATATTGGATCATGTGATATATATATGTAAGCCTCTCCGTGTTGTAATAAATGATGACTCTATGATATTCAACTATTATGTCTCGCAACAACATTATTCCTGGGATTGCGATGTATGACATAATAGGCACCGGACTTAAAAATCCGGGTGTTGACAAGTTGGTATCAGAGCCATTGTTTGACCTTAGGAGCCCCTAGTTTAGAATGGACGTTTGAAACCTTTAGATTTAAACAGAAATGAAAGGAATAATTATAAAAATATATATTCACACTCTTACCCTTGAGATCCTTTGCAAAAATAATAAGTTCATGTTTTCTCCTTACAATTAAATTAAAATTTTGAACACTCACACTTCTCTAACTTACTCATCCATGCCTCTACAGATGGAGCCTTTTGTCCAGACTGAGGTGTACCAGCTCGGGAATGGCGGAGACCTGATCTTCGAAAGGGACCTTCATGCCCTCTCGGAGTCCCTTGGACGCTCGCCACCCGTGTTCTACGGGGGACAGGTCAATGACCAGCCCGGTGGACAGCTACAGTGGGTGATCATGGCTGATCTCCCCGGGAAGCCTGAGTCTCCCATGTTCGGCAGGATCCAGTTCTCTCTCAGGGAGAACAACTGGGCGGATGGACTCACCCGCGCCATGCAAGAAGCACTCGCACGTCTGTGCGGGCAAAACGCCATGGCTCTTCAAGGAGGACACGTCGCTCACCTCGCAAGGCACAACTCCCTTGGAGTACCTCTGAACCTGCCATACCACCCCGTGCTGAGGCACCATGTGGACCATCTCGACTTCATGCTGTGTGAAACTCACACCGCGATGGACAACTCCCATGGCCTCACCAACTACGCCTACAGCCAGATGCTCCAGAAGGATGAGACCATCAAGGTCATCACCAAGGAACACCGGGCTCTTCGTTGTGAAAACGCGAAGAAGGACTACGCCATCCACCGCCTCAAGGCCAAGGTCGCCGCAATGAAGGAGACCATCAGGACCCAAGAGGACCAACTCCGAGCCCTCGAAGGAGAAGGAGAAGGAGAAGGGGAGAACCTTCCAGGGGATGGCCACTCCTATGCGAGCAACGAGGAGAATGATGACCTGGACTTCTACCCCTACGGAGATGACCCCGCCCCGATCAATGTTGATGGAGAGTAGTCACTTGTGCACTTTACGTAGGTGTGAGTTGTATCGGTCCCAATGTATCGTAGCTTGATAAAAGGGTTCTTCAACCCCCCCCCGATGTGTTACCTTGTACTGTTGCATCAGGAATAAAATAAGAGTATGTTTAGTTTCCATATGTCAAGAACTCAAGTGTTAAATTTTGAACCTTACCTCCAAAATGAGCCCTAGAACTTTCCCTCTCATCTCATGATCTATCTCAATATTCAGATGGCACCTCCCAGCCGTGCATCACAAGATGCTATGATGCAACTGCTGCAGACCCTTATGGCAGAGAAGCTGAACGCTGAAAGGCAAGCCAATATCGCTGCTCTACAACAGATTGCCCAGAACAACCAGGGCCACGGAAACCATGACCACCCAGGCTCAAAGTTGAAAAACTTCCAGAACACCAACCCTCCGGTCTTCAGCAAGACGGAAGAACCTCTCGATGCGGACGACTGGCTTCAGACCATGGAGAACAATCTTGAAGTGGCCGGAGTAGAGGCCAACGACAAGGTTCTGTTTGCCACGCACTATCTGGCAGGACCCGCACGTGCCTGGTGGAATAGTGCCCGCGCATTAAATGCGGGGCAAATGATGACTTGGGCTGACTTCAAGCTCAAGTTCAGCAAGTACCATGTGCCCCCAGGCCTGATCAAGAAGATGAGGGATGAGTTCCGTGAACTCAAACAGGGCAGAATGACTGTGGTGGAGTACCGTGACAAGTTCCTTACCTTGTCAAGGTACGCCCCGGACGAGACGGATACCACCGAGAAGAGGAAAGAGAGATTCTTGAATGGACTGCACGACGAGATGCAGACCGTGTTGGTCAACATCCCTTTTGCTGACCTTGAAGCCCTTGTTGACTCTGCCATTCAGATGGAGGGCAAGCTGAATCAGGCCAATGAAAATCGCAAACGCCGAATGATGAATCAGAGTGGGCCCAGCAATAACCCTAAGTTCCGCCCTAGCTCCAGCGGAGGATTCAATCCCAGAAATAACAAGCCACCGACACCGATGTCGCGCCCCGGTTATCAAAACCGGAGTGGCGTGCCAGGAGGCCACCCCAACCACAACAACCACAACTATGTCCACCATAACACCAACTTCAACCGCGCACCGACAAGAGCCCCCGCCAACAACCCCAACACCAATACTGCTCCAAGGACTGGGAGCAATGCTATTCCTGTCGCTACCAAGGACAAAGCCACAATCACTTGCTACGAGTGTGGTGTAGTGGGACACTATTCCAATGAGTGCCCCAAGAGACTCGCCAAGCTCGCCGCCAACACCGCTGCATCTGCTCAGCAGCAACGCCGTGTCACCAACGGCAAAAAGTTCGCCCCCAACAACCCCAACCACCGCAACAGCCGCCTTTTTCACATGAATGCAGAGGAAGCCCAGGATGCGCCAGATGTCGTGCTGGGTATGTTCTCTGTTATTTCAGTACTGGCAAGAGTGTTGTTTGATTCTGGAGCATCGCTTTCATTTACCACCAAGAAAGTTTGATGCACTAGTAAGATTCCACCCATCAGTTAGGAGTATATCATGCTAACTCAAATACCCAGTTCAACTTCAAAAAGCTAACAAAATTCTCAAAGAGGTATCCATCAGAATCCAGGAAATAGAGTTTTAGGCCAATTTGAGCGTTCTGAGACAAAAGGGTGTGAAAGTAGTACTGAGTATGGATGGGAAATCCAAGCATCAAGGAATGATTGACGGTGCCAGCAAGGCCATAACCAGGACTAGTAGCACTGGAGCATTAATAGCACCTATCTCAGAAATACTGCCCAGAAAATTTACCTACAGCCAGAGTTTAGCCACTCCTACCCAGGATCGGATCGGGTCGTGTGTAGACTCTGATATGTTTCCTGATGATCTACCCGGTATGCTCCCAGATCGGGATATTGAGTTTATCCTTAAGTTCATTCCTGGAACCGGAACCATAGCCCAGATAGCTTACAGCATGAACCCGGCAGAACTAGTGGAAATGAAGAAACCACTGGATGAACTGTTAGCCAAAGATCTGATCCGACCAAGTGCGTCACCTTGGACATCCCCGTTTCTGTTTATGGATGAGAAAGACGGTGCCATTCGTTAGGTACAGATTACCGCAAGCTGACTGATGTTACTATCAAAAACAAATACCCTTGCCCAAGCTAGAAGACTTGTTCGACCAGTTGACGGGTGCCACTGTGTTCTCTAAGATTGATCTTAGGACAGGTTACCACCAACTGAAGATCCGTGCAACGGATATCCTAAAGACGACATAGTTGGACCAACCCATGCTCCCGCTTACTTCATAAATCTCATGAATAAGATCTTCAGGAACTTCTGGACAAGTTTGTCGTCATTCGATGACATCCTAAATCCTAAGTCCGATAAGGAACCTGGGCAACACCTAGAAACCATCCCAGGAACCCTTAGACAACCCCAGTTGTACGCCAAGTCCGCAAGTGCAATTTTAGTTGAAGGAAGTCGGATTCCTGGGACACACCTTATCAGCCAGAGGAATTGCCATTGATCCTACAAAGAGTAAGACCGTTGCAGAATGGAAAACACCAACCACTTAGATGGAATCCCATACTTCTCTCGGATTAGCGAGTACTACCGCTAATTCGTTGAAGGAGCAAGACCCCTAGAACTTACGACACTAAGGTTAACTTTGAAAGTTTGGCGTCACCACCTCATGGGTAGTCGATGCAAGATCTATTCCAATCACAAGAGTTTAGAGTATGTCTTCCTGATAATCCACCTGCTCAATCTCTCTTAGGAACCTAACCCTTCTTAAAATCTCGGGACGAGATTTGTTTAAGGGGGAAGGGTTTGTAACATCCCAAATTTTCAAACAAAGAAGAAAATGAATTTCTTTAATTCCAAATTTTGGAACCAACAAAAACTTTTCTTAAATTAAGTGTGATACCTAGTGATCTTGCTTGATTATTGTTTTAGTGCTATGATTGCTTGTTGTTAGTAATAGAAATGATCTTAAACCCTAAACCCCACCCCTCTTATCACCATCCTAGCTAAAATAAAATAAAAAGAAATTAAATAAGAACAAGGTATATGTGCCTATGGATATTTTTACAAACCTTTACCCTAGACCCTTCTACTTTGTTTAGAGGTTTGGAAAACCTTCATACACCCTATCTAGCACCTATCAAACCAAATCCAAAGTAAAACCAAAGAAATTAAAAAGAAACTGAAAATGCCATAGAGGCATATGAGGGTAAAATGCAAATTTATGAAATTAGGAATCTTGACCCTAAGACTTGTTGTGAATGGTGGGATCACTCCTATATACCATTTCCACACTCAACACCACTATTAAGGTCAAGCCAAGTCAAATTAAAAATCAAATGCAACATAGGCATAGAGGCATATGTGACACATAGCCATAACACCCAATTCTTGCTCCATGACTCTAAACCTTGATCAAATGATGTGAAACCATCTCTCAACCCAATATAACATTAAATGGACCCCAACCCATGTCCAAGTAAAGCAAGATCAACAATTCACAAAAATAATGAAATATGACACATCACCTCTTATGGGTTATGGCCAATTTTGCAAATCTTTGAACAAAACCATTTGAAATGGTTTCAATGGTTGGAAAATGTTTCTAAACTAATAAGAGTCACATTAGAGTCAAGAAAATTCAAATCAAATGGAGAGAAAACAAAGAGAGAGAGAATCCCAATTTTACTCACATACACATAAGGCCAATTTTGCAAATCTTCACCAAAGGCCACCATTGCTTGATCTATTGCTTGGAGAACACTTATATATGATAAACAAACACAAATGCATCAAAGAAACCAGAATCAAATCCAAGGAAATCTCAAAACCAACATACATGTGATAATGGTCAAAATGGAGTTTTATAAAATGTTCACTACTTTACCCCCTGGTTTTGACTTTTCTTCAAACCAAACTTAGTCAACCATTGCCATGTCATCCAAGACCAAGTCAAGGTGAACAACTTTCATGTTGACCACCATACCTAACTCTGACTAGGTTGACCAGAAGCAATTAGACAAAATAGGACTTTGAAACAAAGTGTAGATGACCTCATTTTGGACATGTTGCAAACCTTCACCAAAATGAACACCACCACCACCATTCTAACACAATAATTATATAAATGAGTTGTACCAAAAAGAAATCCAAAATTCATCAAAAATGTTCTTGCGGCCATTATGTCGAGCACCTTGCAGGCATGATTCTGAAATGGTAATACCCCTCTTTACCCAGCAGTTTTTAACCTAAACCCCTTTTGATTTCTGTTGATCATTGCTCCCCTATCACTCCTACACCAAGCCCAGTACATGACATGGTCGTTTAAAGTGAGGAGGCACCCCTTTTCTTCTCATGCCGTGCACCCTTGGCCACCTTTGGGCAAACCCATCCCTAGCCTCTCTCTCTCTCAGCACCACCATGTCTACGAGCATCTACTCATCACCACGAGCATGCCATTGCATGGCCCGAGCTCGCCGAGCCACGGCATTGGCCAGCACCAGCACGCCCAGCACCATGCCAGGAAGTGTCAGTCACGCGGTGACCGCGCTCTGGAGCGCGCCAGAGCATCTCGCGCCAGCTCGACGCCGTCCTCCCCCTGCACCCCTACGCCTGCGTCGAGCATCCACTCGCCACCCTTCACACGCTAGACACGTGCCATAGCCTGCCCCTGCACCGTCGCCGTCGTCCTCGACGAAATAATGCCGCACGCCCTGCCGCACTCCATGCAAGCGCCCGAGTGATCCTATCGCGCCCTGGACGCAACAGCTAATCCTAGAGCATCGCCATGATGTCGCCTACGAGATGCCGTCCTCGCCACGCCCTTTCTTACGCCGAAGCGGCCGCGCCATGGACGCTCTCTCACAGCACCCGCCGGTCACCTCGCCATCTATAAATAGAAGCCCCCAGAGCACACCTCCTTCACACTCATCTCTTCCCCTCTCATCACTGCCTCTGCCTGACCACTCAATTGAACCCCACCTCGCCGGAGCCGCCCCAATTGGAAGCTCGAGAGCCGGAGCTCGCAGATCCTCGCCAGCAATCCGCGCCTCCCCTCGCTCCGCCACTGTACCAGGAGCCCCATCACCCTCGCCAACGTCGCCTCGAACCTCGCCATTGACCGCCGGCGGCCTACAGCGCTCTCCGACCCCCTAGGTACGCCGCCAGCACGCCGGGATCTCGTCGGAGACGACGAAGCTCCACGGCCGTGCGATCTGGTTCTGATCCAACGGACCACATCACGCATACCGTTTCGGCTGTTAAAGAGCCACTGACGAGTGGCCCCCACCTCGTCAGGCGGCCCGCACCCACGGGCTGTGTTGCTGGGCCGTGCTGCTCTGTTTATTTTGTTTCGGCCCATTCTGGTTTCCCGCGCGGCCCGCCAATTCAAACTTCTTTTAGTTAAATTCTAATACTGCTGCCCATTCAAAATTTAATAACTTTCAAACTATTGCACCACATTTTACCAATTTTATATATTTAGAAAGCTCATGAAATTATCTAAATAATGCCACTGGCCTCGGGTCCAAATTAGTAATTGAATTTAAATGACAAAAATAACAAGGCAGGACCTTTTATAACTTCAAATAAACATTAAAAATTAACTACAAATTATTTTGAGTTGAATCCAACTCTCATAAATCACATTTTACATACTCTAATTACTTATGCAAAAATATGGTATAGTTGTATTACATGATCATGGACTAGAACTAAATAGTGGTGATGAAGCTATTTCTAGTCCATTTAACACATACACCTCAATGGGTTTAATAGTATGAGAGCTACTCTCTCATTTAAATTGTGATCCTAAGTAATCCAAATAGAGGTCCTGACCTTGGTCTAATAAGCCTCATGCTTGGTTACTTAGAGACATTAAATCATGAGCATGCTAGTATTAAAATGCATGAGGTTTAGCACCTCATTTAAATTCCACTCTCAAATAATAGATATGAGATGTTGACCTTAGTCAACTAAAATCCATACCTTATTATTATTTGAAGAGATTAAATCTTAAATGAGATTCAATGAGAGGAAATTATTTTCTCCAAAGCATTAAGAAGCTATACCAACAAATAATTCTAATGAGAGGAAATTAATTTTCTCCGAATAAGCATTAAGAAGCTATACTAACAGGTAATTATAATGAAGGGAAATTATTTTCTTTAACCTAAACCAAGTAAGTCACCATGCTAATAAGATGTGATGCTAGCATAGGCTTGTGTGCATCTGTGGTGTGTTTAGCTTAACACTTAAGCTTATGTGGTGATTGTATACCTCGTATTCGTGTATAGACGCTAGTAACGAGGAGTATCCAGAGGAGGAAGACTACACCCAAGAGGAGGAGGAGGAAAACTTTGACTCCTACCCCAATCAAGGCAAGCTATTACCAATGCAAGCTAACACTCTTGCAAGCCACCCTAATGCAAAGCTCTTCATGAGCAAGGCACCCTTACACTTTACTTATGCTTAAATAATCCTATCCTATGTCTTTACCTTAAAATTTTACCTTGCTTTATATTACAAAGTTTACCTTTTGATTTATGATTCACTGGGGCTAGAATAGCACAAGAGTATCAAAATTAGCCTAAGCAAATACAGCTAGATAGCACCCCCTTATGATTAGTTGCTAGTGCTAAATGAATAAAACTGACTACTCTAGATGGGAACATGTGAAATGAAATGACGCTGAAAACCTTGGAATGATGGAGCATTCCATGGCGAGATTTTTGAATAGAGGAGATGACTGACATAGGCATCCCCAATGGGCCTGCCAAAGATGGTACCCGGGATTTATTGAAGGCCCAGTACTCGAAGAATAAGAAGACTTGGAAGCCCATTTAGTATTAAGGAAAGATAGTTTGTATTAGGAAAGATAGAGATTTGTAATCTTAGGGTTGAATACAAAACCCTCCCGAACTCTGTAACTTGTGTATCACGAAACCCTCGGCTCCGCCTCTTATATAAGGGGGAGTCGAGGGACAAAAAAGGATCGAATCTGTCAACATAACCCTCGTTTTCATAATCGTCGAGTACTTTTCAACCTTCGAGATCTACTTGCCCTCTACTTCTAGCAAAACCCTAGTCTACAATCCGTAGGCATTGACAAGTTAATCCTTTGTCAATTGGCGCCATCTGTGGGAATTAGAGGTTGCAAGGAGCTGATCTCGATGGCACGTTCAAGATCTTCGACTTCGTCGACAGTAACGCGATGGATCGAGGTAACAAGGAAAAAACTGATCTATTCAATTTTATTCCTCACCCGCCCTCCCGTATGGATGCATGTGCCTATCGGAGGAGCCCATCATCATGACGTTCGGAGAATTCCGATTTGGCGTCAACAAGGAAGGATCCTACCGTCTCGAAGTTCCGATCTCGTCGGAATTTTCAGCGGTCGATTCTAACTTTTCGTCGAGTGACGAGGAGTTTTCGTCGCCACGCTTCGTCGACAACAAGGCAAGCGGAAAGCTCGCCAAGATCTTCAGCAACACATCCTTCGAGTCGTCTGCGGACTCCTTTATAAGCAGCGACTCCGAAAGCGTCGACAGCTTCAACTTCATCGACAAATCTGTCGCCATCGGAAAGGTTTTCACCACTCTATATGATGGTGTCACCAACCTTGACAAGAATCAATACACAAAATACCACCAAATCTGTGCAATAGAAGAAGCTGGTACATCAGAACCGCAAACGTCAGAGGCTTTCGACGATTTGGGAAATCCATACGTCGATCCCGCTGATCTCAGAACAGGTCTAGGCACTAAATATGCCGGATCTTCAACTCGCGCAAAAGTCCAACTCCCGCAAGCTGCGTGGGATAGGGCTGCGAGAGCCATGGATGGATCAGAACCAATGAATACTACTGCTACCGTACAAGAGTTACAAGCATATCAATATAGACTTGCTCGGGTAAGCAGAGAGGAAAAACAGACAGCATCCCTGAATAGGAGGAAAGAAGCAGCTTCGCATCAAGCAGACGCCGAGCAGAGTTAAGTCGCCTTTCAGGAACTTAGGGAGATAGTCACAGAGAAGCTCGGAGGAGAGCGATGTCTCGGCTCCAAAACATACCTGAAGCAGAAAGAGGAAGCATAATCCAAAATCTCGACATGTCCTTTATGTCGATTGATGAAAGAGGAAATATCATCCCAAAAACTCCAGAAGCAGGTTACATGGTGATACGTCTCCAACGTATCGATAATTTCTTATGTTCCATGCTACTTTATTGATGATACCTACATGTTTTATGCACATTATATGTCATATTTATGCATTTTCGGAACTAACCTATTAACAAGATGCCGAAGAGCGCTTTTTTTCTGTTTTTGGTTTAAATCCTAGTAAAGAAATATTCTCGGAATTGGACGAAACTTTCGCCCGGGGTCCTATTTTTGCACGAAGCTTCCGGAAGACCGAGAGAAGTGGGGCCACGAGGTGGCGAGAGGCTAGGCCGGCGCGGCCCAGGCCCTGGCCGCGCCGACCTGCCCCCTGGGCCCCTCGTGTGGCCCCCGCGTTGACCTTCCGCCTACTTAAAGCCTCCGTCGCGAAACCCCCAGTACCGAGAGCCACGATACGGAAAACCTTACAGAGACGCCGCCGCCGCGAATCCCATCTCGGGGGATTGAGATCGCCTCCGGCACCCCCGGAGAGGGGATTCATCTCCCGGAGGACTCTTCATCGCCATGATCGCCTCCGGAGTGATGAGTGAGTTCACCCCTGGACCATGGGTCCATAGCAGTAGCTAGATGGTCGTCTTCTCCTTGTTGTGCTTCATTGTTGGATCTTGTGAGCTGCCTAACATGATCAAGATCATCTATATGTAATTCTATATGTTGTGTTTGTCGGGATCCGATGGATAGAGAGTACTATGATTATGGTGATTATCAATCTATTGTTCATGTGTTGTTTATGATCTTGCATGCTCTCGTTATTAGTAGAGGCTCTGGCCAAGTTTTTACTCTTAACTCCAAGAGGGAGTAATTATGCTCGATAGTGGGTTCATGCCTTCATTGATACCTGGGACAGTGACAGAAAGTTCTAAGGTTGTGATGTCTGTTGCCACTAGGGATAAAACATTGATGCTATGTCTAAGGATGTAGTTATTGATTACATTACGCACAATACTTAATGCAATTGTCTGTTGCTTTGCAACTTAATACTGGAGGGGGTTCGGACGATAACCTGAAGGTGGACTTTTTAGGCATAGATGCGGTTGGATGGCGGTCTATGTTCTTTGTCGTAATGCCGGATTAAATCTCACTATATTTACCATGTCATGTATATGCATTGTTATGCCTTTCTCTATTTGTCAATTGCTGACTGTAATTTGTTCACCCAACATGCTTTTATCTTATGGGAGAGACACCTCTAGTGAACTGTGGACCCCGGTCCTATTCTTTACATAGCATACATTCTACTTGTTTTACTGTTTTCTTTGCAAACATCTTCCACTCGATACGTTTAATCCTTTGTTACAGCAAGCCGGTGAGATTGACAACCTCACTGTTTCGTTGGGGCAAAGTACTTTGGTTGTGTTGTGCAGGTTCCTAGTTGGCGCCGGAATCCCTGGTGTTGCGCCGCATCACATTTCGCGACCATCAACCTTCAACGTGCTTCTTGGCTCCTACTGGTTCGATTAAACCTTGGTTTCATACTGAGGGAAACTTGCTTCTATACGCATCATACCTTCCACTTGGGGTTCCCAACGGACGTGTGCATCTACGCGTATCAAGCTAAATTTCTGGCGCCGTTGCCGGGGAGATCAAGACACGCTGCAAGGGGAGTCTCCACTTCTCAATCTCTTTACTTTGTTTTTGTCTTGCTTTATTTTATTTACTACTTTGTTTGCTGCACTAAATCAAAACACAAAAAAATTAGTTGCTAGTTTTACTTTATTTATTGTCTTGCTCTCTATATCAAAAACACAAAAAAATTTAGTTACTTGCATTTACTCTATCTAGTTTGTTTTATTTTACTGCTACTAAAATGAGTAATCCTGAGGTTGAAGTTCGTTCTTTTAAGCAACAAGGTGGAGAAAGTTTTAAAGATGCTTGGTATAGAATTAGTAATGCTCATCAAAGGTGCATTAAGAAACACTCCACCACTATCCTTCTTAGGAACTTTTATGTTGGTTTGTCTAGTTGGAATAGATATGTTCTTGATACTCTTTCGGGAGGTAATTTCCTAGGTACTCCCGCTTTAGAAGCTAGTTGCATCATTGAGAGTCTAGTTGGAATACCACCTGTTAATGAAGTTAAAACTGAAATCTCTCTTGAAGATGTTATGAAAAAACTGGAAACCATAGAGAAAAATTTTCCAAGTATTGAAGCTAAATTGGGAATGTTATTTGACAAAACTTATGAACTTGATAAATCCTTAGGAGGAATTGATGAAAGAATTAGTATCCTAGGAACTTGTGTTGTCCATGATAATCAAACCAATAGGATTGATGAACTTGAAAAAGCTATGGGAACCTTGGGTTCAACCTTTTCTTCTCTCAAGTATAATGAGAAAGCTTATGTGGGTAAAGAGCAAAAATTCATGTACGCCTCTAAGGTGCCTAAACAAAAGAATTATTATAGGCCTAAAATTGCTAAAACCCCTAGCACTACCATAGAAAATCTAGATAATGGAACACCTAAAGTACCCCCTGCAACAAGTTGTGTTTGCATGAAGAATAATAATGTTGATGCTTCTACTCTCGATGTTACTTGATTTGCACTTTCTGCGCCTAGCTGAAAGGCGTTAAAGAAAATATGGGAGACAACCCATGTTTTTACCTACAGCAATTTTTTGTTTTGTTGAGTCTTGGAAGTTGTTTACTACTGTAGCAACCTCTCCTTATCATGTTTTTGTGCCAAGTAAAGTTTCTATGTCAAAGTTGATGTTATATTTGGGATTGCTGCGCAGAAACAGCATTGCTGTCTGTCACGAATCTGGGCACAATTCCCTGTAGAAAATTCGAAAAAATCTGCCAATTTACGAGCGTGATCCTCAGATATATACGCAACTTTCATTAGTTTTGAGTTTTTCCATTTGAGTAAGTCTGGTGCCATTTATAAATTCGTCTTTACGGACTGTTCTGTTTTTGACAGATTCTGCCTTTTATTTCGCATTGCCTCTTTTGCTATGTTGGATTTATTTCTTTGATCCATTAATGTCCAGTAGCATTATGCAATGTCCAGAAGTGAAAAGAATGATTGTGTCACCTCTGAATGTGTGAATTATTAATGATGCACTAACCCTCTAATGAGTTTGCTTGAAGTTTGGTGTGAAGGAAGTTTTCAAGGGTCAAGAGAGGAGAATGATATACTAAGATCAAGAGGAGTGAAAGCTCTAAGCTTGGGGATGCCCCGTGGTTCATCCCTGCATATTTTAAGAAGACTCAAGCGTCTAAGCTTGGGGATGCCCAAGGCATCCCTTCTTCATCGACAACATCATCAGGTTCCTCCCCTGAAACTATATTTTTATTCAGTCACATCTGGTGTTCTTTACTTGGAGCGTCGGTTTGTTTTCGTTTTTGTTTTTGTTTGAATAAGATGGATCCTAGCATTCACTTTGTGGAGAGAGACACGCTCCGCTGTTGCATATGGACACATGTGTCCTTAGGCTTTACTCATAATGTTCAAGGCGAAGTTTCTTCTTCGTTAATTTGTTATATGGTTGGAATTGGAAAATGCTACATGTAGTAATTCTAAAAATGTCTTGGATAATGTGATACTTGGCAATTGTTGTGCTCATGTTTAAGCTCTTGCATCATATGCTTTGCACCCATTAATGAAGAAATACATAGAGCTTGCTAAAATTTGATTTGCATATTTGGTTTCTCTAAGGTCTAGATAATATCTAGTATTGAGTTTTGAACAACAAGGAAGACAGTGTAGAGTCTTATAATGTTTACAATATGTCTTTTATGTGAGTTTTGCTGCACTTGTTCATCCTTGAGTTTGCTTCAAATAACCTTGCTAGCCTAAACCTTGTATCGAGAGGGAATACTTCTCATGCATCCAAAATCCTTGAGCCAACCACTATGCCATTTGTGTCCACCATACCTACCTACTACATGGTATTTACCCGCCATTCCAAAGTAAATTGCTTGAGTGCTACCTTTAAAATTCCATCATTCGCCTTTGCAATATATAGCTCATGGGACAAAATAGCCTTAAAACTATCGTAGTATTGAATATGTACTTATGCACTTTATCTTTTATTAAGTTGCTTGTTGTGCGATAACCATGCTTCTGGGGAACGCCATCAACTATTGTTGAATATCATGTGAGTTGCTATGCATGTCCGTCTTGTCTGAAGGATCTATCATTTTAGTGGTTGGAGCATGCAAAATTGTTAGAGAAGAACATTGGGCCGCTAACTAAAGCCATGAATCATGGTGGAAGTTTCAGTTTTGGACATATATCCTCAATCTCATATGAGAATAATAACTTTGCTACATGCTTATGCATTAAAGAGGAGTCCATTATCTGTTGTCCATGTTGTCCGGTATGGATGTCTAAGTTGAGAATAATCAAAAGCGAGAAATCCGAAATGCGAGCATTCTCCTTGGACCTTTGTACAGGCGGCATGGAGGTACCCCTTTGTGACACTTGGTTGAAACATGGCATGCAAAGATCCGGTAGTCCAAGTTAAGTAGGACAAGGTGCGGGCACTATTAGTATACTATGCGTGAGACTTGCAACTTGTAAGATATAATTTACATAACTCATATGCTTTATTACTACCGTTGACAAAATTGTTTCATGTTTTCAAAATAAAAGCTCTAGCACAAATACAGCAATCGATGCTTTCCTCTTGAAGGACCATTCTTTTACTTTTATTGTTGAGTCAGTTTACCTATCTCCTTCCACCTTAAGAAGCAAACACTTGTGTGAACTGTGCATTGATTCCTACATACTTGCATATTGCACTTGTTATATTACTTTATGTTGACAATATCCATGAGATATACATGTTACAAGTTGAAAGCAACCGCTGAAACTTAATCTTCTTATGTGTTGCTTCAACACCTTTACTTTGATTTATTGCTTTACGAGTTAACTCTTATGCAAGACTTATTGACGCTTGTCTTGAAGTACTATTCATGAAAAGTCTTTGCTATATGATTCAGTTGTTTACTCATGTCATTACCTTTGCTTTGATCGCTGCATTCATTACATATGTTTACAAATAGTATGATCAAGATTATGATGGCATGTCACTTCAGAAATTATCTTTGTTATCGTTTTACCTGCTCGGGACGAGCAGAACTAAGCTTGGGGATGCTGATACGTCTCCAACGTATCGATAATTTCTTATGTTCCATGCTACTTTATTGATGATACCTACATGTTTTATGCACATTATATGTCATATTTATGCATTTTCTGGAACTAACCTATTAACAAGATGCCGAAGAGCCAGTTGCTGTTTTCTGCTGTTTTGGTTTCAGAAATCCTAGTAAAGAAATATTCTCGGAATTGGACGAAACTTTCGCCCAGGGTCCTATTTTTGCACGAAGCTTCGGAAGACCGAAGACCTAACGAAGTGGGCCACGAGGTGGCCAGAGGCTAGGCCGGCGCGGCCCAGGCCCGGCCGCGCCGACCCCCTGGGCCCCTCGTGTGGCCCCCGCGTTGACCTTCCGCCTACTTAAAGCCTCCGAAACCCCCATCGAGAGCCACGATACGGAAAACCTTACGAGACGCCGCCGCCGCGAATCCCATCTCGGGGATTCGGAGATCGCTTCCGCACCCTGCCGGGAGGGGATTCATCTCCCGGAGGACTCTTCATCGCCATGATCGCCTCCGGAGTGATGAGTGAGTAGTTCACCCCTGGACCATGGGTCCATAGCAGTAGCTAGATGGTCGTCTTCTCCTTGTTGTGCTTCATTGTTGGATCTTGTGAGCTGCCTAACATGATCAAGATCATCTATATGTAATTCTATATGTTGTGTTTGTCGGGATCCGATGGATAGAGAGTACTATGATTATGGTGATTATCAATCTATTGTTCATGTGTTGTTTATGATCTTGCATGCTCTCCGTTATTAGTAGAGGCTCTGGCCAAGTTTTTACTCTTAACTCCAAGAGGGAGTAATTATGCTCGATAGTGGGTTCATGCCTTCATTGATACTGGGACAGTGTGAGAAAGTTCTAAGGTTGTGATGTGCTGTTGCCACTAGGGATAAAACATTGATGCTATGTCTAAGGATGTAGTTATTGATTACATTACGCACAATACTTAATGCAATTGTCTGTTGCTTTGCAACTTAATGGGGTTCGGACGATAACCTGAAGGTGGACTTTTTAGGCATAGATGCAGTTGGATGGCGGTCTATGTTCTTTGTCGTAATGCCGGATTAAATCTCACTATATTTACCATGTCATGTATATGCATTGTTATGCCTTTCTCTATTTGTCAATTGCCCGACTGTAATTTGTTCACCCAACATGCTTTTATCTTATGGGAGAGACACCTCTAGTGAACTGGACCCCGGTCCTATTCTTTACATAGCATACATTCTACTTGTTTTACTGTTTTCTTTGCAAACATCTTCCACTCGATACGTTTAATCCTTTGTTACAGCAAGCCGGTGAGATTGACAACCTCACTGTTTCGTTGGGGCAAAGTACTTTGGTTGTGTTGTGCAGGTTCCTAGTTGGCGCCGGAATCCCTGTTGCGCCGCATCACATTTCGCGACCATCAACCTTCAACGTGCTTCTTCTCCTACTGGTTCGATTAAACCTTGGTTTCATACTGAGGGAAACTTGCTTCTATACGCATCATACCTTCCACTTGGGGTTCCCAACGGACGTGTGCATCTACGCGTATCACATGGCAACACAAGCTTACATCCTTGCGTCTAGACCACCTCCTGGGGACCCGAGAGAACCATTGTTCAATATGGCGATGGCTGGCGTAGGAGTAATGGGAACAGCGTTTGCAACAACGCCTCCCGAAGAAAATCCTAGGCGAAATAGTCCACGACCCAACACAGCAGTTCAAGACCCTCCAAGAACAAGTGGAGCAAGAGACACACGGTCCAAGTAAGGGTAGACAGAGCGCGACAAGAAAGAAGGGAGCGTCAGCACTCACCGAGCTTTCCGACGAAGATATGTGTGGGCTCCCGTGTTTTACGAGAAGAGTTCGAAAGACTCGAGTCCCAAGAGGGTTCAAGCTACCCGAAAATTTCAAGAAATTCGACGGTGCAAGATCCCGAGGATTGGCTCGTGGATTATCTCGAGATGGTGAAGCTGGTAGGAGGAACCAGAGCAACAGCTATGCAAAGTATCCAAGTTCATTTAAGCGGTGCCGCGAGATCTTGGATAAAGAAACTTCCCCCAAGTTCCATCGACAGCTGGGATAACCGAGGACGTCTTCGTGAAAAACTTCCGATCCACCTGCAAGAAACCTGCGTCATTGGAAGAGTTGAGAGCGTGTCGACAACACGACGAGTCGATGAGGAAATACATACAGCGGTGGAACATCATAAAGAACTCGGCAGAAGATATATCTGATGAGAGGGCAATAGATGCGTTCGTGGCAGGAATCCGGCGAGGAGATTTTGTCGAGGACTTAGGGAGAACTAACCCTAAGACCATATCAGCACTCATGGAGATAGCCAATAGATGGAGAAGACGCAATATACAACAAGCGACACAGGTCGCCAGAAGAGGATCGTGGTCGAAATTATCAAAATAGAAGGCGATTTTCTCGCCAGTTCAACAACGATGCTCCCGGCCATATATCGGCTGGTTTTCGAGGAAATCCTGGAGGAAATAGTCGAGACGACTACCAAAGGACTAACGAGCATCAAGGCGACAATAGAGGTGATTCTCGCGGCAACAGACAAAACAACGGACCAAGGTTTCAAAGACCTTATGTGTCCCCAAGAAATGATGAACGGTCCGTGCAGATGCATTTTTATCTCGACAACAATGGAAAGAGACAGTCAGGGCATCTCCAGAAAGATTGCCGAAACTTTCAGGCAATGTTGCGAGCCGCAGGAATCGCAAATGCCCAAGCCACGAACATAAACCCCCAGGGGCCAAGGAGCGAAATTCATCTCCCACCCCCTCCCGCAATTACGGACGAAAATCGGCACCATCTTAGAATTGCGGCAGCACCACATCCACCTCCATATGTTGACCCCAACTCTAACGGTGCGGTCTCGATGATTCAGAAAGCTCGGCCATCAAATAGGGCACAGAAGGTAATCTCGCGACAGGTGTTCATGGCAGAGAAGATGCCTCCACCAACATTCGAGTACCTAAATTGGTCAGGGCAAGACATCGGCTTCACAATCGCAGACCATCCGCAGCAAGTTCCTCGACCTGGACAATCAGCACTCATCTTACCTGCATGCTGGTTTTGACGTGTCGAGAGTTTTCATAGATGGCGGCAGCAGCTTAAACCTCATGTACGCAGATACATTGAGGAAGATGAACATATCCCTAGCGAACTTGAAACCAACGACACACGTTTCCATGGGATTACACCAGAGAAGCCAAGTTACCCATTGGGCAAAATCAACCTCGACGTCCAGTTTGGAACCCGAAAACTACAGAGAATTTGGAGTTCGAAGTTGTGGATTTCCCGTCGCAATATCACGCTTTGTTGGGACGACCAGCGTATGCTAGGTTCATGGCAGTGCCGCATTATACATATCTGTTGTGGAGGTTGCCTGGGCCCAAGGGACCTATCACAATCAAAGGAAAGTTATCCGATAAATGCGACAAGGATTTTCATCGATCAGAAACTTTCGGGATGCAAGCAGAATATGCGCGCCAAGGTTCATGATTATGATGTGCTGCAGGTAGGGAGATCTCCAAGGAGCCAACTTTCAACACAACCAAGGATTCAAAAGAGGTCACAAACAGATCCAAAGAAAACGACGTCCATTGCCGCAAACATGGATGTCGCATAGGAAAGCGCGCTCGTCGAGTTCCTCCGTGAGCACCGGAAAATCTTCGCATGGTGTCCAGCTGACATGCCAGGAGTACCAGGGAACTTGCCGAGCACCACCTCAATTTGGATCCTCTTGCAAGACCAGTAAAGCAACCTTTGCGGCGTTTTTCGGAGCCTAGCCGCAAAGCCATGTTATCTGAAATAGATCGACTCAAAGATGCTGGTTTCATCAGGGAAATATCTACCGAAGCCACGTGGGTAGCTAACCCAGTGATGGTGCCGAAAAAACACACAATAGTCCTTCGCATGTGCGTCGACTTCACGTGTCTCAACAAACATTGTCCCAAGGATCACTTTCCCCTCCCGAGGATCGATCAAATCATCGACTCCACGGCAGGATGCGAACGTCTTTCCTTCCTGGACGCATATTCTGGCTATAACCAGATAAGATTAAAAGAAGAAGATGAAGCCAAGACGGCGTTCATCACACCTTATGGCGTGTTTTGCTACAAAACAATGCCCTTTTGTCTGAAAAACGCGGGAGCAACATATGATGCAGAAGTGCCTAGCAACACAGATTGGAAAAATGTACAAGTCTACATTGACGATGTCGTAATAACATCAAAGAAAGGGTCGACTCTGATCGAAGACTTGAAGGAAACCTTCGACAACCTCGACAAGTTCGCCTCAAGCTAAACCCGACAAAGTGCTCTTTTGGGTTCTGCAGGAGAACTTCTCGGGTTCTTAGTATCAGCAAGGGGATTGAAGCTAATCCCGAAAATATAGGCCATCGTCACTATGAGAAAGCCAATAAAGCTGAAAGAGATACAACAGTTAACGGGGCGAGTCGCAGCTTTAAGCGATTCGTCGCAGGCTAGGAGAAAAGGCGCTGCCGTTCTATGCATTGATCAAACGGAAAATTTCAATGGAACGAGGAAGCAGATAGAGCCTTCGAGAACCTCAAGCGAGCAATTTCGACACCATGGTGGCACCGAAAGAGAAAGAACCTCTCCTCTTATACATTGCAGCCACACCTCAGGTGGTCAGCACGGCCCTAGTAGTCGAGAGAGAAGAAGAAGGCAAGCTTCATGGAGGAGGCCCATATTTTAGAAGTACTGTCGCCCTCAAAACAGCGGTACGCAATATCAAAAACAGCATATGGAGTATTCACGACAGCAAGAAAATTGCGACACTATTTTTCGCGCATCCGATAATAGTGGTCAACGAGGCTCCCTTATCAAATATACTAAACAACCCGAAGCTACGGGTCGTGTCTCCCTTTGGGGAATAGAACTTTCTCCTCGGGACATCACGTATGAAAAAAGAAAAGCAATAAAATCACAGGTCTTACCAGATTTCGCAGAGTGGATGGAGCTACAAAACACGGGACCCCAGATTTATCGAGAACTTGGACCATGAACTTCGATGGGTCCAAAAGACTGGAAGGTGCTGGAGCAGGCGTGATATTGGTATCACAAGGCGACAAGTTGAAGTACGTTTTGCGGATGACGTTCCCAAACGCGTCTAACAATGAAGCAGAATATGAAGCTCTCATACACGGGATGAAGATGGCGAAAGCTATGCAACCCGACGAAAATTTTCGGCGACTCACAATTGGTGGCACAGCAAGTCATGAACCAATGCGATGCAGTCAACGAAAGTATGATAGCATACAAAGAGGTGTACAATGAGCTGGAGAAGTTATTCGATGGTTGTGAAGTAAACCACATTAGCAGGATGAGCAACGATGAAGCCGACGTTCTTGCAAACATCGGGTCACAGTGTCTCGCGATACCTCCAGGCGTGTTTTGGGAAGAGATAAGCGAGAGATCAACAAAGCCAGCAAAAACAAAGAAGGAGAAGAAAGAAAACCTCGAGTATCACCAAAGACACAGAAGAAGAAGAAGAGCAAGAGCTAGTCATGATGGTGCAAATTCCATGGATGCAGGCTTACATATCATATATCCTAAGGAAAACGATACCCGACGACCCAGTTGAAAAGGCGAATAATCAGGAGATCAAAAGCTTTCGTGGTAAAAGGGAGGCTGTACAAACGAAGTATCTCGGGCGTGCTACAGAGATGCGTTACACCCGAAGAAGGAAGAATTATCCTGAAAGACGTGCATGAGGGAATATGCGGGCACCACGCAAGCAGTCGGGCTATCGCGGCTAAGGCATTCAGAGCAGGATTCTATTGGTTAACGGCAATTGAGGACGCAAAGGAAATAGTGAGAACTTGCGACGCGTGTCAAAGATTTGCCGCCAAACCTCACTCTCCGGCAGCAGAACTCATGCCAATCCCACTATCTTGGCCCTTTGCTCAATGGGGTCTCGATATGGTGGGAAAACTACACAAAGCTTCGCCGGGAGGTTATGAGTATATGCTTGTTGTTGTCGACAAATTTACAAAATGGATAGAAGCAAAGTCGATAAATTCACCGGACGGTGCGTCGGCGATTAAGTTCGTGAAAAGCATCGTCTTCAGATTTGGAGTCCCTCATAGCGTCACAGACAACGGCAGCAACTTTACGTCCAAGGAATTCAAAGCGTACTGCGCAGAAGTGGGCATTAAGTTGAGTTTTGCGTCTGTCGCACATCCTCAGACCAATGGACAAGTCGAAAAAGCCAATGGCATTATCTGCAATGGCATCAAGAAACGCCTGCTAGGACCACTGGAATAAGCTCGGCATACTTGGCCGGAGGAGCTGCCAAGTGTGTTGTGGAGTATCCGCACAACACCAAATACGGCGACACAGGAAACGCCGTTTTTCTGGTCCATGGAGCCGAAGCAGTCCTGCCGATAGAAATCGAGCATGATTCCCCAAGAGTTACAGAATACAATGAAGAAACCTCGAGAAAAGCCTTGGAGGACGACGTCGATGCACTTGACGAAGCTCGAGACGAAGTCCTGACACGAGTCGCTAAATATCAACAGGATCTGAAGAATTACCACAGTCGACGATTGCGTCCAAGATCTTTTCAAGTCGGTGATCTAGTTTTGCGACTCAATCAAAAAGTCACGAAAACTCGAGTCACCATGGCTTGGACCCTACATCGTCACAGAAGTCATCGAAGGAGGAGCATATAGAATCAAGGACAAGAAGACGGGGAACGTTGAGCCAAATCCTTGGAACGTGGCGCAGCTCAGGCGTTTCTACGCCTAGATAGCAAAATATAGTCTCCTCTGTAAACATACAATGTACTGAAACGCCCGCGAGTTTTAGACGCACTCTTTTCCTTTTTCGGGGCACCGAGTGGGGCCGGGAAAGGTTTTTAATGAGGCGGGCTTGCGGTGCTGCAATATAATAAAAATAGTAAAGATATACTTCTTATTCGACGACATACTCGGGGGCTCTGCACCCTCAAATATCAAAACAGACAAACTCGATTTATTTCGCCTTGGTACAATAATACCTCGCCAAATATATAAATCGGAAGTTGGTCATAATTAAATATAGTGCACACGTCAAAAAATCTCATCATGTTGGTCCAGAAAACTCGACAAACAAAAATATAGAACTTCGACACCAAGATCCTGCAGTCAATTAAGGTGTTTTATTACAGCACAAGAAGAAATCTTGAGAAGAGAAAAATAGTACAAACTCTAGCCAAAAGGCTCGGGGGCTCCAACAATATAGAGCATTCTGTGATATACAACAAATGTTTTCGACAAAGTTTTACAAATCAGTCAGAACCCAAAATAGTATCTATTGACAAGCCTCTGGTTGTTTTATGCTCGGCATAAGATCCTTTGACGAAGAATTTTGAATCCATCCGAAGAAGCTCGTCTATCATCGACTCGGCCACAGGAGTCACCATCTCGTTGATTGCATCTATGTTATTCTTCCGCCGCGTTTTCTTCGCCATGCAATCAACAACAATCGTCGACAGGTCTAATTTTGGATGGCAAATATTTATCATAATCATGGCAAATCTTGCTCCAGCAGTCAGTTGGGCTCGTACGAAATTATGAATACGAGGAGCATCTCTGAAGGTCTCTTCAGGAAGAGTCGCAGGAACCTCATTCCGAGGAAACAAAGTCTTGAAAACAAGGGTCAACGTTGTCGTGCAAAAATTTAGAAATTCGCGTACTTGGCAAGCACGATCTTGGAACCTGACAATCTGCTGGGTTCGTTCAGGAGTGGCCCAAAATAAAGAGCCATGGTTCAGAGAAAGGTTGACAAGAAGATTCGTTCTCTCATTTACTCTTAGATCTTCGGCAGCAGCATCAAGAACTGAGCCTATTAGACAACAAGGCAAGAAACTTGGAAGAAGGCACAGCAAAATAAAGAGAAGGCATCAGACAGTTTGAGATACATACCTAACATATCCGTGCTAGCTTCCAACATCAGCTCGAGCATGCTATTTTCTCGGGCACTAGCTCCTTTTGCTTCCAATATAGCAGCATCCTTGGCAGCCATAGCCTCTTCGGCTTGTCGACGAGCAAGTTGTTCTTGTTCAGATGCTTTCCGAGATTGTTCCATCATTGCCAGAATTTGTTTCTTCGTGGACTGAAGTTGTTGTCGAAGTTCCTCTAAATCTTCCGACAAAGGTGTGCTTGAAGAACCTTCTAGGAAATTGTCATCGGCTTTTACTTTCTTCGACAAGGAAGACGCGGGAGCAGCATCGGGAGAGCAAGGATTGGTTGAATAATTATCAAATATCAACTGGAAAAGAAAATCCCCGGATCAATGATAGCACCAAGAGGAATTTCATTGCTTCTAGAAAAGTTACATGGTCATTACAAAAGAAGTTCTCCTAAGGGACTGGCAGGGAAATTGACGCCAAGACTAGAATGGCGACAATAGCAAAGGAAATAAAGAAAGCAAAAAATTAGACCTCCGGCCTTGACGAGCTAGGAGTCGAAGATGGCTTGATCCCGAGATAGGCGGATTTTCTTCGTGTTAAGCTTTGCTGCCTTGATCAAGGATCGCCACCTTGCTTGCTCTATTTGCTCCGTGTCGCCAACTTTGGCCCAGTCAATAGTCTGTTGACTGTCAGCAACTAGGGCAACGGTGCTTTCCACGGCAACCTTCATGTTCTCATGGCGCATCTTCAGCCCAAGATCTTCGGGAGGATTAAAGCACTTGGCAAGACCAAGGAAAGTCGCGGGCTCCTCTTTCTTCGGGAAGAAGTAGGGGAAAAGCTTCGACAACCCCGCCTTGGCTTCATCCATGCCTTCACGCGCTTCCGTCCCATGAAACTCAAGGAATGAAACGGCGTCAAGAAGAGAATCGTTGTCGGGATTCTCAAGTTCAAATTCTTGAGAGGTCCTATCTGACAAAACAAAAATAGAAAATTTAGTCAACAAACAAGTGCAAAAAAGAAAAATCCAAAGGGTATGAAATGGTGCAAATACTTACCGACAAAGCGACGACTTTGTGTCTTTATGCGTTTGGTGATCGCCTTGCGAGCAGATTGCGCAGTTATGTGATCGCTAGCGAAGTCTCGGCGTCATGCAGACGTTTCCGAAGATCTTCGACACCAGCAGCATCAGCCTTAGCTTTGTCAGCTTCTTGCCTAGCTTCAACAGCATCCGACTCGGCCTTCTTACGAGCCTCTTCACATTGCTCTAACTTTTGAGCAAGCGTGTCAGCACGTTCGTTGGCTTCCAGTTTCTCGAAAAGGAAGACAAGATTAGCTATAAACGTCGACAGTCATGCCGAAAGGAAGCAAAAAGTAGTCAGGCATTACCTTCAGTTTTCTGGCGTAATCACGGTACCCAACGAATTGGGCACCGATGCGAAGAAGCTCTTTGATCATAGGCTACCAAGGAGAGACAAAGAAAGAAAATGTCGGTATGGGAAAAATGACGACACATAGGAGCAAACGGAGAAAATATAAACGCGACAAGAGCGTTAACAACTTACATCATCCAAGAGAGGTTAGAAGAGCTACTCGATTGCAGAGTAAGCTCCGGATTTGTTTCAACCCTTGCCCTTTTGGTGAAGGGACAAGGGGGCTTGACGGAGTAGCAGCGCCGACATTCTGTCGAGGAGGCGACGTTTCTTCTCCTTCGACTGGCGTCTCCGAGGCGACTAATGTATGTGACGTACTCGTTCGAGCAGCCACATCAGCAGTTGGTACTTCTTCTTCATCATCAATATGAGTAAATGTCGACAATATAAAAAGCAAGATAGACAAGAATCTTCAAGTACAAATAAACAGAGAAAGGGTACTCACGAACTGATGAGAGCCTCGAGGTATGGATCATAGCCCGCCTTCTGGTGCGAAGGAACAGCTTCGTCGACTTTGGAGGTGCCGGAATCTTCGGCATCATCCCTTTTCCTTTTGTTCCTTGGAGAAACAGCAGGAGGAGGAGATTGTGCCGACGCAGTTCGGAGACATCCTCTTTTTCGTCGGATCAGATTTTCGAGATTCTGCGGGTTCATTTGCAAAAGAGGGGGCATCTGGGTTATCATCGGAGATAACGGCCCTTTCTTCGACATCCCCACCTTCAGGAAGAGGAGGAAGTGAAACAAGATTTGGGTGGTCCTGTATAAAAAGAGGGAAGGATGTCAGAAATGAATAACAACACAAAAAGCAAGGCAATAGACAAATTACGCAACAATGTTTACCTTGGGAAGCGCATGGGAGGCGCTGTATGGTTTTACGCGATAAGTGGAAGGGATGGAGTCTTTTTTCTTGAGAGATGAAATCCTTCGAATAAGTCTATCCAAATCCTTGACTTCCAGATTCGTCGACAGGCGATCTGCGTCTTCATCGCCAGATAATTCCAGAAAGGGTTTTGCGAGCCTGAAGAGGCTGCACCCTAGTCCTAAGGAAGTACGCCGTAATTTGGATGCCTAATAATTCTTTTCCACGAGTATTTTGCAACTCATGGATACGAGTCATCAGGGCTTCTGTCGAAGTTCTTTCTTCCTCGGTAGCTCTGCGTCCCAAGAACGGCGGCGAAGGATTTTCTCGGCACCGTCAAAAGGAGGAATGTTGTCTTCGGCGCATCCATGGTTTTCTTCACGAATGTACAACCACTTCTTGCGCCACCCTTGAACGGAGTCGGGAGTTTGACGTCGAAGTAGTTGAAGCGACAAATAACAACGCCGCCTATATTATAGGCGACATTGGCAGAGCCATTACGGCGACAGAAGAAAATGCGCTTCCATAATGCCCGTTAGGCTGGACACCAAGGAAGGCTTCGCAGAGGGTGATAAAGATAGAAATGTGAAGGATGGAGTTGGGCGTGAGGTGGTGAAGTTGGAGACCGTAAACATAAAGTAAACCCCGAAGAAAAGGGTGAATGGGGCGGAAAGACCGCGGATGAGGTGATCAACAAAACTTACCCGATACCCCATTGGAGGGGTTGGGTAGCTTTCTTCACTGGGGAAGGAAACCGCTTTGGGTTTCTTGGTAATCCCCAGCTTCTTCAAGAGATTGAGGTCCTGGTTCGTGATCTTGGACCTCTCCCACTCCGCGGCTCCTAGATCCGCGGCAGCCATCGATGAATCAGGTGTGCTGTGCCTGGTCAATCGACGCGGTGGCATCAACAATGGCGGAGAGGTGTAGCTACGAAGAGAAGAGCTTTGGGAGATGAGGAGCGCAGGAGGAAATTTTGTAGAGGAAAGCAGGGGAACGGCGCGAGCGAAGTGTTCGAGGAAGAAGAAGGGGACCTTATATAGAGGTGCGGTGAAGCGACGGAACCATTGGATGAAAAAAGAATGCAGCAGATGATCGCCACGTGGATACAAGGGTACAATGTTATTTTAACATTGACGAGGTTACAGAACGTGTGCAGAAAAAGGGGAGAACATGTGTCCCCCACTTGCACGACGTGTCCGTGGATAAGGAATTGGGACCCACAAGGCAGCGAAACAAGCGGTAATGGTCAGTTTTCAAAATAGAAATCGTGGCTATCATCGCAATGACGTCGTCAAAAGAAAAATTCGACTATGAGTTTTCAAAAGTTTATCGACAACGCAAGATTATCTCGGGAGCCTTTGATCAAATACAAGTTTTTGCCCAAACGCTCGGGGGCTACTTTGGAAAAAAGAAAATTTCGAGTCTGACAAGATAGAAATGGTGAGAGCCTATGATCAAATACAAGTATTTGTTCATAGCCTCGCTACTCCCATCGGGAGCGCTGGTCGCGCACCCGATAGATATAAAAATATCGAGAAGGATTATAAATATAGCGGCAAAGAATATTAATCTGTGGAGCCTACACCCAAGCACAAGTTCTTGGCTGTAGCCTCGGGGGCTACTCCCATCGGGAACGCTGTTTGCGTGCCCGATGAATTTTAAAAAGTGAGTATATTTCGAGTTACACAGATAACTCTACATATACTCCCATCGGAAGACAAAATAAGTCATCAAATATGACTCGATAAAATGTGCAAAGCCGAAAAGCACTCGACAATATATTCTCAGAGCGCTAAAAGTCGCGAATAAATCTCTGAATGCCGCAAAACTTTGCGAAGGTAAGACCCCAGATCCGTTCTGAGCGGCGTGGCACCGTCTCTGACGGCGGATTGCTACTTTTTTCCGTATCACAGATAAGAAAAATCCTAACGGACGCGTTAGGTACCCGATAAAATATGACTGGGACTCGACAGAATGGTAAGACCTTAAGCGGCACCTGTCGAAGTTTACACCAGTATCCCGAGATCATGTCCAGGGACGTGATCTTGAAGTAGGTTTTGCGGATTGCCACTAGAGCAGTTAACTAGTACCTGATCCGTCAGATGAACTAGCCCCAATTACCATTATCCCTGTACAAAATAGTGATTGCATATCGAAAGATTATGTGATGAGTAAAGTTGGAGATTTTCCTTGATTCTTCGATTCAAGAAAATCTCGGGGGCTACTGACATAGGCATCCCCAATGGGCCTGCCAAAGATGGTACCCGGGATTTATTGAAGGCCCACTCGAAGAATAAGAAGACTTGGAAGCCCATTTAGTATTAAGGAAAGATAGTTTGTATTAGGAAAGATAGAGATTTGTAATCTTAAGGGTTGAATACAAAACCCTCCCGAACTCTGTAACTTGTGTATCACGAAACCCTCGGCTCCGCCTCTTATATAAGGGGGAGTCGAGGGACAAAGAAAGGATCGAATCTACTGTCAACATAACCCTCGTTTTCATAATCGTCGAGTACTTTTCGCCTGAACCTTCGAGATCTACTTGCCCTCTAATTCTAGCAAAACCCTAGTCTACAATCTGTAGGCATTGACAAGTTAATCCTTTGTCAATGACTGATGTATGAATTTGGGAAGTTTTGTGAAAACAGATGATTGGGTTCGGATGCGATACCATTCCAATTTAAAAGTACCCCCACAATACCCAACATGGGCAAGGGCTTAACTGGAAAGTTATGTGCCCTAGTATGGGTTCCCTCTAAACAAGCGTCATCGGGGTTATGCCAAGGGCTGCCCCCAAAGAATTATGAAATGAATTGACATGACGTGAAATGAGGTGAATGTACGACCCAAGCCCTGTGCAGTTCCCGGGTTGATAGTTGGTTTTCACCGGGAGGCCAAGCTCATGGGGAGAGGTGCCTATACTAGGATATGTAGGTGAAAATTTATGGTTGGTAGTCCGCGCACGGAGTGCGGTAAATCAGGGCCAGTTAACCCTGACGGATTATTGCAAATATTGTGGCACAAGTGTACGACCTCTGCAGAGTGTAGAACTATTCGAATAGCCGTGTCCACGGTTACGGACGATTGGAAGGGCCATACTGTTCTGTCATCAGGCTCTTTTCGAAAATATGATATGTGACTTGTGACTTGAATTTTTTTTAAAGGTGATTGGTGATGTTGAATTAAATCACAACAGAGTTGTGGGAATGACACTAAGGTTTCCACTTGAGTTCGTCTAGCGATTCAAGCATCTTTACTAAATGTGTATGAACTAAACTTGGCTTTACGCAAATAAACCTAGAGCCTAGCAAACCATTAAAATTGGTAATTACTTACATTAGTATTAGTTTGTGAGTACTTAAAGTACTCATGGCTGTGTCCCTGGCTATTCCAATGCCAGACTATGAACAGGAGCAACACTATGAAGATGACGGTCAGGACGTCTATCAAGACTAGGATGCTTCTAACGTCAAGCGTTGGCATGTGGATAGATAGTTCCACCTACTACGACGCTTCCGCTATTTATTTGAGTTCGTTGATCTTAGAGATTAACTATTTGTGTAATATTGGATCATGTGATCTATGAATGTAAGCCTCTCCGTGTTGTAATAAATGATAACTCTATGATATTCAACTATTATGTCTCGCAACAACATTATTCCTGGGATTGCGATGTATGACATAATAGGCACCTGGACTTAAAAATCCGGGTGTTGACAGTGTGTATGCTATGTTAGTACTCGGTCTAAATTGCAACGGTCTATTATGCACTCTAGAGGTTTCTTAAATATGAATTCGGAATGTTGTGGAGCTTGTTTACTCCGGCTTGAGGGAGCTCTTGTAGCCCTACACAATGAATGGTGTTTGTTATTCAACAAGAGAGTGTGAATGTAGCACAAGAGAGGAGAAGTTATTTATTATGTGATCAATGTTGAGAGTGTCCACTAGTGAAAGTATGATCCCTAGGCCTTGTTTCCAAATACTGCAAACATCGCTTGTTTACTGTTTTTTGCATCTTTACTTCCTGCAATATTACCACCATCTATACCACCTATGTTTTACTATCTCTTCGCGAACTAGTGCACCTATACATCGACAAGTGTATTAGGTGTGTTGGGGACACAAGAGACTTCTTGTATCTTAATTGCAGGGTTGCTTGAGAGGACTATCTTTGACCTCTACCTCCCTGAGTTCGATAAACCTTGGGTGATTCACTTAAGGGAAACTTGCTGCTGTTCTACAAACCTCTGCTCTTGGAGGCCCAACACTGTCTACAAGAATAGAAGCACACGTAGGCATCACGAGGTTGAACAAGGTATGGAGATACCGATGATCGAACCTCGGACAAGTAAAGTATCGCGTGACAAAGGGAATCGGTATCATATGTAAATGGTTCTTTCGATCAGGAAGTCATCGTTGAATATGTGGGACCTATTATGGATCTCCAGGTCCCGCTATTAGTTATTGATCGGAGAGGAATCTCGATCATGTCCGCATAGTTCACGAACCGTAGGGTGACACACTTAAGGTTTGATGTCGTTTTAAGTAGATATGGAATACGGAATGGAGCTCGAATGTTGTTCGGAGTCTCGGATAGAATCAGAGACATCACGAGGAGGTTCGGAATGGTCCGGAGAATAAGATTCATATATGGAAAGTCATTTTCCGGAGTTCGGAAAAAGTCCGGTGTTTTGACAGGAGCTTCTAGAAGGTTTTGGAAGGACCGGAATAGTCCGAAATATTATGAAGGTTACGGAAGTGTCCGGGACGACCCGGGTTGTCTAAGAAAGTCCAGAGGGTTCCATAATAGGTGCAACCACGTTGCCTTAAGGGAAAAGGAGTCTTTCCTTAATGCAATTTCGGAATTGGCAAAAGAGTCCGAGTAGGAGTAGGTTTTTGGAACCGGAAACCTGTCGGAACTCAGTCAAACTTGGGGGCAGGTTTATGGACGACCCAAGAGGCTTGGCCACCTATTTAAAGGGACCAAGGGGCACCCCAAGGGCACCTCAAGTCGCAGCCCTAGCTCCCCAAGTCGCAGCACCAACCTGCGCCCAAACCCGAGCTACTCCCTCCTCCTCCTTTTTCTCCCGCAGCGCTTGCGGGGAAGCCCTGCCGGAGATCTCCACCACCACCGTCACCATGCCATCATGCTGGCGGGATTCCGAGGAGGATCTACTACATCCGCTGCCCGCTGGAACGGGGAGAAGGATGTCGTCATCAACACCGAATGTGTGACCGAGTGCGGAGGTGCTGCCCGATTGTGGCACCGTCAAGATCTTCTACGCGCTTTTGAAAGCGGCAAGTGATCGCCGATGGGAGGGAGGCCATACAAAAGAGTTAGATGAGTAAAATAGTTTGGCCAGAGGATCAGTCTGTGCTTTTCTTTCACAAAAGAGTTATTTTTATCAAAATCGCCCTTCGGTCAAGGCTTGGTAAACAAGTAGTACGATTATTGCAACTGGTTAGAAAAACGAAGCGACCGCCTCACTCGGCATGCCCGTGGTTTAGTCTTCAGAACGAGAGAAATTAGAGTACTAGAAACAAAAACTTTGGCCACGGCAAAAATAAGGACGGTGGACATCTTCTCATACCCCTTCGCAAGCGAGAGGAAGATCGTAAAATTTAAAAAATCTGACATGTATGTACGTCCTTATAGTGGCCCGTATGGCTCGTGTTGCCTTGTACGAGGGTACCGTTCGTCGATGGGCTGGTAGATCGAGCGGACACGATATCACTGGCGATGGCGGAGATGACTGGCACGGGTAGTGCCCTTAATTAGCCTGGCGTAGCGATTCGGTCGTTCGGCGGTGTTGTCGTCGGATCCTAGCGGATGCTTACGCATCCAGTCGATTTCAAAACCATGCATGCACGACGTGGGGCGGTACTTAGGCAACTGGGATGATTACCTGGTCACATGACCATTTTTTCTAACGCTAGATATGAGTCTTCGCGGATCTAAGGTAGAAAAAAACCAAATATAACCCTCAACTTCAGTTAGGGAGGAGCACTGAAGCAGGGTTATTCTTGCAAGCATTAAAAACATAGCCCAAAATTGGGTGACTGTGTTTTCCACGTTCTTGAGTTGTATTTTCCGCAACCCTAGGATTCCTATTTGGGATGACCAGTTGCTAACCGTTTATAAAAAATACTTAATGCATCTTAACCAAACTCCTAAATGTTAGAGGAGAAAATGGTGCACTGTTCACCGATGAGAAAAAATTTGCTCTTTTAAACTTCGGCCGTCGGAATCGATCTCCTAAATCTAGACTCCTATATTTGAATCTTCTACTAGACATTTCATCAAACACGTTGCAATCAAGGCACCTAGTCTTTTTTTCTCATCGAACGGCGGGGTCCAGCAATCTCCGGTGGATTTGGGTGGAAAGACGGGCGGTGGAGAGCAGAATGGTGGCGGGAGAGAGCGGCGAACGGGAGTGGATTTTTCCTATATTTGCTCCTCTAAAGTCTTTTTGGCTTTCAGTTAGATGCCACTTCGGCCATTAGAGGAGAAAATTTGCTCCTCTATTTTTTTTTTTTTGGCTTTGGGTCAGAGATGCTAGCTCTTATTCTGAACTCACATTTGATGTTTTCATTCCCCGGAAAATTCTCCTCCTTGTGTATGTTTGATTCGCCCCTTCTGATCAATCATATAATCCTCATTGTAGCAAACTTGGGTGCACCTCACAAGCAAAGAGGGCGCACAACATAAACAGCTACAATATCGATCAAATACACAATGGAGACATGTTTTATTTAGACATGCTGATAATGATTTTGGTATCGTGAATGTTCGCAATTTTTTTATGAAATAGGCCAAACATAGAAGACGTTTGGAATAAGTCTATACTGATCAGTTTTGACTTTTGAGTTTGGCTTTAGCTAGGCCATATTATGTAACTTAACTAACGTGTTGTCTGTTTTCATGTATGGGAATGCATGTTGCGATAACACGAAAGATTGACGTGCCGGCTTGCGGTGAAGGTAGAGATGGAGGGGCAATTTCTTAAGTACTAGCACCCGGGCTTGGCGGCAGCACGAGACGCCTTATGTCCCATGATTTCTACTGAAATTCATCAAAAAAAAGGGGGGATGGTAGACACGTTTGTATGTGCTTCTAGAAGTTTCTGGGTCCAGTCCACCACTAAGTACTAGCAAACATAACTTACATCTCAAGTAGTACCAAGCATAAGCATAACTTAACACTGAGAGGAAACATAGCAGAACATTAGACCACATGTAGCAGAATAGGAGAGCTGTCTGTCATTAAGAGGACTCGAGCTTAAGGGTCCAGAAGGGGCCGATGAATTGCTTGTCCTTCCACCTCGCGTGGCTTGTTGAAGTAGAAGAACACCAGCTGCCCGGCCTGAAGGATGAAGCAGCAGATGCCTACGATGCTCGAAGCCTGCGATGCAATGGGGGGAAAAATCCACCGGTTAAGCAGCCACCATCATATGTGGAAACAGGGCAGCTACAAAGTTCAGTTGGATGTGTACCATCATATTCGGGTCATTCTGGAAACACGCGTAAGTAAGCCACACAAGAGCATTCGCGATGGACCCCAATGTCTGCCCGGAGAAGCCGCCGGCGCCCCTGTCCTCGCGCGCTGCCATCTGTATTGACAATTAGACATTGTACGCAAGAATTTTGATCACGACGCGCGAGCACAAATCACAAGTTACACTTAGTCGCCTGGTTCGAAATACTCACCATGCTAGCCAGTGCGCGGCAGAAGTACACGAGGGAACCGGTGATCGCGCCGGACAGGCCAACGGCCTCCGACGCCTTCCAGCCCAGAGTGTTGATTAGCAAGTACTGGTCTGTGGCGGCGATCATGGCGGCGACTGCGACAGCAGCGGCGATCATGGCCAAGGTGTTGGCGCGTGGGCTGCCGGAGCGAAAGAAGAACACGATGGTGTAGCAGATGTTGAAGAGCACGGCGGTGCCGTTGATGATGATCACCGAAATGTTCTTCCCCTCCACGAACGCGCCGTACGCCACCCACACCCCACCATTGATGATCCCAGCCAGTGGAGGCACCAACATTTCGAGCCCGGCGGCACCCCCGGTCCACAAGCGCCGGAAGTAACCACTACAAGATAGGAGAATGCATTCCAGCTTGTTGGATCATGCTAAGGTGAGCGCAACGTTGAATGGGCAAAACAAGGATACCTCGGGCTGAAGATGAGGACGAGACTGAGGATGTCACCCACAGCGAGGAACATGGCCTTGAGCCACTGCTTGGCCGTCATGGCAGCGAGTTCGCTCCACCAGCGCGTCAGATCCAGTCCCTTGTCGGCGATGAAGAGGATGCCGAGGATGGCTACGGTGAGGATGAGGAGTCCCTTGTTGAAGACACGGTCCTGCCAAAAAGAAATAGCAACAGGGACATTGCATTTAGAAAGAGAGGCATTGTGATCAGCAAAACAGGATTCAAAAACGTAAACACAGGAGGGCATTGTGATCAGCAAACAGGATTGAAAAACGTAAACAGAGAACAGCATTGTGATCAGCGAACAGGATTGAAAAACGTACACTGAGAACAGCATTGTGATCAGCAAATGCAGAGCATGCAGGTACGGAGCATGATGAGCAGCGAACACATTGAGCAAGCCGCTCTATCTACACATTGCTACGTTAGCAAGAAGTAAGCTCTGCGTTTTGATCACCAAATGCAGAGCTTGCACCTAGAGCATTGCGATCAGCAAATGCAGAACAGATGACAGCACCGTGAACACGAAATGTTGAACTTGAAGAAGAGCATGATGAGCAGCAAACGCATTGAGGAAGCCGCTCTATCTACACATTGCTACGTTAGCAAGAAGCAAGCTCTGCTTTTTGATCACCCAATGCAGAGCTTGAAAGTAGAGCAATGCGATCACCAAATGCAGAACATAGGCCAGCATTGTGATTTGTGATCACCAAGGTAGAGCATGATGAGCAGAAAACACATTTGAACAAGCCACTCTATATACACATTGCTACGTTAGAAAGAATTAAGGAACCAGATATACAGAGATGTATAGTTCGGGTGTCCAAAAACGAAGAAAGTATCAGCGATGTGGAAAACAGAGAATTGCACGCAGCAGCTTCACTTAAACAGATCAGCGATGCGAGCAGTCCATGCATCATCAAGAATAAGAGAACAATTAATAGACATATCTACACATAGTTCACCTAAGAAGGGCATGCACAAGATTGATAAGAGCGTACTTCAACCATGCCAGCCTCTGTGCGCGCCCGGAACATGAGCGGCACACACAGAGCACTCATCCCTAGCCCCTTCTCGCCCTCTGCCCGCGCCATAGACCCATGACTGGCTGCCTGGTTAGTGCGCATGCGCACCGTCTTGCCGCTCCCTTCCTTGCCATTCCCTTTCTGGAGACGCTCTGTGCAGACGGCACGCACAGAGCGCGCTCTGTGCGCGGCCGCGCTGTGGAGAGACGCGCCATGGATTCCTCAAGGCGCAAGCCCTCCTGCTAAGACACAACTCAATGATGTGTGGGTGCTCTCCTGACTTCCCCGCCGGTGCATCACGCCGAGCACTACCTTCCCAGCCCCGCGCACCTTCCCCTTCCCGGTCCTTTGCACTCCGATGCCGCGCTCTTCGTCTACAATACGGACGCGGAACTACTCGATGAAACCAACGGAGCAGAGACATAGCTTCCGTGGTGATTCCCCCCCTGCCGCGCGCGCACACGAGTCCCTCGCCCATGCCGCCGCCGCGTCCCCCGGTGCATCTCTCCGATCACTCCTTGCTCTACCTTCTCGTCTCCCTCGTCACCGTGGCCGCCGAGCATTCCGAACAAACCTACAAGCGATTACTCAGGCCAGCGGTACAACGCTCTATTCCTACTAAGACGCGCCTCCCATGGCCGCCGGCGTGAGAATCCTCTCCTGCCTCCCAGCAAGGTGCGTCAACTCCGATCTAGACCCTATCATCTATTCATCTCCCTCCCCTTCCCTAGGTCCCGGTGCATCAGATCCTGCCCCTGCGCCGCCACTTCGCCCACCCTCCACCGCCATCTCCCTGACCCCTTGCGTCCCATGCCACGCGACACACAACATTCCGGCGACTCATCCTCAGTTCCTGCGGATGAGAAACGCATACATACATCGCAAGCGGAGCCAAGACGCCCGGAGGAAGGAAGTCACGCCATACGTACCTCGGACCACCAAGCAGCGGCGGCGGCGGCGGCTGGAACCACCACCCTCGGCTGCTCGTCGACCTCGGCCGGAGGAATCCCGTCCACAGCAGTCAGCAGGCGCCGGCGTTGGCGGTGGAGGAGAAGGAACGGGCACGTCCTCGGCGCCAAGCCCCGCATCATCCTCCGCCACCGAAGCAGCAACTCGATCAGCAACTGGCGTCGGTGCTTGCATGCCGCCGGCTGCTACCGCCTCCATTCTCTCTCTTCTCTTCTGTCGTTCTCTCTCTCTCTCTTTCTGATTCTGCACCGGGCTGAACTGCGTGTGCTATAGCTTCTTATAGGCTGGAGCCTGGATGGCAGCCGACTCGCAGGAGGTTACTCTCTGCCGCGGTAAAATAAGTTACCGTCACTCCTCTTCCCTCTAGCTTGTTTTTCACAAAAACACAAATATGTTTTACACCCACAAATTGTGACGCGAATAACTTAAGAAGAAATTGGCCAGAAGCATTGCATTTTTCATTACTTCACACTAGCAGGAAGGATCTCGATACATTGATCTTGTGTGACGAGGCACTCCACCCGCATCAAAGGGACGTCGCAAATCGAACACGGTGAAAAACAAGTGCTTGTGTGCGAAGAGGCATGCCACCACCATTGGACATGAGTCGCACATAGGGCACGATGAAATACAAATGCTCGTGTGAGATGAGGTACGCCACCCCCATCGGACACAAGTCGCACATAGGATATGGTGAAATACAAATACTCTTGTGAGATGAGGCATGCCACCCCTTCAAACACGGTGGAGAACAATACTTGTGTCAAGATGCATGCCAGCCCTGAAAAACAAATTAGCTAAATTACTTCAAAATTTAATCAAGAGTAATAATAATAATAATAATAATATGAATAATAATATGAATAAGTTTAGAATCCGCTGGTTACTGGTAAATATTTGACATAGATATACGTGAAATGAAATAGGGGTCGATGATGCCGATGGAGAATCCGGCAGTGTTCCCCCTCAACTTGTCAATCAATCTTAATTCTCTTATTTTATGTCTCTTGTTCGTTATTGTGCCTCCTTGTGTGGCGCCGATAAATTCCAAAATAAACAGGCATGGGCGTCTTAGGGTTGGAGAAATCTGTCGGACGAATGGCGCCGCCATGGGCTACTCGATTCACATACGTGTCGTGGGGCGCGTCCGGCTCATCTTCACCACATTTGGCCGTTATCTTGCCTGTCTTCACTAATTTTTGTAGAAATGCTCCCCCAGTTTTCCTAGATTTTATGTATTCTCCGAAATACCTAACAATGCGTAAAATAAATGGTGGAGATTTGTTGATAGCAATTTTAAGTAGACTAGTAAAAATGTAATAAAAATGCAAAATATATATTTAAACTTGAGAGCAATAGATGTGTTTCGCATGTATCAGTTGCACATGCGACTATTTGCTATGTGATCACATGAGATACGGAGTGTCAACCTGTGAACTTAGAGCCCCACATCAGTGAAAGGGCATGGGAACCGTGTCAAATGTGGGGCTTTTGCCATTGTCCATTCATGTTTATGTACTAGTGTAAGAATGAGTTACAAAGCACAATGGCACTGGCCGGAGTGGCTGAGCCTAGTGTAAGAATGATACTTGTTTTCTAGTTATTTTGTAATGATGCTTTATTTTGTCCCTAGAAGGTTTATTGCATCAATGATAACATGGCACACCATTGAGGATAAAATTGAACGAAAGATGGTATTCACATTTCAAGGTAAGCAACAATTTTCTTAATGTGCCATAGTATGTTTGTTGCTTCAAAGAGCACATGATTGTCTTTCCAACTTCCTCATGTCCATAATATAGTACCAATAATCCTAGGCCTACGGGCAAAACTTACGAAATGAACTTACGGGGGAAACGTGCCTGGTTGTGGTTGGATAAGTATTGAGACGCGGTTGTTTTTAAGCAAATTAGGATCCACCACTGTTAGCCACGTCAGCCCGTAAGTGTTTTACGTAACTAATTGCCCGTAAGTGTAGCATCTCTCATATAGTACGCATTGGTTTCCACGAAATTGTGCTAACGCTAATCAAGCTTATTAAGAAAGTTATTTATATCTGAAATACCGAATGCACACCATAGTAAAATATACTTCATGATGTTTCAAGTGGTATATATTGATTTGATATTCTAGATGTTTTTATTTTTTTTCCATAAATTTGGTCAAAATTTACATGGTTTGACTTTGAAAAAACCTAATACGCACTATATTTTGGCATACAGGAAGTACAATTTATGGTATATATGTCACCCCTCGGATAAAAAAAAAGTTGACTAATGAGATTCTAGCTTGCCTGGAGGGACTAAAACACTTGATTAACCTGCGGTGCAGCTCCGCAATCCTGGAGCTGTGTCTCTGAACCATTCACACACTGATGAACAAAGACCCATACGAACCTACAAGATGGAGTTCATATACCCTGAAGGAGAAAAGCTCTTGAAGATTTATCAACATATTAGTGTTCTCAAAGTGGATCGAGTGAGCAATGGTGTGACACATGCATTAGCGCAATTAGACAGACATGGTACTATTGGTTTATTAAGTGATTCATCTCCGGTCTATATTTCTAGGTTTTTAAATGAACTTGTATTGCTCAAAAATATCAGGGATTACAATCTATATTGCATCCGCTTATTAACCGCTCTGGACCAGTGGAAACCATACTATCGTACAAGGGTGAGTTCTAGGCTAATTTGCTAGAAAATGAGCACTAGAGTTTTGACATCTAAGTGATCCATCTCTCGTCCTACTTTTCTAAGTTGATCACAAACAGTTCGAATATTTTTTTCCTTAATTACTAAGGCTCAAGGTTCCTTAAGAAATGGTAACTTATGCCTTCACGTGCAGAAAGCACTACCATCCGGATTGTGGTTGTTGACGTTGAGTTTGATCTCAAGTCACCTATCTTTTTTTTTGTTTAACACAAGTTCACCTATATATTAGTTCGTTGTGATGGATCAACCCATGATGCAAAGATCCTTACAAACACCAAGTTTAGCCCAAACGGGATAAATGATCCTCAAGGTGATGTTGTTGACCATGGTATCTTGTGCAGTGAGTTGCTATTGTTTGTAATATAGTTTTCCCATGTTTAGTTTTTAGGAAAGTTCTTCATGGGAGATTTTGGATATGCGTACCATATGCATCAGTTCTTATCCAAAAAAAATTAAGCATATATAGAATGCAAAAGAACTGTTTAATCTCCTATACACGAACCTTAGGGTCACAGCTGAGAAGGAATTTGTGCATGAATAATATATTTAAGGTCTTAGGTCATAAGGGTGCGCAAGATAGTTTAGCTTGTTCTTGCATGTTTTATTCTTCCTAACAAGATAGTAAGTTTGTACTTGATGAGTCGGATGAGGAGGACATGGTGGTAGACACCATAAACCAATGTAGTGTGTGGAAGCAAATAATAACTTTAGTTGGGCAGACAAGAGGATTGAATAGGCTATGAGGCAAAGTGGACAAAAAGAGGCAACAGAAAGATCTTATGATTATAATGATCTTGTTGTTATGTTGATGCCATTCCTAGGCTATGAGGCACTAGTATTTGTCATTTAGTTGCACTGCAATGAATTTACTTGACTCTACCATGACTGTAATATTTGATGTGGTCCTAATATAGTGCTTTCTTGTTTGATTTTATGGTGCTATTGTTTGTTGGTAATCTCACCACCCAGGCGTGTGCGCTCTCATACCTAGAAACACTGCAACGGTGTCCTAACGTTAGCGGCAAACGCCCAAGGGCATGCATCTCTCGATTAGGTCACGCTCGGTTGATCGCCGTCGTGTCTCCCAAATCTGTTTAGTGTGAAGTGGGAATGTGCATGACATGTTTGTGATGCATGAGAGTAGATCCAAGACGGGCAAAGGAAGAATTGATCAAAATTGAGTTTCACGTTCATCCTCTCGGTTTCACCCGTTGTCCTGGCATAGCTGATTCCCCGACCGCCTCCACCGTTTCACGTTCCGCCATCATCCCAACACAGTGACGCTTCAACTGTCCGGACTCGTGAAGGTCGAAGCCATCGCGCCGGCGAAAAATCGCAACTCGCCATTACACGCTTAACTCCAATTCTCAATCCATTTGTTGCTATGGTGCTAGTGATACCGTTAATATTTTGGTATTAGCATTTGATATATTTTAAAATATAGTGCACAGAGTAACACATATACTCGTGAAGTATAAGGTGGAAATAGACAAATAGTCTTTTTTTTTAGGGGAAATAGACAAATAGTCGTATTCGTCATATTCGTAAGTAATAAGACAAGCATAGTAATTTACCGTTTGGTGTTTTAACCTGGCCGTGGCCGGGAGGGGTAAGGGACGATCGGGAGCCGAGCATATCCACTGCGTGCGAGGGGACACGGCGTAACAGAAAATCTGGTGGGCCCGCAAGCTCCTGATTTGCCCGCGCGTAATTAATCTACTCCGTCATCACGCATCGGGCTCGGGGAAACGGAATCGCGCCCTCGTCGCTGATTCTCGGCCAGTTCATCAAACTCGATCGATCAATCTATCGAGAATTCGAGATACTATAGAGCTACTGCTACCTCTTAATTTTGTACTAGTATTAATACGGAGTATTTGATATATTTTTGGAAATACCGCACGGTAAAGCTATGCTGTAAAGTGAAAATATGGTTTAGTCATATCGGATATTTCAAACTTTATGTAATTTTCCGATGGGTGTTTAACCTGGCCTGGCGAGAGGGGTAAAAAGCGTGCGCATGCAACGGGAGATGGGGGGACACGGCGTAACTGAAAATCTGGCGGGCCCCTCACGCTGCTGATTCGCCCGCACGAAACTAATCAATCTGTTACGGAGTATCTTTTCTCTCTGTGGCCAGCGTGAAAAATTAAGGGTAATGGGGAGACGTGCACGCGTAACGACATACTAATACTAGTTCGGTGCAGAGATCTTGTGCTGTGAATAACCTCGTCACCAGCACTAATCTCTGCAAAAATGGGCTTCGTGTATCGCCCACGGTCGGACCACTTCCATAGTCGCATGCATGGCTCATACCCACGTACACTATTTTTTTTATTTTTCTTAAGACAATGGCGCTGCTGTGCCTCGTCTTCTAAATTGGGTGCAGAGATGAACTTAAAATCTTACCACATTTTGCACCATAGTTTTTACTCATAAGGTGAAATCCGTGATAAAAGACTGACACTTGCACTAGTTACACACAATGCCACCGAAAAACTAATTATACCCCGCGGTGCTATTTTGACTCACTTGGTAAGAACAACACGGTGCCTCGCCTAGAACTTAATTAGAACAAACTCTTCCAAATTCTCACCGACTATAGGTTCACAGCTACTCAACTGTGCGATACAACAAACTCTCATTTATCTTCTCTAGCACACGACTACACGAGCACACCCAACGAAACCGGTCATTTTTTATGGCCGTCACCAATGCATCTGGATACACCCAAGGAAAGAGGTACATAGAGAGAGGTAGGAAGGAGGTAGAGAGAGAAGGAGATAGGAATTAAGGTGGTAGAGAGAGAATTACACATCGGGAACACTCTTTGGCAACACGGTCTACTCATTGGGTACAAGGGGTTGTGTGACGAGGGAGAGCATTGAACCGCCGACTATGGTGAGAGGATATGCGACGACGCCACAATAATGTGAGCAAAGTTGTGGGGAATATAGTGTTCAACTGGTGCATAATACTGTATTGTTAGTGTTATGGTGCTGATAGTCTCTTTCGGTGTAGATTTTTCTAGCGGAGCCACACAGATGAGAGCTACAAGTCCGAGCAAAAGCTTGACGCCAAAAATAGATCGAACTAAAGCTTGTTGTGAAAAAGATCTAACCAAAGCTTAAGATCCAACATGCAAGCCCGTTGCACGTGCGAACCATCCCAACATCATGTCATCTTGGCATAACAGTCGTCGAGTTTGTGCCATTGCGCTAATTTTCTTAAATAGTGCTTTTGTCTCCGTGATAAAATTTGTTGTCAAGTGTCATTGCAGGGTATTGTGTGTTGTTCCGTGGCAACATAAGGGTACTTGGATATAGTTTATATTAAGATAATTTTGCACCATACTTCTCTGACCTTAATTGAGCACCTTTTATTTATCTTATCATTTTCCACAAACAAAAAAGACACATCAAACACGATAGAACCCATGGCGTCGCCGAGCGGGACGGACTTACAATGTGTGTAATGGACTAATGGAAAGTCTGTATAGTAGTTCTATACGTGTCATGTCACGTATACAACGTGTCCATACAGTCTACTATGTACGTACAGTACAAGTAGTAGTAACGCGGCGGCGAAAAAGGTCTTGATTAACCTGGAGGGGGAGGGGTAACAGAAATGAGCGGGGTCCACCAGTCCGGCCAGCCGAGCATGTCTGCCGCGCGTGCGAGGGAAGAACCCAACAGAATCAGGTGGGCCCGCTCCTGATTCGCCCTGATCGGCTGATCACGAACGCAAACTCGTGCCTTCTTCTTGCGTCGCACGTCAGTTCATTTCTCCGTTAATTCACTTTCTTTTTATCGGCTAAATTACGCTATCTTTATCCATGGTTATATTATATAGTACTACATCTACATGGATAATGGTCGATCCATGTCATGTAGCCACCCTTGCAAGCATATGTGTGTGCTCACCACATGTCAGATTGAGTATCATGTCGAGGGTGTCCTTGGAAACGTTTTTTTTTCTTTTTTGCGAATTGCATACTTGGACGACTTGGTGTGAAGCCATGAGAATTTTTTTGACAAGTTCGTGTTGGCGACGGTGAACTTCAACACCACCATATAGCTAAAGCCAGGTTTCTTCCCAATTCAACCAGAAACTAGAGTTGTGTGCATTATATGCACCGCAAGGAATCGACCCAGATCATTCAATACGACGGTATGAACACGATACCAAGGCAAACCCATGAAAATACCCCTTTAGCAAAGGGTATGGATGATGGCCAAGCGTGTGTTTTCCTGTTTAGAGCTCCACCATCATGGCAGGTTATCGATCATGAACTTGAACAATTGACACGTTTGGAGAAGGTAATTAAGCATGCATCCAGGACCACGATTGGCTTCCTAAACAAAGAAACTAGAGTGCTTGCTTTATATGCAACGTTTACCTAATTAAATTTAACAAATCTTGCACTGCCGAACCGTTCCCCTCCTCTACTCCCACGCGCATATAGAAGATTAGAGTTTCTGGACTCCTGCCGGCACCGCCGCCATTTTGCCTCGCCTTTGTGGACTCAAGACCATGGAGGCGGGGTGGATCTACGTCCCGTTGGTGGGAGGGATCCGTTTTTCCTATTTTTAGGTTTCGAGTTTGGTGAGGCGGCGCTCATGTGGTAGTGTCGGCGCCTCTTCCAATAAGGTCTCGTTGGCTTCAACTCCATCTCGACAACGATGTTGAGAAGCTTGTGGGAGTGATGTGGTCTTCAAGAACTTCCTCTGGGTGTGAGGATCTTCTGATCGGTTCATCCTTCTTCTTTGTCTTTAGGACGGATGTGGTCTTCTTGACCCGTTCGGCGACTTTACATCTGCAATCAAAAACGTCAAGCCGTCCCAAAGAGGTACGGCAGCGCGCCGTCGACACTGTCTTGAGCTTGAAGATTAAGACCTTCTCAAGGATCTCATTGTAATTTTTGTTTTGCTTAAGGTGCTTTTTATTGTTCATTATTTCTTTTAATGACAGGTCCATTCACAAAAAAGGAAGAATCATGCCACGTTTACACATTAGTTGTGACCTTGAGACACTTTTTTTTAATTATTTTCGACAACCTTATAAGGTGGGTTTCACGAGGACGTGGAAGCATGGGCGGAGCCACCACCGGGTCGAGGAGGGTCGGTCGACCCGGCTCAGAAATTGGGGAAAAATAATCAACACCGAATCGGTACAGGAGAGAGGACTCGTCAACGCCTAGACCCTAACCCTGCGCCAGGCCGAGACGGCGAGACCCCCATCCCGCATGACGCGAGTACGCGACCTAGCCCCGCCGTCACCACGCCCCGGTCCGGCGGCCCGCCGCCTTCGTCTCCAGTCGCCTCCCCTGCTCAGCGCCTCAGCTCGTCCCCATCTCCGACTCCAATTGCCTGGCCTCTGCTCGGCCGGTCGGCCCTGCCCGGCTGCCTTCGATGGACGCTGACGAGGAGGCTCGCTGGATCGAAGAGGAGGCAGCAGAGGTTGAAGAACAGGAAGCACACAAGAGGGCACGCGTCGAAGAGGAGGCAGCAGAGGTTGAAGAACAGGAAGCACATAAGAGGGCACGCGTAGAGGTTGAACCCCCCCCCCAATGATTTGTTGATTTGCTATGTTGAGAAAGATATATTTGCCAAAATTGATGACTGGAAGATTATGCTATGTTTCCACTCCTACAACAACTATAGAGGTCATCTTCCGTGGGGCTTTCGTCTTCCAAACTTAGATGCAACTTAATGGTATGATACTATCTTATCAAAATGTAGCTCTATTTTGGCGTTCTTGTTTTTTATAGTCATTTTGTTGTTATACTTCATGAAATATGCAAATTGAATTTGTTTAGACCTCTTTTATTGAATACATTTGCTCTTTTCTATCAAAAAAATTTAGAGCTTGGTTTCGACCCTCCTCAGTTCAATTCATGGCTTCGCCACTGCGTGGAAGCATGTGGTTCAACTCAGACCCGTATTTGGTGGGGGTGTATCCGATACGATGAAGGATCGCCTGGTGCAGTACTGCACTTAGCCTCATTTGTTGACCACGTACCGACACAATTTCTTATAATTTGACATTAAAAAATATTTTTAGAAATAAATTGATGAAAATGCAATTTGACAAAGTTTGAGAGAATTCGACATGATTTCAAATTCCCCTAATTCAATATGGGAAAATTTCAAAATAAGAACAATAAAAATGCGATAGATTTGCCGACGTGTGTAGAGAGTAAGATTAGAAGTTGTGTTGCATATGCAACGCAGTCACATGGGCCCGCTGCTCCTACATGTGAGGGGGGCTGATTCGTGCTGCAAGCTCCTGCTGCTTCTCGAGCCCCGCGACTAAATCCATTGGCACGAGCGGCTCTTCTTTGCCTCTCTGTTTCCATCTCCTCCCTAAACGGAATTTTTTTTGAGGGACCCTAAACGGAATTTTTGGAACTGGGTTCAACGTAATTGGATTAAACTTATATATTAAGTTACATAGTTAATTGACCACTACGATTTAAAAAAAAAGGGTCGGGAGAGGGGTTTCCTTTGGACAATTCATCTAAAACTTGTGATTTTTGCCTAAGCTATATACGTTTAAATTTGGGTATAAAAAATAGTATTCACATACATATGTGCATCCTCTGTATGCAAAGAAATTATTTGGGGTGGGGTGTGTGTGTGAGGGTGGGGGCGGGGGTTCGGGTAATACAAATTTTGGGGCGCTACAGTATTTTGGCACGCATTTTCGTCTCCTCCCTCATGTTTGCGAGCCCTGCTCGCCGCTCCTCTCCTCTGCTTCTTTAGTGGCTCGCCGGTCGGCCAGACGGGACAGGGGAGAGCAGACCGGCTTCTCGTTGTAGATATTTTAGCATTATTTACAAGTTTAGAGCTTTTCTAGGTATCGATTGCAACTTTGATCAAGTTTATAGAAAAAATCATTAACATGTACAATACAAAATCAACGTCCTAAAATATATTTTTGTATGATATCTATATAAGTTAATAGTTTTTCCTACAAGTTTGGTCAAAGTTTACTAAACTTGACTTTTCATGGAAAAATTGTCTTATTCATTGGAAGGGAAGAGTATAGTGCTATGCCGATGGGGATTTGGTCGCCAGAACATGTGAGGGCGTTCCTTCAGCGTGCTTTCTCCGGCAAAGCTTGTATCTTGGTCTGCATCCTCGGCGTTCCTTGGTTTGGTCCTTCCTTGGTGTGCTTCAGCGGCATGGGCAGTGAAAGTGTTCCCCTCGTGGTTGTCCTTGTTGGCATCGTGTGTGTCTCGGCGGTGTGCAGTGTGTGTTGGTGAGCCGGCCTGGGCTCTAGGGTGAGCTTCGGCCCGACGACTTTGCCCGTGACTGGCAGGATGCAACGTGTGTCGATGAGCCGGTATGTTCTCTAGGGTGACCTTTGGCTCACCATCTTTCCCCGCCCAGCTAGTTCTTAGCTTCATCAGAGTATTTCTTAGGTTGCCCTTAGCTCAGTGCTTGTTTGTAGCTTCTTCGGTTGTCATGTATCACAGTGTGTATGTGTGTGCAGTCCATTGTTGTAAATTGGGTTCAGCACTTTGTATCTGAACATAGTTTTGCTCAGTGCTTGTCATGTATCCCTTTGCTCGGTGCTTGTCTGGGGCTTCTTCGGTTGCTACTTGCTAGGCATAGTTTTACTGAATACTGAACACGTCGACTGTTTTTTCGGACAATGATTCAATAGCTTTTTATTTCCAGAACTTATATAGAACGTAAGTTGTTTGAAACTAATGAAGCTCAACGAATGGCTTTCCCTTGCAAATATCGATTACTTTTTTTTTATTGCGAAACACACTACAGTACAGATATAGAAGCACACAAAATAACTCCTACCTTCTAGATACAGTGCATTCACAGCACGACAATAGATCACTAATTGAACTCGCGGCCCGATGGCCTGGGTTCCGGTCACCGAAGACAATGGGAGGATTCATGGGCTTTAGTGGTGTATTCGGCGGCGGCTACAATGGTGGTCATAAACATGGTACCGGCCGTGATAATGATAGTGTGGTGCTGCCGCCACAAGTTCCACTGGAGCCAACAAGGACAACAATGGCACGATTGCTTGAACTTGTTGATTTGGTTTCATTCAAACTATGCACTTCCATTTTGTTAAATTTGTCAACTTTGCACTACTACTTTTGTGGTGTTGAACAATGCACGTAAGTTCAATAATGTCTCTTCGAGTTCATGTGATCATCAGATTTGTTTCAATTATATATGCAAAGTTGTTCCGACTTCCAATAATATCTGCTCATGAAATCTACCTATATTTGTTTAGGGACAAATATGATGAAATAAATCTATCAGACTAATGCAAGCATTAGAATTGGCTAGATTGACCAGCCAGATTTAGAGATCAATTTTACAGACTCTGCTTGAGTTGGGATTTTTTTCAGCTCAAGATTCTTCTCTCCCTAAAGGGCTCGTAGAGACTCAAAACAAAAACTCTGCTAAAGATGCTCAAAGCACAAATCTGGTCATCAACTACGTACAAAAAGCTCAGATCAGTTGTACAGGAAAATAGTCTTAGTTGTGCAAGTTCAATGCCTTATTTAAAGCCATTGTAATCCTCACTTTTTACCAATCATAAAGAACTGAAACTTCCAATTCCCTTAACTCAACACTGCATTCCAGGTAAGCACGGTGCAGGAGTACATTGTTAACGGAGGGGTGTTTTCAAGTTGTGAGTTGCAGAACAAACACGGGTGTGAATAAGCATACTCAAACATTTTGAACCGAATGAATACAAACACCAGTCCTCTACTGTTGCACCAAAAATACTTCCACGAGGAAAATGCTGGCACTCAGGGGGGTGAGCAGTCTCACATGTAAAGCCCCTCCGGTACACCTTCCTTCTTCTTGAACATGACCTTCTCTTTGGCCTTCTTGAAGTCGGCATGTGTTACCTACAAACAGAAAATAGAACACGAAATGTCAAGCATGTGGAATCAAAACTTTGATCCAGATATGTTCTAACGTAAGACAATAGAAAGACCACCCTGGTAAAACAAAACGTCTAAAATTATCAACAGAGTGTATTGGTTGTTATCGTGCCTTCACCCGGTGTCGAACGAAATTCAGTCAGCTTACAGGTTTGTTTTATCAAGACTTCCCTAGTATTGAAGAGAAGGGATCTGATTAACAAAGCATTGACATCTTACCTTCATCCTGCGCTCTCTCAAGGCAAGCAACCCAGCTTCAGTACAGATTGCCTTGATGTCAGCACCAGAAAACTCATCTTTGGTCATCACGAACTCTTCCAAGTTCACATCTTCTGCCAATGTCATCTTAGCTGTGTGAATCTGCACCAAAAGAAATTATGATAAGAATAGAAAACAGGTGTCCCATTAGATACCTAGCTAAATACTTTAACAGAAAAGTACCATGAAGATGCGCCGCCTGGTTTTAATATCTGGCAAAGGGAATTCAATCTTCCTGTCTATTCGACCTGGCCGAAGCAAGGCTGGGTCAAGGCTCTCAATGCGGTTTGTTGCTAGAATAACTTTAACATCTCCTCTTGAATCAAAACCATCCAGCTGATTCAACAACTCCAACATGGTCCTTTGAATCTCTCGCTCACCTCCAGAATTAGCATCATACCTATAATAAAAGAAATCAGAACTCAGTTTAACTCAGGTCATGGAAAGCTCCACCTAATTTCTTCATATGCAAATAATAGTCATCCTATGGTAAGTTCAAGTATGTGGTAAATACCTCTTTGTTCCAACTGCATCAATCTCATCAATAAAGACAATTGAAGGAGATAGATCATCAGCCACCCTGAACAGTTCTCTTACAAGCTTGGGGCCCTCACCAAGGTACTTTTGAATCAATTCACTCCCAACAACACGCAAGAATGTTGCTGAGGTAGAATTGGCAACAGCCTGCAGCATTCCCAATTTGAAACAATACAAAAATGTTACTGTACGATTTTTCTTGGAAAAGATGTATAGTTACTCTACCAGTACTTGAAGAGAAGGAATAATTGGCAACAGCCTGCAGCATTTACTATTTGAAACAAAACAAAAATACACATCTTCTAGGGAAAGATGTATATTAACCTACTAACAGTACTAGAAGAAAGAACAATTGGCAACAGTCTGCAGCATTCACAATTTAAACCAGTAAGATGTTGCATTTTATCTAGGAAAAGATGTGTATCAACCTACTACCAGTACTCGAACAGGAAAGAATAACAAGCAATAATTTATTGCTGAAGAGATGTTTGAAACTTTGAATAGAGCAAAACATGGACTTTCAAGCCTTCGGAGCCAAATGGAAGACAATGAAGACACTAACCTTTGCAAGTAGAGTTTTCCCTGTTCCAGGCTCCCCGTACAGTATGACACCCTTGGGAGGCCTGATTCCAATGTCCTCATATAGCTCAGGGTGTGTCAAGGGAAGTTCAACTGCCTCTTTGATCTCTTGAATTTGAGCATCTAAACCACCAATGTCAGCATAAGACTCCAAAGGTGCCTTTTCAACTTTCATGACAGAAACCATAGGATCAACTTCATCTTGCAAAATTCCGACCACCGAGAGAACCTGAAAATAAATGATAGTTCAAGATCAATAAGTACATACAGTTTCAATTCATCACATCAAACAGCCCTATAAATCTTCTGTTGCACATACAAAGCACACTGAGATTTCCAATGGAGAATGAAACTGAAGACCTAGAGATGCACTCAGTAAAAGTACATTAAGCCATATATCAATAACAGCCATAAAAGGAACATAAGAGCTGAAGACTTAAATGCAAATTGAAGAAAAAACGCATACCACAAAATGAAATGAAATACTTAAAGAAAAGTACTGCATCTACCAGTGATCTTCATCTTATAGGAAATCATAAGACGATATACACTTTATGTGTTTCCACCCAGGGCTGCCCTGTCAAACATTGCGTCAATGTTTGACAAAGGACTCCTCTACCCTACATTGGCCAAAATTTTGGTAAGAAACTCATGAAGGAAACATCGAAGGATCTATAGAAATATTTGGAATGACCAATCTTTTTTGGTAGAACGAGCTGAGGGCATAAACCAAATAAGCACTATGGTTCAATATGGAGTTAAAGTGAATAAATATAGACTTTAGGTCTTCAGCAACTGTCAATTGTGGACAAAGTTCGGTGAATGGTGATAATGTTCAGGCATGAAAGTAGTCACCTCACAAGAAGGATAGAAATCAAGAAGCAGTCACTTGGCAATTAAACAAACCAGTTTGCAGGGTCACCATAAGATAGGAACCTTCTGTAATTTCTCAATGAAGAAATCAAGGAAGCAGTCACTTGGCAATTAAACAAACCAGTTTGCAGGGACACCATAAGCATCACATTACAAGTGACAGCATTAGTGCCTAGATACATTGACTTTTTATTTGGTTGTTGTACACATCAAATTCCATTTCAAAATTCTCTGGAAATAATGTACACCTACAAACAACTTTACCTTAACAAACACCATACACATTCAAATCCTGTGGGTACATGGAACGACCATACTACTTGTCTCAATTCCGATGATCGCCCCCATCTCACCATATACATTGAAATCATGTGACAAGGTACTCATCTCAATCCCCAGGTTTCGACCAACCCACATGTCGGGTGAACTAAGCCCAAAGTTTTCATCAACTCGACCAATTCTAACCCACTACCATGTTATTGGCCTCTCTTCGCAAATGCGATTTCTCCACTGAATAATTCCAACTTTCTGGATACAAGGCATTGACGGCATGACAACAAATGACTAATCTGAACTCGTCAAATCTACTACCGGCGCTTCTAATCTACGTTCCAATCCATCAGATCAATGCAAATTTTACAGAAGCGTACCTTGTTATGCATCAGTATGGAGCATCCGGGCTCCAGCTGGTCCTTGTCGACGAAGGAGAGGATGCTGACGTAGTACTCAGGCCCGGTGGAGGAGGAGACGATCCCGTGGGCCTCGTCGATGATCTCCTCGAGCGAGCCGACGCTCATGGGGGTGCCGCGGAGGTCGTCGACCTTGGATCGGTCCTCCTCCGTCTTGTCCTCGCTGGGCTTGAGCCGCTCCTGGCTGGCGACGTACTCCTCCTCCATGAGGAGGTAGTCCTTGACGCGCTCCAGCTTGAGGAGGCGGAGGCGGCACTTGGAGAGCGGCGCCACGGCGGGCAGCCGCGCCGCCGCCTCGGGGCCCCTCTGCTTCCGCTGCTTGCGCCCCACGCGCGACGGCGCGGCGGGGGGCTCGAACTTCTTCTCCTTCTTGTCGCCGGCGGCGCCGTCGCCCGGCTTCCGGTCGCCGGGGAGGCCGCCCTGCTTGCCCAGGCCGCCGGAAGCGCCCTGCCCCATCGCCTCCGGCCGGTTGCTTCGATTCGAGGGTTAGGGTTTCGGTGGTGGGGGGAGAGAGAGAGAGATCGAAATAGAGAGAGCGCTTTCTCTTGCACTGCTGCCTAGATAAGACCGATCTATATAACTTTCTCTTTCTCGAATATCATTATTTTTTACCATCTCTCGATGACAACTTCCTGGAAATGGTAAACGAGTGATACGTGGTGACATCCAGGCCGTCCATCTTATCTTATGGTTATGGAATTTGTTTATCATTTTGTAAAGGGATTTTACAGGAAAAGTCCGGTTTGAACCTGGGTGCATGTGAACCCAGGTTGGAAATGCATTTTCCAAATGTTAAAAAATTCTAAAATAAAAACACGGGCATGTTCATATGTTGCTTGTAAACCAAAAGAAAACACTTTTTACAAATCACAAATACGTCACATATATACAAAAAAAAATTTCATGAGACAAACAAACCCGAAAACTCATGTCCAGGACACATATTTGAGATCATCTAGGAAATCATTTTGTGTTTCGATTTTTAAAACATGTTTTGACATCACAAACGAAACTTTTCAAAAAGTGGGTTCACATGCACCCATGTTCTATCTATGCAATCTCGATTTTACATGCATAATCTCGAAGCTAATTTAGTTGTTGCATTGTATTTACGGCTAATTCTAAAACTTCCTTTGATTCAAATTAATTGATGTAACTTAGGAGTGCGCTTGTACTGGACTAGTATATGGTTGCGCCAGTTAATTTAGGCTTGAGGAAGTAGTGTTTTTGTTCTAATGATTTCAAATGTGTTTATCATCTAGCAAGGACGTTTAAAAGTAGTTTATACACATGTATGTTTTCAACTATATTTCAAATGTGTGAGTTGTTTTAAAGACGATGTATTTTCGTTATGGCAGTAACGGAAAAGGGTAGCCTATTTTTTAATTAAAAAGGTGAGAGCAAATATAATAGGGGGCTTTGAGGAAAGAGACAATAAATAGTTGTTGGCCTTACTAGCTCACTCTTATTTGAATAATTATTTATATGTAAGAGAAAGAAGAGTCACCCGACTCTTCTCAAAGAGTCGGCCTCTTAGTCAATTATTGACTATGAGTAGTGGTGAATCCAGCCTATTTTATTAGGGTGGGGTAGACCTTAGTCGGGATGGCCTTTTTTTTTTGTTATTTTCTACATAAGACATATGGGTTGGGCCAAATCTTAGGGTGGGGACCCCATCCTTCCACCCTGTTGGCTCCGAGTCACTAAGAGTCCAAATCGTTAAGTTTGTGCACCAACATATTAACGTATACACATTACGTAGAGTATGCTCAACACACAACCTATTGTATGAGTTATATTACCCACGACTCTAGATGTTGTGGAGAGTTTAAAGAGTCGATTATTAATACCTTAACAATCAATGAAGAAAGAGAGAATTGACCTTAAGTTTGAATAAGTTTATACAAAAATATCAACATCTAAAATATCAATTTAGTTTCACTATATTCATCATAAAATATATTTTGTAATATTTAGATTTGCTGGTGTAGATAATAGTCAATTGTGTATACACTTGGTCAAGATTAGAGGAGTTTAATTAGAGCATCTCCAACAGACGCGCTAAAAGCCCCGCGCGGCAAAAAAACCGCCGTTTTGCCGCGCGCGGACGCTGCCGCGCTGCTCCAGCGGACGCGGGAAAACGGCGCGCGCGCTAAAAGTTTTACCGCCCGCGCGCTTTCGCGCTATCCCGCGCGGGAAATGCCGCGTGATGCCGCGCGCGCTATAAAGATGACACGCGCGAAGCGGCCACCTCCTCCCACGCGTCTTCCTCCCGTGCCCTCTCTCCCGCCGCTCTCCTCCGCGCCGCTCCGCCTCCGGCCGTTCTCCTCGACGCGAAGCGCCGCTCCGCCCCCCGCTACGCGGCGTCGGCGGCGACGCGGAGATCCGCTCCGGCGAGAGCGGATCCGCCTCGGCACCTTCGACACGGCGCACGAGGCGGCGCGTGCCTACGACGCGTCGCGTGGCGGCGGGCCGCAGCCGCCGCGCGATGAACTTCCACGACGTGTTCACGCGCGAGCGGGGAGATGCTCGCGCCGCCGCCGCCGATGATCACGCGGGAGGAGCAGCGCGACGGCGGGAGCTCGGCGCGCCTGCTCATCGCCGAGCGCGACGAGGCGTTCGCGTCGAATGGGCGCGCGCTTCCCGGAGGACGTCGCCGCCACGGCGGCCTTCTACGCGGAGAAAGAGAAGGAGGAGGAGAAGGCGGCGGAGAGGCAAAGCCGCGAGAAGCGCCGCGCCGAGATCGCGAAGAGGAAGGCGGCGAGGAAGGCGGAGGAAAAGAAGAACGGCGCAGGGCCGTCGACGGTCGTCGTCTCCTCCTCCTCCTCCTTCGAGTGGACGACAACGCCGGTGTGGTCCACGACTCCGAGCAGCTCGGACTTCAACTGGGACTCCTCCGAGTAGTCTCGTAGAACTTTTAATATATGTCGCATTGTATCGTCGAACTTTTATAATATATTCGTATTTTCGCTCAAATTTTCATAGTTTGTTCGATTTAAATTTTCAAAAAACGGTCGGATTTAGCACTTTATACCGCGCGCGCTGCAAAATAGGTGCGTTTTTCGCACAGCAACGCGCGCTGGAAAATAGCGCCTCTGCCGCGGGCAAATTCGCTAACACACGCGCTAACAGTATACAACGCGCCGAATCGCGCCTTTACAGCGCCAGATTTTACAGCGCCTGTTGGAGATGCTCTTAGGACACAGATAGAGTTTCAATTAATTTGAAACGGTGGAGTATGTAAGAAAAATAATAGAATAGTGGCATTTTTATGGCATATGTTTAACTGCTTTTAAATATCAGCCCATAATGTAAAGATTTTTTTTTCTCAATGTAGTGTGTTGATATATTGTTTTTAGCAAAGATTCTTTTAGAACACAAATCATGATATAAGATCTGGATTTAGAGTGTTCATTAGGATGGGCCGGTATAATCCACGATGAGGAACTTCGTCAGCGTCAACCATGAACTGTGAGTCAGGAAGTTGGCTGTTTTTTCCGTGCTACATTTAACTGAAGTTACCATTTAGAGAATGAAGTTATACTTCTTTTTGACGTTAAACATGGGAATTCCATTAAACTAGCACAGCTAAATCGCTGCCCAACAAAGTAACGATACACACGGGAGCATATGCATCCCAGAATGAGTCAACAGACTTAGAATTTGCTTCCAGGTTTGCAAGCTCATAGGAAGCATTGTTACAGATGCGACGGCTAAAAGAGAAATGAAAAAAAAAAAATCAAAGTTCAGAATATAGAGGCTCTTAGCCTCCTTGACAAACACTCCAATATCGGACTTATCATAGTCCTTGCTCTTGAGCCCTTGAATCAGATTTGACGCATCGGATTCGAAGATGACCTGGCTGGCGCCCACTCTGTCCGCACCTTGGATAGCAGCCAGACATGCCACCACTTCACACTGCATGGAACTTCCTAGGTTCTTCGACTTGCCCGCACCAACTTCAATGAAATTGCCAACCTATCACGGATAATATAGACCCAACATCCGTCACCAGAATTAGCATATATTGAAGGAGCCATCGAAGTTGATCTTGACATAATCATCTAGGAGTTTTGTCCACCGATGGAGTTTGGTAGGCTTTGACGACTTCCTAAAAGACATGAAATCGACCGGGAGCCTCTCCACACGAGACCACACCATGACAGGGTCCAGCCTTCCCTTACCAACATTTGCCTTATTGTGATTATTCCACCACTCCACATGAAGGTCACGACGCGCACCTGGTTGCCTTCGTCATAATTCCAGATTTCCTGGTGAAGATCACGAGGAGAGGTGCAGGGTAGAAGCCACTCCCAAAGCACGCCTATCCCAAAGATGCTCCAACAAGCCTTGGCCTTTTTACACTTCAAAAAGACATGTCCACCATCTTCATTCAACCTACTGCAAACAGGTCACCGTGTGTCTAGGTCGATCCCAACTTGTGAATTTTCATGCGAATTGCGAGGCGAGGCACGCGAACATCTTCACCTTGCTCGAAACCTTCAGCTCCCAGATATGATTCCAGTCAAAAGAGGACCCCGGAGACTCACGGGAATCATAGCTCGCGGCCTCCTGGCCCAAGTGCATGTCCCTCAACATGATGGCCATTTTGTAAGCAGATTTTACAGAAAAAGGCCCCTTGGGTCAAAATGCCAAGCAAGTCGATCCTCCATTCCATCATGGATGCTGATCGAGAGGATGGCCTTCACATCCTTAGGATGGGACAAGATGCGAACTATATCAGCATCCTAGTCCCTGGTACAAGGATCCAACAGGTCGGCCACGAGAGAGACATGACTACGGCCTCTCAAAGACATGGGCTTGTGGGTGTCACCAGAAGGGATCTAGGGGTCACGCCACACCTTGATGTTGGTGCCATCACCGACACTCCAGATGAGACCCTCCTTGAGAAGAGATACACCATTCAAAATGTTCCGCCATGTGTACGAAATGCTCGGGAATGCCACAACCTCAAAGATGTTGCCATTAGGGAAGTATTTGGCCCAAAGAACTCTCGCACAAAGAGAGCCAGGATCCTAGAGCAATCTCCAACCTTGCTTGGCAAGCATTGCCATGTTGAAAAAGAGCAAATCACCCAAACCCAAGTCACCCTCACTCTTGGCCTTAGATAGACATTTCCATCTTAGCCAATGATGCCTTTCCTCCTCTTGATTATTCCACCAATAGCGACAATCATTGCAGAAGGATTTGGCGAAATCAAAGCATGACATGGCATAAGTGGGAATCACCTGGGCCACCGCTTTAATCGGGATTTTCTTCCTGGCCTTGGGGAGGAACTTCTCCTTCCAACCCTGAATTTTCTAGGCCAAAATGGCGATCTGAGAATGCCTCGTCCGCAATGTGAAGAATCTCTTTAAACTTCCTCTTTGAGGCAGCAGAGGTGCCCTTGCTGAATATAATTGCAGACTTCTCTCTGTTTACCATTTGGCCCGAGGCGCCTTCATAGAGAGCAAGAATGAAGTTATACTTTCACTATCAGACTAACTACACTTTCCACAACAAAAGAAAATACTTTCTCCACTATTGGACCTTTTAGATATTTCAAAGTGAATTAAATACATACAAAAATAAGAAAATCTACGCACTAAAACACATGTAGATATACGTATTCACGGGGAAAAAACTAAATACATCTTGCGTTAGTGAATGGAGGGAGTAAAACAGATGAACAAGCTTTGCTCATTAATCTACAATCATCTTTTTGATCAATCAGCAATAATACATGCATTTAATTACAAAGCCTAACATCATTGAAAGAACCAAAATCTTGGAAACCGACCCACCAATAAGGTAGAAAAAACAACAAATCTAGACCACAGTTCCGGCCAGTACAGAAATTTAGTACTACAAAAAGTTTCAAATACACGCTGCAATACAAATTGCAGGCACACACGGTTCTTCTTCTCCTCATGTTCAGAATAAATAGTTCTCATAGAGCAGAATATGTTATCAAAGCCCTGATGATAGCACAGAACTTGAAGAAAACACCATTGCATAAGGCATGCTACATGTAAACCTATGTACAAATGTGGTAGGCTGGTAGCAACTAAAAATTGACAGCAATCACCATAAGGCACCACGCCTATGCGTGGAAGGACATCAAAGGTTTTGCTTCCGCAGAATGAATGACTCATGTAATAGTTAACTCTTCTACAATGATGATTCACAAAATCAGATAATCACATGTATGTTTGTTTCGAGAGCTTGTAACCAGAAAGTGTGGCTGCCAAGGCGAGGGCAACAAATGCAAGGAAGGCCATGCTAATGGCGGCAGCTGTAGCGTCAGTGAAGTTGTTGACCACCGCGGTTCTCATGCGGTTCGTGATAGGGGTAGCAGCTGATAGAGCAGACATCAACAAGTATGCAACTACCTGCAAATACATTTACCAGCTCCTGTTAGTTCCAATACAGTCTGAGGAAGTCAGGAAAGAAAATGTATTTGAAAGGCTGGAATTCAGGTTTTGGAAGCTAACTTGATCCAGAATATTCTACTGGCTGTCTTGTGCTATTTGACATGGTACAACACAAACAAAAAAATAAAATACTTGCAACATCCTGAGCCCTGATCCAAAAATATAAGGGTAAACATGACAATGTTTGAACTAAAACCTTCTTATGTGGCTTAAGCATGAATGCGTAAGAATGCCATGGATGCAGCGTACCGGCTTATCAATATGCACCAAGTAAGTAAGTAAATTTACCAAGGGAAAAGTTTCAAGAAAACCAGTTTTAACTTCTAAGTGCCCTTAGCATACTGAGGTCCACTGATACAGAACATAGTTCTCATGAGACCTGAAGCCATGAAAGAAATACAGAAACATACACTCTATTCGTTTCACAATAATTTCTCCCATGCTCAAGAGAATCTGTTTCGACATATGTGTTTGTTGAAAAAAATCAAGTGTGTACTTATTGATATATTTCCAATGTACTGTCCTTAACTAAATCAAGTGTGGTTGTAGTGGTATGTCAATTAATAGGGGTATGCATGCCAATTTCTCACTTACTCTCTTACATTTGCTTATTCTGATTGATCTGCGCTCATGGTGGGTTGATCACATATATAGTGAAACTGAGGGAGCACTAAATAGTCATATTATTTGCAGAAGCCGCATTTCAGTACATAGTCAAAACATTCATACCCTCCAGGGAATCCTAAGTAAACTGGTCCCTAAATATTTGGAAGTTGGTCATTCCATACATTTCTCTTTGTTTAAGGGACACCATGAATAATTTTTGAGAGTACTAGTATCGTGCTCCTGCAAAGCTCCAAACAAACTAGTAATTTGGGAGTTGGAACATACATGGAACATGGATCAACGTTTTCCTAATAGCTGATGGAAGGCCCCCTAACCACTCAAATCGTCTCATTCAGATAGTATAGTAGCCACTAGCCGCTACACTACCAGCATTGCTGCGGTTGGGTTCCCATACAGATTGATAAAATTATTGGACCATGATTGAAAGCTACCATGTATCCTTTTCTTAGTCCTTTGCAGAAAGAGACAAGAGGAGGTACGGGTTGTAATTTGTGAAGTTGTAGCTATGTGCCTGGAAGCAGGACATTGCAGTGTTCCACACTTCCGTAGACAAATCTAGATGCTCTTAGCAGTTCAAGACGCCTCCATTTGAAAGCCAATCCAGTAAGTGTATTGGGCGCTCATCTGGATTTCACACAACGTATGCAAAGGTGCATTGATATCTCCTTTACCATGGAAGTGGAATCTCTACTCTTATCTTAGTTTAACATGGGAAATTTCCCCCAAACTTTATCTCTTTATACGGTTCCCCACTTTCCCCTCACTGACCAGCAAACACTGGTCCAAATTGAGTGATTGAAATTACATAGTAGATCGAGACATGGAGTGGAGTAATTATTAGCGAGCAATAAGTCGCTGCAGAGTAAGAAGAGCGCGAAGCAACTCGCCTGATCAGCGACGAAATCGAAAATCCTCCCAGACGGCGTGGAGGCGGGGTCGGCGCCGCCGCGCATCCGCTGCGCGTGCCGCAGCGCCTGCGCCAGCGAGTAGGCGAAGGCCAGCGCGAGTTGGAACATACATGGAACATGGAACAACTTTTGTCTAATAGCTCATGGAAGGACCTAACCACTCAAATCGTCTCATTCAAATAGTATAGTAGCCACTAGCCACTACATTACCAGCATTGCTGCGGTTGGGCTGCCATACAGATTGATAAAATTACTGGACCATGATTGAAAGCTACCAAGCATCCATTTCTTAGTCCTTTGCAGACAGAGACAAGGGGAGGTACGGGTTGTAATTTGTGAAGTTGTGGTTACGTGCCAGGAAGCAGAAGATTGCAGTGTTCCACACTTCCATAGACAAATCTAGATACTCTTAGCAGTTCAAGACGCCTCCATATGAAACTCAGTACAGTCAGTGTATTGAGCCCTCATTTGGATTTCACATAACGTATGGAAAAAAAACTAATGCTGGTGGATTAATATCTCCTTTACCATGGAAGTGGAATTTCTACCCTTATCTTGCTTTTAACACGGGAAATTTCCCCCACACTTTATCTCTTTATAGGGTTCCCCACTTTCCCCTCACTGACCAGCAAACATTGGTCCAATTGAGGGATTGAAATTGCATGAACTATTTGCAGATCGGTAACGAAATAATAACGATTAGCCAACAATGAGATAGGTGCAGAGTAACAAGAGCACGAAGCAACTCGCCTGATCAGCGACGAAATCGAAAATCCTCCAGGACGGCGTGGATGCGGGGTCGGCGCCGCCGCGCATCCGGCGCGCGTGCCGCAGCGCCTGCGCCAGCGAGTAGACGAAGGCCAGCGCGGCGATGGCGAGCAGGTACCTAGCAACGACAGCACAGCACAGGACAGGTAAGGCGTTTGCCCGGATCGAAGGCCACCCCGAGGCAGGAAAGCAAGACTGGAATCGGATGGGTCGCGCACGCACCTGTACTCCTGGTAGCGGTCGAACTGCATCCAGTCGCCGTGCTGGTTGGATGCGAGGAGCACGAGCGCGACGAAGGCGAAGGCGGCGGCGGCGGCGTGCAGCGCGAGGGGGCTCTTGTCGAGCATGTCCTCCCGCCGCCAGCGCGCCACCACCGAATCCACCACGCCGCCGCCGCCGCCGCGGGCGCGGTGGGGCCCTCCTCCCGCGGTGGAGGCGCCGTTGTAGGAGCTGTACTCCTTGTCGGCGGCGTCCGGCTGCTTCGTGGTGGCGTCGGCGATGGCGGCGTCGGCCGTGGCGGCGGAGGCGTCGGTGGTGACCATCGCCATCGCTCACCGGTGGCGCAGACGCGGAGTCGAGTCCGTCGCTGGCGGATGGGGGGAGCTTAGCTTGAACTGAAGTGGATGCTGCTTTGTGTGTGATGAAGCCGGAAAAGGCACTTGAGGCTGGGATGAGATTACCGGAGCGAGCAAACCTCTCTTTCTGGGCTGGGTTGTGAAAGTCTGGAAGAATGTTGGCTGATGTGTTTGCGCTCGGGCCCTTGAGCCAATGAGCACAGCAATGATTTTCGTGGACCAGTAGTGGGCCTACATCTTGACTGCCAGTTGGTGCAAGAGTGCCCAGCGATGCCACGTTGTTATCCTCGCTAATCATCGTCTACCTCTTTAATTTGTCTCTTCCGTGACACATCTACACAGCACTAGTGTACATAATTAGCTGTCAGAAAATACAAGTGTACTTAATTATTTTTTAGGATAACTTGGTCGTTTTAGTAATCAAAGACCAATATTACAGAAATTAACACATTGGTTCAAGAAGCCACAAATGCCGCCCTGGCGTAAAGAAAGAGTATGACGGCCCTGGCGTAAAGAAAGAGCTATGAGCTTCTGAGTTTTCCTTCCCTCATGGACAAAGGTAATCTTTTCAAACTCTAGACGGTGTGCTAGAATCTGTTTGATAATTGGTGCATAAATTCCTCCTGTGTCAACATCGATGTCATTCACCACCTGCTTACAGTCACTTGCAACACACACTCTACAAAGGGAAAGATCAGTTGCAAGCAAGATAGCCTCCCGAAGAGCAAGAGCTTCTAGAGAAGGTGTACCGATCACACCTAGGAAGACAATCGTTGAGGATCCCGGAAGCCTCGTCATGGGCAGCCTAACCCGATGGACCGTCTCGAAAGCCCGATGAGCGGCTTGGGCTCAGGCTCCAGTTTTGAGCCTCAAGGCTGAGCCAAAGACAAGAACACATAGAACGCACATTACTGCAAAAAAAAATAGGTGCAATAATGCATTTTTATACTCCAAAAATAACCAAAGTAATATATTAAAATATGAAAAAGAGTTTTCTGTGGGTAATATGGAAAAGAGTTGTTAGCTATTTCGGGCCTCGTGGAGCCCGAGCTTGCCATTTTTACTACAGGCTTTGAAGCCTGGCCTGGAAGCCGGCAAGGCCACCTGAGGATGACTTCTAGATCGCAAAGAAAAGAAAATACTCATGAGTTTGAAGACAAAAGTATAGAATATAAAAGGATCGTTTTTTTTTTGCGATATCATTTTTTTTTCGAATATAAAAGGATCGTTCACCCATAGCTTCCATATTATAGTTTCAAGACAATCTTCGTACACATTTTAGTTGTTTAGTATTTCATCTTCAGTGGAGACATGTTCTTCACCTCGTGTCCAGTGTTCTTACATGTCTGAATTGGGAACACATGTATGATAGAAATACAAATATAATAGATACCCCGAGTTAGAAAGATCTATGTTTGCGCGACGGCCCTAGCGACGATGACTGTGATTGTTACGAAACATTGTAAGCCATCATACAAAAAACATCTGAAATAGGGAGGCCAAGGCCCTCCCTAGCCCCAACACAATGCTCATATATTAACCTTAGCCATTTACAACTTATATTATCAAAAGTGAACAATGAAAATCCTACTGACATTTGAGCAATGAAATCCCTACTAAGAGTGCGAGTGAGAACAAGAAAACCCTATTAATCAGCTAAGCTTTTGTGTGGGATATTAATTAATATGTGATATTCATTTGTAGGGAGATCTAGCTTCATCTACACATGATATAATCCTCTCCAATCACATAAATACTGAAGGCTATTTTGCACTAAAGACGATCTACTACTAGCAAAAAAAAGAGCAATAACAATTAACATTATGATGTTGAACTGTCGCATAATCAATCGGATGTGCATGTGGGGAGGCGGCTTCTTCAGTTTGTCATTGGGGGTTTTTTAGATCCATTCCCCACTTTACTGTACTTTCTTTCCAACAAAAAAACCCTACGTATCACGGACAATGTTTTTGACATCTTTTCGTTTGCGTTGGCAGCGTATGCAGCGCAACATCATCACAAACGGTTGTGTTCGGGGTCAATTGTGTGCGTATGCATGATAATATACAATATTCATCAAGAAAGAACTTTTAGGCATCACAGACGATTTTTGGATATCTTTTCCTTGGTGTTGGGAGTGTATGCAGTCATGCAGGGCAACATCATCGCACAGTTTTGATAAATCGTGTGCGATATGCACCATAATATACAATATTCATCCACCACGACCAATTTGCATGGCCCGATGAAATTGGTTCGTATCCTACATCACTATAAGTTAATAAATTTGGTAGTAGGCGAGAAGGGATCCAATCAAAATCTGGTATCCCTTCCTATTTCGAAACACCGCTAAGTATTCCACATTACATACATATATATGGTCGAATTAATTACAAAATCACTAATAACTAAACATCCTCCTCGTCGACATAGAAGATGATGGTGAACTTGTTGTCGCCGGCAACGCCATTGCCATATCATGATTTCTCTACATCGTCGGTGGCTACGCCCTCTCTGAAGTTCGATAGCCGCAACACAATGACGCACAAACCTCCTAGGCTTCCCAGGCAGCCTTGCCCCTTGCCGCGCGCCGCCTTCTTACCTTTTGTCTTGGTGTGCAACCATACACTCACCCGGTCCTTGACTCAAGGACTTCTACACCATGCGGTGCACCACAACTTCTTCACGCCGCGCCGATGCAGTGGACGCCTCCGCCACCATATGCTCTTGCACATCCTCCTCCTCCATACCGTTCGACTCATCGTCTATGTTTAAGCTAACACCCTGCAACTGCTTGGCATCGACAAATGAGTGTCGGGAATCGATGGAGTGTGCTCATCCTCCGAGTCATACATCACGGGGTCGATGATGCTCCCCAAGCTCCGGGCAGTGAAGAATTCTCATTGTCTGTGTCAGACGATGTGAGGTTGTTGTAATCGGAAGTGGATTCGCATGATGACATGGTGCCAATGTGAGAGGCAACCGGTGGGAAGATTGGGCAAGGAATTTTATAGACGAGGATATAAACGGCGTGGACATTCTGATAGTTCACACTGTGCTCGGTTTCATAAAGAGGTGGGAGATATTAAGTCGGAAAAATGTGAAAAAACACTACACACGACCAAAGTATGTAGAGTTCGTGTGTGATTATTCACACACGATTAATCATTGTTTTCTGTTTGCGATGTTGCTCAAACTGAATCACGCCAATGTTATGGAAGTTCCTGGATTGTTTGAAATAAGATTAGTACCAAAAGCTGCCTCTGATTTCAGAATCCCATTTTCCAAATTGGCTATGGAGATTTTGTGCGGTCAGAGATTCATACGGACACAAAGGGGTCCCTATTTTCAAGCAGGAAAGTCCTGAAATTTTTGCTGATAGAATCCTAAAGGATAGAAAAATACGGAACTATCCCTAGGATTTTCTGCTCTAGCTGAAGCCAACAACCGCCGCCAAACTCCAACACTTCCTAGACGCATGTTGCAAGAGACGTCGAGCCTTCACCATTGCCAGATCAAAAAGAGCACCATCGCCAACGAGGCTTCGTGAGTCTATGAACAGCCCGCTGCAACCAACGAGACACATGTCGTTGTGGCACGCCGACTGAGAGACGTCCACGTGCTTTCTCTGACCAAGATCTATAGCGTCACATTGACGAGGTAAGAGAATAAGGACAAATCCACCTTCTTCGGACCAACATTTGCTCCAAAGCATCCACCTTGCCCCGCCACCCAGCGCCGTCGTGGACAACGACGAACACCATCGCCACGTCGAGAAAAAGTACTCACCAGATCTGAAGAACGGCGAGAAGACTAAGATGCCGATTTGAAGGATCGACAATCAAACGTTGCGAACAACTCCAGACGCTCCCGTGAATGTGGCCGGCGGCGTGGAAGTGGAGTTGAGGTTAGTTTATTCGCCCGGGCGCGCCTCCCACCACTCCAACGATGCACCACAATAGATAAGCCCTAAGTACATAACGGATGAACGAGCTCTCCTGCCCCTCATGCCATCGGAGTGGCAAGCGGAGGGAGAGGGGCCAATGCCCACACCGGTGGAGATGGGATCTGGTCGCCGCAACCTGAGAGAGGAGGAGGGGTGAAACAGTTTTGCGAGTCGTGCGGATGAGTTGTAGAGGGACTAGTGCCGAAAATGCTTCTATAATTAGAATGCTCGATGTTTACACGAAAGAACCTTACTACGCTATAAAAAAACCTAAAATACCCGTTTTGTACTACCGCAGTTTCTCAAGCAAGAAAACGAGCTAGCTAGACATAGAGACTACGGTAGTGGTCTCCCTAACAAAGGATTATGGTTTGCTTAGTGTTGAAGGGTGCCTTCTCGTGCTCACTCGGGGTGAGAGCTGCCCTCACTGTTGTTTAAAACCGACGGTACAGCTCATACTACCGGATGTCCGGGCGTGAAGGAGAAAAAGCCATCCCCTGTTTCATGCATGCATCGGACAAAAAGCTTTCGTCCCCTTCCATGCGCCGATGAATGAATGGAATGCGGCTCAACGCAATTCTGCGACTTCGTTCTATATCTCGGGTGTCAGGAATGTGCATCCCCATGGGACGAAATATTTGACTGATTTGCGGCAAATCCTAGACAAGTCCAGTGGACAATTTTTTTGACTGAGTAACGTGCAACGTCTAAACTTTTAGGAAATATGACTACGAATTAGCCAATAGAAAAACAATGAAAACTTGCCAATAATTAACCGGTTATAATGTTTAAATCTTTTATATAATAAAGTGTTTTTCATAACCGTGGACGCTTCAGGAAATTTTCTGAAACCTAGCTCCACCCAAATTATTTTTGGAAACAACACTCAAATTTAATGACTTTGATGGATCAGGAACTCTGAAGAACAAAATCTAATCCCTTAATCCTTAAGATGAACAGCAACTTTGATTTTTTCTGCTAAAACTTTTCTGACATCAAATTTCATGCATCTAGCCCTTGCCATTACATTCATAAGAAAAAAACTTATGTAGACTTGTTTTCTGTTTCTCATCTTCTCTATTGCCATGAAAGGCACCCAAACCCAACAACTCCCACTGCCTGGCAGTGAAGAGAGCGGAAAAACCACCGAGAGAGTGAGGAAAACTACAAGGGAGAGGCACGCCGCCGGCCTCTCGCCCTAAAACCAGACTATCGAACGCCCACCACGCCACGCAGGGCTCCTCGGCGCCGTTCGACCGTCCGTCCTTTGCGCGCACGGTACACCGTGCACAACCAGGGACCAGTCCCTATGTACAAACAGAGAGGCAGTACTGCAGATTTCACTCGAGAGCTTCTTCCAGGATGATCTGAAGATGCGGACGCCACACCGCCGAGCGGGCGCTCCGGCTGCGCCTGCACTTGGCCTTGCCCTCCGACAGCACCTCCGCAAGGTAGCTGTCGCCGGCGGCGCCGTCTTTCGCCGCCTTCTTAGCGACGGCGCTCGTCGGCTTGGACGACGACCGCGCCTTCTTCTGCTGCGGCTGCGTCGACGCCGGCTTCCTCTTCTTCTCCGGCACCGAAGAGGCAGGCACCAGGAAGTAGAAGCACCCGCGCTCCAGCTCCGAGTCGGGGTCGACGATGAGGATCCGGCGCGAGCCTCCCTGGGAGCACGGCCGGCTCACGACATGGCTGGGGTGCGCGGCCATGACCTCGCCGGCGGTGACCGGGCGGGAGTACTCCTCGATGTGGCCGTTGAGGTGCACGATGCGGATCACGTCGAAGGAACCGCAGGGGAGGACGCAGGCCAGGCAGCACCGCAGGCTGTTGCCCATGCTTTTTTCGCTTCTTGCCGGCCGGCTAAACCGTTGCTTAATAAGCAATGGAAAAACTCTCTCCCTTGTTCCAGGTCCTGCTCCTAGCTACTTGGCTCTTGGGCATGTCTCGGTGACACTGGCTTTATATATAGGGGAGGAGGTTCCAGCTGTTGCTAGGGTAGCAAGTGGAAGCCTATTATTTATGTACAGATAAAGCAAATAAAAGTAGTATATTAATTCCCCCAAAATAGAATATTAATTCCTCTAAAAATAGTACTCCATCTGTATCGGTTTAACAGGCGCGCACGCAGTTTAAGACAAAGTTTGACCATTAATTTGGTCAACAAAACATAAATTATATGCCTACAAAATCTATACCATTAGATTCGTATTCAAACAAGCTTTCCAACGATATAATTTTTATGGTATATATTTTATATTTTATTGACTAAAATAATGGTCAAAGCAAATTTTTAAACTACGTGCACGCCTGTTAAACCGATACGGAGGTAGTATATTAATTCCTCCAAGAAAAATAGTAGTATTGCTATATTAATTCCCCTAATAATAGTAGTACTATACTAATTCCTCTAAAAATATCTGTAATATTTAATTGCATTAATGATTATTAGATTCCAATGGTGAGAAAAAAATTCAACTTCTCTCTATCAATGGAAAAAATCCTACCCTCTCTCCCAAAGTAACTCCATTGGAAGCCGTTGTCCCCTCCATCTCGGACGAAGGCATTGATGTGAGGGCCGATGGTTGCACATGGTGGTTTTGGAGGGCCATAGCATGCTACCTCCATTGTAGTGGGAGTTGGAGCTTGGACCGTTAGTTTCTCCATGGCAACGGATCAATGGCCAAGGAGGATAGGGGCAATTAGCACATTGGCACCAGATCTGGCAACTTCGAAGGCCCATGCGAGCAAATTGGGGAAGGACCGCACCTCTATTGTTGATGGTGGAGGTTAGTGATTTTTGGGATTTTCTGACAATGTTGGGAGGGCATGTACAATGGTAGAGAAGGCATGCCTTCCTTTACCCGGCCACATCAGCTAGAGAAGGCAATAGATATAAGTCATACAACGCATTATCTCTTATATCCATCTCAATTAATATTAATAATTAAATTTTGGTTGAAAATGAGTTGCTAAGGAAAGATATAATGATACAATGGAGAAAATTGTCTTTCCTTGCTATCTAAGAGATGATCCTTTAGCTAAGGGAAGACAAACTTCTATCTCTTCATTTTGTCTCCTCCAACTAAGCAAAAATCCGACGTGACATCTCTAAGAAAAGGCTGACATCACCCCCATTGTATGTGCCTAGAAGGGTGTTTCGACACATTGCAAATGTGTATATATGGTGCTTGTTGTGTGTATCCATGAGAAGAATATAGCAAATATCGACATAAGTTTCCGGCGCTGTTGTAATGTTCCCCTGGTAGTTAGCCCAATATATGTCTTTGACGGTGAATACTTCTCCCACCGTAATTTGTTAGTAGTACTTTCCCCCTCTTTTTAGTTCTCTGGTGGTAATTTTTTGACACATTTTACCAACCGTAATTTCCCGCAGTTAGTTACCCACAGTAACTCTTCGACGATGATCGTATAATTTTCATACCGTAGTTCATCAGCAGTAATTTAGTTTTTTTGGTTCATTTTCTATTCTTTGGCAGTAGTTCTTCGACACACATTCCCAATTTTAATTTTCGTACAATAACTACCCTTCAGTAATCCTTTGAGGTTGACGTAACTCACAAATTTTTTGTGTTTTTTTTTACTCTTTTAGAATAATTCCACGGTCCGCCGCATCTCTTATCCGGGAAAAATCTACTGATGTCTTGCTCTCTTCTGCAGTAACTTCACACAACAAAACTACATTATATATCGTTTAATATCCAACAATATTTTAAACAATTATTCAAGTCCCATAACGGGCGCAACGTGACGCTGCGCTGCATCTTCCTAGTTTCTAAGTGTATAATTCAAAGAAATATTCTCGTGTTCTGGATGTGTTTATTTGTTGTTGTCTGTTCTCGGCACATATGTTATGTTTATTTGGGTTTCATGTTGCATGCATTGCAACACAATTTTCAACGTCTTGTGGCAATAAATTAAAATTGTTGCATACTTATATTTTTTGCTGCTTGGGCATTTTCAATGTTGCTTGATTTGCACTGAATTTAAAGTATTTTTATATGGTCCTGCAGAGATTTATTGCAATGATGTTACTGCGAGCAGGATTTTTATGTTGGAAGATGACCTTTTGTGGTTTTAAATAGGTCATACGGTATGGAAGGGGGCTGATCTCCTCGTTTTGCAGCCGGCTGGCGCCTAGCGGTGGCCTTCAGTTGATGTAGCAATATTAGTAGCCTTGAAGAATTTGTTTTATTTTGCATTACAACATTATATGATTTTTTTTCACAGCCTACAATTGTTAACTATGGTACAGTTAGTCCCTGGCGCCCTGTAATTCTTACGGTTTGCATGGCTTCCACTATTTAGCAGTAAATATCAACTTTTTGGTTATATCTATTGGCTAATTATCGAGTGATCCAAGAGAAGTGACATGTCACATGAACTTCCGACATGATTAACGGGCAAGTGATGGAAATGTACGTTCATTAGTCCGTACAAAGAGAGCTCTTGCGCCCATAGTGCCACGGGTCGGGGTGTGTGCGTGCACATAGAGATCTCATAATCTGTGTGAAAAGGAGAGCTCTGTAGCTTCGAAACCCAACCTTATCACCGGATTAATTTTTCTGGGTTCTGGCGGGGAGTACCTCTTTCTTACTCCCTTTGACTCCAACTCTACTCTCTCACGCCATTCTCTGAACTTGGATACATGGTCATTGCAAAGAAAAATGTGCACACAAGTTGCCCAAGATTGTGGGGTTCACATAGCTTGATTTTCGTTTATCTCCTTATATAATACTGATGCACATTGTTTTGCAAGCTGTTTTATGTTTTCGATGGGTTTTGTATTACTCTGCACGCATAATTGATCAAGCATTCAGTCGGGGAAGGCTTTTGTTGACAAGACCTGTGGAGATAACGTGGACGAGAGTGTTGACTGAATGTTCATGCACATATTTGCACGTTGCCTGTTTAAGTAACCTTGCATGGTCCTCTTGTTCCATCGATCGATCCAGTGCTAATTTTGCAGGTATATACATTGACATCCCTAGAGACGTGATATTACCACGGATGAACGAACTCTCGGGCTAGAATTTGGGATGACTTCGAATTTCCAGCTCCAAATCAATGACATCGAGTTAAGGCTAAGTAACCGGAACCTCACTAGTCGCCACAAGCAGCAGGTTAAGGACATGAAGGAAGAAACGCAACGCCTCCTCGAGGTAGCTAACCGCCGGTGGAAAAGCATGGACCTGGGACCGATTGCCGTTGTGAGATCTCGATCGGGCGGTCTGCAAGCCGGGGACATGCCGGTGACAGCCCTCCATCGTTTGGGGCTTTCTTCCTCCTGCTGCAGGGGACGCAGCAACGCCAGTTCTATAATTGCCACTACAATAACTAATCATGATCATGGTGTGTAAGTTGCGTGTACTTTGCCACTGTTGGCCGACTAGCAACTGCATTGCCACTAGCTAGGTGACGCAATGCCATGTAAGTGGAGTATTAGAAGAAGTGCAAGTATGTGAAAAATGTGCTAGACAGTAGACATATGTAGGTTGATCTCTTAAAAGTTGCGAGAGTTTGATATTGCTGTTCTGAATGGGTTGAGCTTTACACTAGCTATACTTTGTGCAGCGATGAAGTGGTACGGCTTGGTTTCGCTTTCCCTAAATCAGACAGGATTGTTCAATGATTAGAGGGTACTTAGAGTGCGTAGGTCCGTGCATTGCCGGTTTAGGTGTGATGAAAGGCAGACAACTTGATGAACAGGTCGACCAAAGTAAAAAAATTAATAATTCAGCTAAAGCTCTCCCCACTGTATATTGTTTTTCTACCTTCTTTTCTGCTGTTCTTGTAGAGCAGGTCATGAACAATTTCATTACCAAGTCGGCGTCAAATCACAGTTGGTAACACACTTTCATACGCTTGGAAGCTCTTCCATCCAACCGATAGCTTGCAATGTGTGGTTTCAGTTTTACACCCCTAATATTTTTTTTACATTGTAATAGGGAATTTCCATATTTTTTTAAGAACAATGTACCTCAATACTTGTAATAATAAAGTTTCAATAGCGCCACACGCTCTACCATCACACATTAGGGTCTATGGACATCGGTGCTGCGAGGGAGGCCCCAACTGATCCAAAGGCCCACTTGCGAGATGGGGCACTGGTGGTCCAAGGAGACCCTATGCGGCACTGGAGACCCATATGGCAACTGGAGGGTCTTAGTGGTCCAAACGTAAGCTGCGCCCCGGAGGCCCACCATTAGCCGGATAGGACACAATATCTACAACAACATATGTAGGAAAGTGGTCACTTGCAACCCGATGGGGAAACACATGTGTCGGAAGATACATGGAACACTCATGTTGAAAGTGTTCAATGTTCACACATAAGCGCTATTTTTATCTGAGTGGTTGCTACAAGTTTCTGGAGATCAAAGAAGATGCTGACAAAGACAAACGGGTCCTGGTCTAAACCACCGGAAGGTATGATCAAACTTAAAGTTGATGATCTTATGATGTGGATTAAGGAAAATGAAGCATGTGTGTTATTGCCTGATGAGTGGTAAAGCACTCATTTTTATTGTTGTCTAAACCTTATATTTTTCGTTGAAGTAATGACGATATCTTTCTGGGCCCGCTGCTAATCACTAATTATTGCATAGAGGTGCAAAACATTGTGTTTATTTATTTTTATGCAGAAATGGGCATTTTAGGAAGGAAATCGAAGGCAAATAAATAAGAATTACAAGCTAGGAACTTCACCAAGTCAGCTATGACGCTGAGATGAATCGTAGAAGGTTTAACGACCAGTAGGATAGTCACCCCGAGTGACCGTACCATATGTCGGTGGCTTCGCCTCGTGAAACCCAGTATTTTAAAGTGAAGGCACATAGGTTATCCGAGATACAGAGCACCACCAGAAACACCATTTCGCCACCACATGTCAGATCTCCATCAACACCGAAGCTCGGTTGCAGCCATGATCATCTTCATCACCATTACTTTCCACTTTACTCCGTAATCTCGATCCCATCGCAATTGGCATCATTGTAAGACTGGTACTATTCAATCTATTCAAGATCCTTTATATAATCTTCATGATTGTTGATCTAATCATGTGTGAGTAGTCCTCACGGGCTAAGGTGTAAGGATATATTGCCCCTATGTGTGGTTTTGGTAATTAGTGACAATCCCTATGGACTAATGTTTTCATTGAGTTTATATGAAGAAATATTCCATAGGTACTACTTGTAGTCCATGTGTTGGATTCAAGTATGGATGCCATGAAGATAAAGATATACCTTGAGTATTGGCATCAAGATCATCGATTTAAAGACATATATGTGATATGATCAAGAAGAAGAAATAAAGATGGAGTTCCTATGTGGAACTCAATATTAGCCATGCTCTAGCTTATGTGATAAGCAATGGATGATCAAGATCTTGAGTGCTTGATCCAAGTGAAGAATTCAAGTTATGGCTCTAAGTCGGTGTCATGATAGTCTCATAAGTTGAGCTATGGTTGACTAAGATTTAGAGCATGCAAACAAATGAAGAAATCTTTATACACCTCAAGATAGTATGATAGAGCATGAGAAGATACAAGGTTGACCAATACAAAGAGAGAAGAATAGATTCAAGTTTGGTCAGCACATGAAGCATGAAGAATGTGCCACGTGAAGTCATGTGGTATGGTAAGCCTTGTCAATTATGCTTTATGAACTAACACATCATATATGTGCCCTTGTGTTGTCTATGTGGGTCAGGTATCTTTCCATGGGCATGCATCAAAAGGGAGATCTCATATAGCCCATGAGAGGCCGGATGACATCAAGTGGTGATCGTCATCAAAGTTGAGTTGGGAAAGTTCAAGTTGAGCATCTCAAGAGGATCATATGCTTGAAGCTTGCCGTCCATTTGGTGATAATGAACATGCAAAGATGTGCATCAATTGAGCTTTCCCATCATGGTGTATGGGGGAGCATTTGTGAGACTTCACGAAGCAACAATGATCAAGTAAGGCATTTCGGCTTGAGTGGATCTTAAAGAGTTATCATCAAGATCAAGCGGGATGCGCAGGGCAAATGTATGGCCTTGCTAGGTTTTCCTTTTACCGGTCTCAAGGTGGATGATGGGAGACCGGATTATAGGATAGATAGCCGCACTATCAAGAGGGCTTTTCGGTTGGGTAACTTGATCGCGTCATCTTAGGGAGCTCAATCCTTTGCATATCCCTATTGCTTCTTGGCATTTCTTTGTGTGAGGTTCTTGAGCTTGTTGCTAGCTTTACAACAAGCCCAAGTTCATCAAAAACGGAATCCACATGCATCTTCTATTGCGTTTTCGAGTTTGGACGTCTTCACCGTTTCTTGACGGTGGGAGACTCTCTCTCTGGAGTCATCTAAAAATATCCTGTTGGGGTTCTATTTGTTGTTATCTTTCCAACAAAATTGGTTTCATGTCAATCAGAGTCCGGACATAAAAGTTATCACAGTTTTTGTATAACATGTTTTCATGCTGCCCTGGTGGCTCGCCCGGCGTGACCGACTGCTGCTTGCGTGGAGGCAGGTCCTTGTGACGGTAAAGCACACGTCCGTTGGGAACCCCAACATGAAGGTATGATGAGTACAGCAGCGAGTTTTTCCTCAGTAAGAAACCAAGGTTTATCGAACCAGTAGGAGATGAAGACCACGTGAAGGTTGTTGGTGAAGGAGTGTAGTGCGGCGCAACACCAGTGATTCAGCGCCAACGTGGAACATGCACAACACAATCAAACTACTTTGTCCCAACTTAACAGTGAGGTTGTCAATCTCAGGCTTGCTGAAAACAAAGGATTAAACGTATGGTGTCGAGAATTATGTTTGCTTGCGAAAACAACAGAGAACAATGATTGCAGTAGGTTGTATTTCAGATGTAAAAGAATGGACCGGGTCCACGTTCACTAGTGGTGTCTCTCCAATAAGATAAATAGCATGTTGGGTGAACAAATTACAGTTGGGCAATTGACAAATAGAGATGCATATACATATCATGATGACTACTATGAGATTTACTTAGGGCATTACGACAAAGAACATAGACCGCCATCCAGCATGCATCTATGCCTAAAACGTCCACCTTCAGGTTAGCATCCGCACCCCTTCCAGTATTAAGTTGCAAACAACATACAATTGCATTAAGTACTGTGCGTAATGTAAACAATACAAATATCCTTAGACAAAGCATTGATGTTTTATCCCTAGTGGCAACAGCACATCCACAACCTTAGGGGTTGCTGTCACTCCCCCAGATTTAATGGAGACATGAACCCACTATCTAGCATAAATACTCCCTCTTGGAGTCACAAGTATCAACTTGGCCGGAGCCTCTACTAGCAACAGAGAGCATGCAAAAACATAAATAACACATATGATAGATCAATAATCAACTTGACATAGTATTCCATATTCATCGGATCCCAACAAACACAACATGTAGCATTACAAATAGATGATCCTGATCATGATAGGCAGCTCACAAGATCTAAACATGATAGCACAAGAGGAGAAGACAACCATCTAGCTAGTGCTATGGACCCGTAGTCCAAGGATGAACTACTCACGCATCCGGAGGCGGGCATGGTGATGTAGAGCCCTCCGATGATGATTCCCTCTCGGCAGGTGCCGGAGGCGATCTTCTGAACCCCGAGATGGGGTTGACGGCGCGGCGTCTCGGAACTTTCTCGTATCGTGGCTCTCGGTACTGGGGTTTTCGCGACGGAAGGAATAAATAGGTGAAGGGGCAGCGTCGGGGCGCCCGAGGGCCCACCCCATGGCGGCGCGGCCAGAGGTGGGCCGGGCCGCCCTAGGGTGTGTCCGCCTCGCGTCCCCTCTTCGTCTCCTCTTCGGTGTTCTGGAAGGCTCCGTGGAAAATAAGACCGTGGGTTTTTGTTTCGTCCAATTCCGAGAATATTTGTAAACTAACTTTTCTGAAATCAAAAACAGAACAGAACTGGCACTGCGGCATCTTGTTAATAGGTTAGTCTCGGAAAATGCATAAAAACATTATAAAGTATGACTAAAACATGTTGGTATTGTCATAAAACTAGCATGGAACATAAGAAATTATAGATACGTTGGAGACGTATCACCGGCCGTCCCACCGGATGGCCCGGTTTCAACCAGCCCCTGGACCGGTGCACATCGGGCACCATCCAGGGGAGCTTTCCCCTTAGCCCAGTGTTGGCCGGCGTGTGGCCCGGTTTGGACGGACCTGGTCCGGTCTCACACCCGGTCAGACCGGCCTGTGGACCGGCCGCCTCGGTGCCGACCGAGTCCTCCTCCGGTGACTACCAGAGCCATGTACTGCACGACGAAGACCCGCCCCGGTCACGGCCCGGCGCCAGGTCCGGTCTGGACCGGACGGTCCGGTCTGTGGCCCTGTCTGACCGGCCCCTGCGCCGGACGGCCCGGCCCCAGGCCCGGTTGACCGACCTCCTCGACCAATGCTGAACTGGTCACTTCCCCAACGGTTAGATTTTGGCTTGGGCTATAAATAGCCCTTCTTCCACCTTGGGATGGTAAAAGTTCTTCCACTCTCTCTCCTCCATTGTTGACTTTGAATAACTTGCCCTATCTCTTGATTCCCCCCATGATTCTTGCTCATTCTTGAGGTATCTAAGAGAGGAGATCTAGATCTACAATCCCCACGAATCCATCTCTCATCTAAGCGAGGGGAACCCTTTGGATCTAGATCTTGGAGTCATTTGTTGATTTCCTCTTTGTTCTTCCTCTCTAATCTCATCCTAGCATTTGTTGTTTTGGTGGGATTTGAGTGTGAATGATTTGAACACGTCTAGTGTTCTTGCTTTGCATCATTGCATAGTGTTGAGCTCTCCACCACGATTAGTTCGAGTGAGAGACCGTGAGCTTGTTACTCTTGGAGGGAGACCTCCTAGTTGGCTTGGCGGTTGGTGCTCCGGTGATTGATACGTCTCAAACGTATCTATAATTTCTTATGTTCCATGCTACTTTTATGACAATACTTGAATGTTTTATACATACTTTACAGCATTATTATACATTTTCCGGCACTAACCTATTAACAAGATGCCGAAGCGCCAGTTCTGTTTTCTGTTTTTGGTATCGAAATCCTAGTAAGGAAATATTCTCGGAATTGGACGAAATCAACGCCAGGGTCCTATTTTTACACGAAGCTTAAGGGGAAAGGAAGTGGGGCCACGAGGTGGCCACACACCAGGGCGGCGCGGCCCAAGCCCTGGCGCGCCGGCCTAGTGTGTGGGCCCTCGCGTCGCCCCGACCTACCCTTCCGCCTACATATAGCCTTCGTCGCGAAACCCCTGTACAGAGCCACGATACGGAAAACCTTCCGGAGCGCCGCGCGAATCCCATCTCGGGGATTCGGAGATCGCCTCCGCACCCGGAGGGGAATCATCACGGAGGGGCTCTACATCATCATGCCCGCCTCCGGATTGATGCGTGAGTAGTTCATCCTTGGACTATGGGTCCATAGCAGTAGCTAGATGGTTGTCTTCTCCGCTTGTGCTATCATTGTTTAGATCTTGTGAGCTACCTAACATGATCAAGATCATCTATTTGTAATGCTACATGTTGTGTTTGGCGGGATCCGATGAATATAGAATATTATGTTAAGTTGATTATCAATCTATCATATATGTGTTGTTTATGTTCTTGCATGCTCTCCGTTGCTAGTAGAGGCTTTGGCCAAGTTGATACTTGTAACTCCAAGAGGGAGTAATTATGCTCGATAGTGGGTTCATGCCTCCATTGAATCCGGGATCGTGACAATAGGTTCTAAGGTTGTGGATGTGCTGTTGCTACTAGGGATAAAACATCGATGCTTTGTCTAAGGATATTTTTGTTGATTACATTACGCGCCATACTTAATGCAATTATCTGTTGTTTACAACTTAATACTGAAAGGGGTTCGGATGATAACCTGAAGGTGGATTATTTAGGCATAGATGCATGTGGATAGCGGTCTATGTACTTTGTCGTAATGCCCTGATTAAATCACATAGTAATCATCATTGATATGTATTGAATCTTTATTTGTCAATTGCCATGTAATTTGTTCACCCAGCATATTAGTTATCTTATTGGAGAGACACCTCTAGTGAACTGTGGACCCGGTCCATTCTTTTACATCTGAATACATTCTCTGTTATTTTTTGTTCTTTGCAAACAAACACCATCTTCCACTCGATACGCTTAATCCTTTGTTTTCAGCAAGCCGGTGAGATTGACAACCTCACTGTTACGTTGGGGCAAAGTACTTTGATTGTGTTGTGCAGGTTCCACGTTGGCGCCGGTTTCACTGGTGTTGCGCCGCACTACATTCCTCCACCAACAACCTTCACGTGCTTCTTGGCTCCTACTGGTTCGATAACCTTGGTTTCATCTGAAAACTTGCTGCTGTGCGCATCACACCTTCCTCTTAGGGTTCCCAACGGACGTGTACATTTACGCGCATCAAGCCATTTTTCGGCGCCGTTGCGAGATCAAGACACGCTGCAAGGGGAGTCTCCACTTCCAATCTCTTTACTTTGTTTTTGTCTTGCTTTACTTTATTTTTACTTATTGTCTTGTTTGCTTCATACTAAAAACACAAAAAAATTAGTTACTTTACTTACTGTCTTATTTACTAGTTTTATATCAAAACACAAAAAATTAGTTACTTGTCTTTACTTTATTTGCCTAGTTTACTTTTATTACTATTAAAATGAGTAATCCTGAAGTTGAAGTTCGTTCATTTAAGCAACAAGGTGGAGAAAGTTTTAAAGATGCTTGGTACAGAATTAGTAATGCTCATCATAGGTGCATTAAGAAACACTCCACTATTATCCTTCTTAGGAACTTTTATGTTGGCTTATCTAGTTGGAATAGGTATGTTCTTGATACTCTTTCGGAAGGTAATTTCCTAGGTACTCCCGCTTTAGAAGCTAGTTGCATCATAGAGAGTCTAGTTGGAATACCACCTGTTAATGAAGTTAAAATTGAAATCTCTCTTGAGGATGTTATGAAAAAATTGGAAACCATAGAGAAAATTTTTCCAAGTATTGAAACTAAATTGGAAATGTTACTTGATAAAACTGATGAACTTGATAAATCCCTAGGAGGAATTGATGAAAGAATTAGTGTCCTAGGAACTTGTGTTATCCATGATAATCAAACCAATAGGATTGATGAACTTGAAAAAACTATGGGAACCTTGGGTTCAACTTTTCTTCTCTCAAGTATAAGGAGAAAGCTTATGTGGGTAAAGAGCAAAAATTCATGTATGCCTCTAAGGTGCCTAAACAAAAGAATTATTATAGGCCTAAAATTGATAAAACCCCTAGCACCATGATACGCGTAGATGCACACGTCCGTTGGGAACCCCAAGTGGAAGGTATGATGCGTATAGAAGCAAGTTTCCCTCAGTATGAAACCAAGGTTTAATCGAACCAGTAGGAGCCAAGAAGCACGTTGAAGGTTGATGGTCGCGAAATGTGATGCGGCGCAACACCAGGGATTCCGGCGCCAACCTGCACAACACAACCCAAGTACTTTGCCCCAACGAAACAGTGAGGTTGTCAATCTCACCGGCTTGCTGTAACAAAGGATTAAACGTACGAGTGGAAGATGTTTGCAAAGAAAACAGTAAACACAATTGCAGTAGATTGTATGCTATGTAAAGAATAGGACCGGGGTCCACAGTTCACTAGAGGTGTCTCTCCCATAAGATAAAAGCATGTTGGGTAAACAAATTACAGTCGGGCAATTGACAAATAGAGAAAGGCATAACAATGCATATACATGATATGATAAATATAGTGAGATTTAATTGGGCATTACGACAAAGTACATAGACCGCCATCCAACCGCATCTATGCCTAAAAAGTCCAGGTTATCATCCGAACCCCATTCAGTATTAAGTTGCTAAGCAACAGACAATTGCATTAAGTATGGTGCGTAATGTAATCGACAACTACATCCTTAGACATAGAATCAATGTTTTATCCCTAGTGGCAACAGCACATCCACAACCTTAGAACTTTGTCACTGTCCCAGATTCAATGGAGGCATGAACCCACTATCGAGCATAAATACTCCCTCTTGGAGTTAAGAGTAAAAACTTGGACAGAGCCTCTACTAATAACGGAGAGCATGCAAGATCTTAAACAACACATAAACAATAGATTGATAATCACCATAATCATAGTACTCTCTATCCATCGGATCCCGACAAACACAACATATAGAATTACGGATAGATGATCTTGATCATGTTAGGCAGCTCACAAGATCCAACAATGAAGCACAACAAGGAGAAGACGACCATCTAGCTACTGCTATGGACCCATGGTCCGGGGTGAACTACTCACTCATCACTCCGGAGGCGACCATGGCGGTGTAGAGTCCTCCGGAGATGAATCCCCTCTCCGGCAGGGTGCCGGAGGCGATCTCCTGAATCCCCCGAGATGGGATTCGCGGCGGCGTCTCGGAAGGTTTTCCGTATCGTGGCTCTCGTGCGGGGTTTCGCGACGGAGACTTTAAGTAGGCGGAAGGTCAACGCGGGGGCCACACGAGGGCCGGGGGTAGGTCGGCGCGGCCGGGGCTGGGCCGCGCCGCCCTAGCTCTGGTGCCTCGTGGCCCCACTTCGTTATCTCTTCGGTCTTCGGAAGCTTCGTGCAAAAATAGGACCCTGGGCGAAAGTTTCCAATTCCGAGAATATTTCCTTACTAGGATTTCTGAAACCAAAAACAACAGAACGGCTCTTCGGCATCTTGTTAATAGGTTAGTTCCAGAAAATGCATAAATATGACATATAATGTGCATAAAACATGTAGGTATCATCAATAAAGTAGCATGGAACATAAGAAATTATCGATACGTTGAGACGTATCAGCATCCCCAAGCTTAGTTCTGCTCGTCCCGAGCAGGTAAAACGATAACAAAGATAATTTCTGAAGTGACATGCCATCATAATCTTGATCATACTATTTGTAAACATATGTAATGAATGCAGCAATCAAAACAAAGGTAATGACATGAGTAAACAAATGAATCATATGACAAAGACTTTTCATAAATAGTACTTCAAGACAAGCATCAATAAGTCCTGCATAAGAGTTAACTCATAAAGCAATAAATCAAAGTAAAGGTGTTGAAGCAACACAAAGGAAGATTAAGTTTCAGCGGTTGCTTTCAACTTATAACATGTATATCTCATGGATATTGTCAACATAAAGTAGTATAACAAGTGCAATATGCAAGTATGTAGGAATCAATGCACAGTTCACACAAGTGTTTGCTTCTTAAGGTGGAAGGAGATAGGTAACTGACTCAACAATAAAAGTAAAAGAATGGTCCTTCAAAGAGGAAAGCATCGATTTGTATTTGTGCTAGAGCTTTTATTTTGAAAATATGAAACAATTTTGTCAACGGTAGTAATAAAGCATATGAGTTATGTAAAATATATCTTACAAGTTGCAAGCCTCATGCATAGTATACTAATAGTGCCCGCACCTCGTCCTACTTAGCTTGGACTACCGGATCTTTGCATGCCATGTTTCAACCAAGTGTCACAAAGGGGTACCTCCATGCCGCCTGTACAAAGGTCTAAGGAGAAAGCTCGCATTTTGGATTTCTCGCTTTTGATTATTCTCAACTTAGACATCCATACCGGGACAACATGGACAACAGATAATGGACTCCTCTTAAATGCATAAGCATGTAGCAATGATTATTATTCTCATATGAGATTGAGGATATATGTCCAAAACTGAAACTTCCACCATGATTCATGGCTTTAGTTAGCGGCCCAATGTTCTTCTCTAACAATTTTGCATGCTCCAACCACTAAAATGATAGATCCTTCAGACAAGACGGACATGCATAGCAACTCACATGATATTCAACAATAGTTGATGGCGTTCCCCGAAGCATGGTTATCGCACAACAAGCAACTTAATAAAATATAAAGTGCATAAGTACATATTCAATACTACGATAGTTTTTAAGGCTATTTTGTCCCATGAGCTATATATTGCAAAGGTGGATGATGGAATTTTAAAGGTAGCACTCAAGCAATTTACTTTGGAATGGAGAAATACCATGTAGTAGGTAGGTATGGTGGACACAAATGGCATAGTAGTTGGCTCAAGGATTTTGGATGCATGAGAAGTATTCCCTCTCGATACAAGGTTTAGGCTAGCAAGGTTATTTGAAGAAAACTCAAGGATGAACAAGTGCAGCAAAACTCACATAAAAGACATATTGTAAACATTATAAGACTCTACACCGTCTTCCTTGTTGTTCAAAACTCAATACTAGATATTATCTAGACCTTAGAGAGACCAAATATGCAAATCAAATTTTAGCAAGCTCTATGTATTTCTTCATTAATGGGTGCAAAGCATATGATGCAAGAGCTTAAACATGAGCACAACAATTGCCAAGTATCACATTATCCAAGACATTTTAGAATTACTACATGTAGCATTTTCCAATTCCAACCATATAACAATTTAACGAAGAAGAAACTTCGCCATGAACATTATGAGTAAAGCCTAAGGACACATGTGTCCATATGCAACAGCGGAGCGTGTCTCTCTCCCACAAAGTGAATGCTAGGATCTATTTTATTCAAACAAAAACAAAAACAAAAACAAACCGACGCTCCAAGTAAAGAACACAAGATGTGACTGAATAAAAATATAGTTTCGGGGAGGAACCTGATGATTGTCGATGAAGAAGGGGATGCCTTGGGCATCCCCAAGCTTAGACGCTTGAGTCTTCTTAAAATATGCAGGGGTGAACCACGGGGCATCCCCAAGCTTAGAGCTTTCACTCCTCTTGATCATAGTATATCATTCTCCTCTCTTGACCCTTGAAAACTTCCTTCACACCAAACTTCAAGCAAACTCATCAGAGGGTTAGTGCACAATTAATAATTCACTCATTCAGAGGTGACACAATCATTATTTTCACTTCTGGACATTGCATAATGCTACTGGACATTAATGGATCAAAGAAATAAATCCAACATAGCAAAAGAAGCAATGCGAAATAAAAGGCAGAATCTGTCAAAAACAGAACAGTCCGTAAAGACGAATTTAAAGCTGGCACCAGACTTGCTCAAATGGAAAAACTCAAAACTAATGAAAGTTGCGTACATATCTGAGGATCACGGTCGTAAATTGGCAGATTTTTTCGAATTTTCTACAGAGAACTGTGCCCAGATTCGTGAGACAGCAATGCTGTTTCTGCGCAGCGATCCCAAATATAACATCAACTTTGACATAGAAACTTTACTTGGCACAAAAACTTGATAAGGAGAGGTTGCTACAGTAGTAAACAACTTCCAAGACTCAATAAAACAAAAAATTGCTGTAGGTAAAAACATGGGTTGTCTCCCATAAGCGCTTTTCTTTAACGCTAGGCGCAGAAAGTGCAAATCAAGTAACATCGAGAGTAGAAGCATCAACATCATAACTTGTTCTAATAATAGAATCAAAAGGCAACTTCATTCTCTTTCTAGGGAAGTGTTCCATACCTTTCTTGAGAGGAAATTGATATTTAATATTACCTTCCCTCATATCAATAACAGCACCAACGGTTCAAAGAAAAGGTCTTCCCAACACAATAGGACAAGATGCATTGCATTCGATATCCAAAACAACAAAATCAACGGGGACAAGGTTATTGTTAACCGTAATATGCACATTATCAATCCTCCCCAAAGGTTTCTTTTTAACATTATCGGCAAGATTAACATCCAAATAATAATTCTTCAATGGTGGCAAGTCAAGCATATCATAAATCTTTTTAGGCATAACAGAAATACTTGCACCAAGATCACATAAAGCATTACATTCAAAGTCATTGAATTTCATTTTAATGATGGGCTCCCAACCATCTTCTAACTTTCTAGGAATAGAGGTTTCAAGTTTAAGTTTCTCTTCTCTAGCTTTTATGAGAGCATTTGTAATATGTTTTGTAAAGGCTAAATTTATAGCACTAGCATTAGGACTTTTAGCAAGTTTTTGTAAGAACTTTATAACTTCAGAGATGTGGCAATCATCAAAATCTAAATCATTATGAGCTACAGCAATGGGATCATTGTTCCCAAGGTTGGAAAAAATTTCAGCAGTTTTATCACAATCAGTTTCAGCAGTTTTAGCAATTTCAGGCAGTTTTGTTCGCTTTGCACTAGGAGTAGAAACATTGCCAACACCAATTATTTTACCATTGATAGTAGGAGGTGCAGCAACATGTGAAGAATTAGCATTACTAGTGGTGGTGATAGTCCAAACTTTAGCTACATTATTCTCTTTAGCTAGTTTTTCATTTTCTTCTCTATCCCACCTAGCACGCAGTTCAGCCATTAATCTTATATTCTCATTAATTCTAACTTGGATGGCATTTGCTGTAGTAGTAATCTTATTATCAATATCATTATTAGGCATAACTTTTAATTTTAAAAGATTAACATCGGAGGCAAGTCTATCAACTCTAGAAGCAATAGTATCAATTTTATCAAGCTTTTCCTCAACAGATTTGTTAAAAGCAGTTTGTGTACTAATAAATTCTTTAAGCATAGCTTCAAGACCAGAGGGTACACTCCTATTATTGTTGTAATAATTCCCATAAGAATTACCATAACCATTACCATTAGCACAAGGATATGGCCTATAGTTATTACCAGAATTGTTCCTATAAGCATTGTTGTCGAAATTATTATTTTTAATGAAATTCACATCAACATTTTCTTCTTGAGCAACCAATGAAGCTAAAGGAACATTATTTGGATCTACATTAGATCTACCATTCACAAGCATAGACATAATCACATCAATCTTATCACTCAAGGAAGAGGTTTCTTCAACAGAATTTACCTTCTTACCTTGTGGAGCTCTTTCCGTGTGCCATTCAGAGTAATTTATCATCATATCATCAAGAAGTTTTGTAGCCACCCCCAATGTGATGGACATAAAGGTACCTCCAGCAGCTGAATCCAATAAATTCCGCGAAGAAAAATTTAGTCCTGCATAGAAGGTTTGGATGATCATCCAAGTAGTCAGTCCATGGGTTGGGCAATTCTTTACCAAAGTTTTCATTCTCTCCCATGCTTGAGCAACATGTTCAGTATCTAATTGCTTAAAATTCATTATGCTACTTCTCAAAGATATAATTTTAGCGGGAGGATAATATCTACCAATAAAAGCATCCTTGCATTTAGTCCATGAATCAATACTATTCTTAGGCAAAGATAGCAACCAATCTTTAGCTCTTCCTCTTAATGAGAAAGGAAACACTTTCAATTTAATAATATCACCATCTACATCTTTATACTTTTGCATTTCACAAAGTTCAACAAAATTATTGAGATGGGCAGCAGCATCATCAGAACTAGCACCAGAAAATTGATCTCTCATAACCAGGTTTAGTAAAGCAGGTTTAATTTCAAAGAATTCTCTGTAGTAGCAGGTGGAGCAATAGGTGTGCATAGGAAATCATTATTATTTGCATTTGTGAAATCACACAACTTAGTATTTTCAGGAGTATTCATTTTAGCAACGGTAAATAAAACAAACTAGATAAAGTAAATGCAAGTAACTAATTTTTTTGTGTTTTTGATATAGTGAGCAAGACAGTAAATAAAGTAAAACTAGCAACTAATTTTTTTGTGTTTTGTTTAGGTGCAGCAAACAAAGTAGTAAATAAAATAAAGCAAGATAAAAACAAAGTAAAGAGATTGAGAAGTGGAGACTCCCCTTGCAGCGTGTCTTGATCTCCCGGCAACGAAATTTAGCTTGATACGCGTAGATGCACACGTCCGTTGGGAACCCCAAGTGGAAGGTAAGATGCGTATAGAAGCAAGTTTCCCTCAGTATGAAACCAAGGTTAAATCGAACCAGTAGGAGCCAAGAAGCACGTTGAAGGTTGATGGTCGCGAAATGTGATGCGGCGCAACAAGGGATTCCGGCGCCAACGCGGAACCTGCACAACACACCCAAGTACTTTGCCCCAACGAAACAGTGAGGTTGTCAATCTCACCGGCTTGCTGTAACAAAGGATTAAACGTATCGAGTGGAAGATGTTTGCAAAGAAAACAGTAAACACAATTGCAGTAGATTGTATGCTATGTAAAGAATAGGACCGGGGTCCACAGTTCACTAGAGGTGTCTCTCCCATAAGATAAAAGCATGTTGGGTAAACAAATTACAGTCGGGCAATTGACAAATAGAGAAAGGCATAACAATGCATATACATGATATGATAAATATAGTGAGATTTAATTGGGCATTACGACAAAGTACATAGACCGCCATCCAACTGCATCTATGCCTAAAAAGTCCACCTTCAGTTATCATCCGAACCCCATTCAGTATTAAGTTGCTAAGCAACAGACAATTGCATTAAGTATGGTGCGTAATGTAATCGACAACTACATCCTTAGACATAGAATCAATGTTTTATCCCTAGTGGCAACAGCACATCCACAACCTTAGAACTTTCTGTCACTGTCCCAGATTCAATGGAGGCATGAACCCACTATCGAGCATAAATACTCCCTCTTGGAGTTAAGAGTAAAAACTTGGCCGAGCCTCTACTAATAACGGAGAGAATGCAAGATCTTAAACAACACATAAACAATAGATTGATAATCACCATAATCATAGTACTCTCTATCCATCGGATCCCGACAAACACAACATATAGAATTACGAGATAGATGATCTTGATCATGTTAGGCAGCTCACAAGATCCAACAATGAGGCACAACAAGGAGAAGACGACCATCTAGCTACGCTATGGACCCATGGTCCGGGTGAACTACTCACTCATCACTCCGGAGGCGACCATGGCGGTGTAGAGTCCTCCGAGAGATGAATCCCCTCTCCGGCAGGGTGCCGGAGGCGATCTCCTGAATCCCCGAGATGGGATTGGCGGCATCTCTGGAAGGTTTTCCGTATCGTGGCTCTCGGTGCGGGGTTTCGCGACGGAGACTTTAAGTAGGCGGAAGGTCAACGCGGGGGCCACACGAGGCCCCGGGGGTGGTCGGCGCGGCCAGGGCTGGCGCCGCCCTAGCTCTGGCTGCCTCGTGGCCCCACTTCGTTATCTCTTCGGTCTCTGGAAGCTTCGTGCAAAAATAGGACCCGGGCGGTTTCGTCCAATTCCGAGAATATTTCCTCACTAGGATTTCTGAAACCAAAAAGCAAAACAACAATGGCTCTTCGGCATCTTGTTAATAGGTTAGTTCCAGAAAATGCATAAATATGACATATAATGTGCATAAAACATGTAGGTATCATCAATAAAGTAGCATGGAACATAAGAAATTATCGATACGTTGGAGACGTATCACACCACCATAGGAAATTTAGATAATGGAGCATCTAAGGTACCCTCTGCAACAAGTTGTGTTTGTAAGAAAAATAATGATGTTGATGCTTCATCTCTTGATGTTACTTGATTTGCACTCTAGCTGAAAGGCGTTAAAGAAAAGCACTTATTGGGAGATGACCCAAGTTTCATTTTATTTACTGTATTATTGAGTCTTGGAAGTTGTTTACTACTGTAGCAATCTCTCCTTATCATGTTTTTGTGCCAAGTAAAGTTTCTATGTTAAAGTTGATACTATATTTGGGATTGCTGCGCAGAAACAGCATTGCTGTCTGTCACGAATTCTCGCAGAGCTCCCTGTAAAAAAATAAAAAAAAATCTGCAAATTTATGAGTGTGATCCTCATATATGTACGCAACTTTCATTAGTTTTGAGTTTTTCCATTTGAGCAAGTTAAGTGCCAGATTCATCTTTACGGACTGTTCTGTTTTTGACAGATTCTGCCTTTTATTTCGCATTAATTGCCGCTTTTGCTATGTTGAATGAGTTTCTTTGTTCCATTAACTTTCAGAAGCTTTGTGCAATGTCCAGAAGTGTTAAGAATGATTGTGTCACCTCTGAATATGTGAATTTTGATTATGCACTAACCCTCTAATGAGTTTTCTTGAAGTTTGTTGTGGAGGAAGTTTTCAAGGGTCAAGAGAAGAGGATGATATACTATTATCAAGAAGAGTGAAAGGTCTAAGCTTGGGGATGCCCCGGTGGTTCATCCCTGCATATTTTAAGAAGACTCAAGCATCTAAGCTTGGGGATGCCCAAGGCATCCCCTTCTTCATCGACAACATTATCGGTCACTTCTAGTGAAACTATATTTTTATTCCATCACATCTTATGTTCTTTACTTGGAGCGTCGGGTTGCTTTTATTTTTGTTTTGGTTTGAATAAAGTTGGATCCCACCATTCTTATATTGGAGATATTACGCTCCGCTTTTTCATATGGAACACTTGTGTTCTTAATTGTGCTTTAATGTTCATGGCGAAGGCTGAAATCGCTTCGTTAAATTGCTGTTTGGTTGGAATCAGAAAATGCTGCATATGGTTTGGAAATTTGGCAATTGTTTGAGCTCTCATTAGATCATGTTTAAGCTCTTGCATCATGTAGTTTAATCTATTAATGAAGAAATACCGTAGAGCTTGTTTAATTTGGTTTGCATGATTGGTCTCTCCAAGTCTAGATATTTTCTGGTAAAGTGTTTGAACAACAAGGAAGACAGTGTAGAGTCTTATAATGCTTGCAATATGTTCTTGTGTAAGTTTTGATGTACCTGTTCATACTTGTGTTTGCTTCAAACAACCGTGCTATCCCAAACCTTGTACTGAGAGGAAATGCTTCTCGTGCATCCAAACACCTTGAGCCAAAACCCATGCCATTTGTGTCCACCATATCTACCTACTATGTGGTATTTTTCTGCCATTCCAAAGTAAATTACTTGAGTGCCACCTTTAAAATTCCATTCCTTTATCTTTGCAATATATAGCTCATGGGACAAATAGCTTAAAAACTATTGTGGTGATGAATATGTAGTTATGTGTCTTAATTCTTATAAGTTGATTGTTGAGCGGTAACCATGTTTGGGGACGCCATCAACTTTACCTTTGTTGGATATCATGTGAGATGCTATGCATGTTCGTCTTGTCTGAAGTAAGTGCGATTTCATGATCAAATGGTTTGAGTATGCATATGTTAGAGAAGAACATTGGGCAGCCAACTAAAGCCATGCATCATGGTGGAAGTTTCAGTTTGGACATACAACCTCAATCTCTTATATATGAGAATACTATTTGTTGTTGAATGCTTAAGCATTAAAAGAGGAGTCCATTATCTGTTGTCTATGTTGTCCCGGTATGGATGTCTAAGTTGAGAATAATCAAAAGCGAGAAATCCAATGTGTGCTTTCTCCTTAGACACTTGTACAGGCGGCATAGAGGTACCCCTTTGTGACACTTGGTTGAAACATATGTTATGCAATGATAATCCGTGTTTTCCGAGCTAAGTAGGACAAGGTGCGAGCACTATTAGTATTCTATGCATGAGACTTGCAACTTGTAGGAAGTATTATGCATAGCACATATATTATTACTACCGTTGACAAAATTGTTTCTATGTTTTCAAAACAAAAGCTCTAGCACAAAAATAGTAATCCATGCTTCCCTCTGCGAAGGGCCATTCTTTTCTTGTGTTGAGTCAGTTTACCCACTTTCTTTCTATCTTAGAAGCAAACACTTGTGTTAACTGTGTGCATTGATTCTTAGATGTTTACTTATTGCACCTGTTATATTACTCTATGTTGACAAATATCCATGAGATATACATGTTATAAGTTGAAAGCAATTGCTGAAACTTAATCATCCTTTGTGTTGCTTCAATGCATTCTACTTAGAATTTATTGCTTATGAGTTAGCTCTTATGCAACTCTTATTGATACTTGTTTGAAAGTACTATTCATGAAAAGTTTTGCTATATGATTCATTTGTTTAGTCATTATCTTTGTTAGCAATCTTTTGTTCAGATCACTCCATTCATCTCATATGCTTTACAATAATGTTGATCAAGATTATGTTGGTAGCATGTCACTTGAGAAATTATTTGTGTTACCGTTTACCTACTCGAGGGCGAGTAGGAACTAAGCTTGGGGATGCTTGATACGTCTCAAACGTATCTATAATTTCTTATGTTCCATGCTACTTTTATGAGAATACTTGAATGTTTTATACATACTTTACATCATTATTACACATTTTCCGGCACTAACCTATTAACAAGATGCCGAAGCGCCAGTTGTTGTTTTGCTGTTTTTGGTTTGAAATCCTAGTAAGGAAATATTCCCGAATTGGACGAAATCAACGCCCGGGTCCTACACACGAAGCTTCGAAGACCGAGGGGAAAGGAAGTGGGGCCACGAGGTGGCCACACACCGGGCGGCGCGACCAAGCCCCGGCGCGCCGGCCTGGTGTGGGCCCCGCGCCCCCGACCTACCCTTCCGCCTACATATAGCCTTCGTCGCGAAACCCCTTGTACCGAGAGCCACGATACGGAAAACCTTCGGAGACGCCGCCGTCGCGAATCCCATCTCGGGGGATTCGAGATCGCCTCCGGCACCCTTCGGAGAGGGGAATCATCACCGGAGGGGCTCTACATCATCATGCCCGCCCCGGATTGATGCGTGAGTAGTTCATCCTTGGACTATGGGTCCATAGCAGTAGCTAGATGGTTGTCTTCTCCGCTTGTGCTATCATTGTTTAGATCTTGTGAGCTGCCTAACATGATCAAGATCATCTATTTGTAATGCTACATGTTGTGTTTGGCGGGATCCGATGAATATAGAATATTATGTTAAGTTGATTATCAATCTATCATATATGTCTTGTTTATGTTCTTGCATGCTCTCCGTTGCTAGTAGAGGCTCTGGCCAAGTTGATACTTGTAACTCCAAGAGGGAGTAATTATGCTCGATAGTGGGTTCATGCCTCCATTGAATCTGGGATCGTGACAATAGGTTCTAAGGTTGTTGATGTTGTTGCTACTAGGGATAAAACATCGATGCTTTGTCTAAGGATATTTGTGTTGATTACATTACGCGCCATACTTAATGCAATTATCTGTTGTTTACAACTTAATACGAAAGGGGTTCGGATGATAACTTTGAAGGTGGATTATTTAGGCATAGATGCATGCTGGATAGCGGTCTATGTACTTTGTCGTAATGCCCTGATTAAATCACATAGTAATCATCATTGATATGTATTGAATCTTTATTTGTCAATTGCCCGCTTGTAATTTGTTCACCCAGCATATTAGTTATCTTATTGGAGAGACACCTCTAGTGAACTGTGGACCCTGGTCCATTCTTTTACATCTGAATACATTCTCTTGTTCTTTCTTGTTCTTTGCAAACAAACACCATCTTCCACTCGATACGCTTAATCCTTTGTTTTCGCAAGCCGGTGAGATTGACAACCTCCTCACTGTTACGTTGGGGAAAAGTACTTTGATTGTGTTGTGCAGGTTCCACGTTGGCGCCGGTTTCACTGGTGTTGCGCCGCACTACATTCCTCCACCAACAACCTTCACGTGCTTCTTGGCTCCTATTGGTTCGATAACCTTGGTTTCATACTGAGGGAAACTTGCTGCTGTGCGCATCACACCTTCCTCTTGGGGTTCCCAACGGACGTGTACATTTACGCGCATCATTGATCTCTTCAAGGAAGATTGTGAAGAGGCCTGGGCTTCTCCTTCGTGGAGCTTGTGAAGTGGTTGTGGAGTTTGCCATCTCCGGAGTGGAGGAAAATCTAACCATAAGGAAAGGGCCATTATCCTTCGTGGGTTTGGCTCGGAGAAGAAGGTGAGCCTTCGTGGAGTTGGGAAATCCTTCGTGGGACCACTACCTCTCCAAACGTGATGTACCTTCTTGCAAAGGAAGGGAACACGGGAATACATCTTCTTATCCGCGTGCCTCGGTTATTTCTATACCCGAGCTTACTTTCCTTGTGATAACCATCGTGCTTGAAGTACATATATCTTGCTATCACTTGTGCTACATATATCTTGTGTCTATCTTGCTTAGCTCTAGTTGTTGTTGTTGCACTTAGGTGAGCCTAGCATATTTAGGATTTGCGCTTGTAAAATAAACGTTAGTTTAATTCCGCATTCTTACAAGCCAAATCCGTAAGAGTTTTTAACACGCCTATTCACCCCCCCCCCCTCTAGGCGACATCTCGTCCTTTCATAAGGGATTATGCCTAGCCTCGCAGCAACAAGTGCATCTATATATTATTATTGGGATATTGTGTCTTACGTTATTTGAATCCATTTACTTGTGTTTGTCTTCGTATCCCAATCTCCGGGTTTGTCAGGTACTCAAGTATCGCGGGGTTGATAATGACACTGTAAGCATCCACCCAGTCTTTCACGTCAGTCAGCTCAAGAAACACTATGGTGCTAATGTTGTGCCTTCTCCTGACCTGCCTATGGTTGGCCCTGATGGTCAAATTCAAACTGAACCAGTTGTGAAGTCTTTCAAACCAGATCTCTGCCTCGTAACAAAGTTTTAGTTACCCAGTGGTTGGTTAAGTGGGCTAGTTTGGATCAAGCAAATGCCACTTGGCAGGATGCCGACTTCATCAAAGGTCTTTCGGAGTTCTATACAGCTCATATTCGTGGTTGGTGCCATAATTCCAACACTTGAGGACAAGTGCAATGCTTTGGGGAGGTATTGTCATATCTGAGTGATGCCTTTTCTTCATCTGCCGTGAACGGAGCCAAGAGGCTTGCGTTCATTTCTCCAGTTACTCGCCTGTTTACTTTCCCCAGTAGTCCAGGGTCGGGAGCTAGGACTTCTGAGGTGAACAGTCCCTCAAAGTAACCATGTATCAGAGATGCTAACTGGTCATTACCTTCGACCTTGTTGTCGTTTGAGTCATTCAGAAACTTTATTATGTTCTTCTTTTTTCTCTGTTACAAAATGATGAAAGAAGCTCGTATTTCGGTCTCCATGGCGGAGCCAATTAGCCCTTCCTCTTTGTAGCCATTAATCCGAGTGCAAACTCTCTTAATTAAGTGTTGGAAGCAGTCGCTCCTATCCACTCCTACCAAGGTGGGGAGCCCCAAGTATTTGTCAGTGAGCGATTCAGTGACAATAATCCGCAGGTTGCATAGCTCTTATCTGTCCCCCTATCTGTCTAAGGGTTCTTGGTAAAATTCTCTTCATTGAAGGCAGTACGTGGGTATCCATCTTATCTACGGTCTGCGGGTCGTCACGAAAGCAGTGAAACCGATATATCTGTTGAAGGAGATCCCACCGGTCCTATGTATTAAGTTGCAATGGCGAGTATATTTGGACCCCAAAGAGTTGTATAAGTTGAAAAATGGAGATTTTCTTGTGGCATTGGCAGTTGGGCAGCTAGCTATTGCATTTGAAGGCTCCACATAAAGAACCCGCAGGTACTATTACGACATGTGGCTTCGAATCCAGTTTGTAAGTCGTTTGCATCTCGGTTAACAAAAATAAGCTTGAATACCTCCATTCGTAGATTAGCTAAAGTTGTTAAAACAATGCCCCAGTAAAAAGGTAGCAGAAGGTCGTTCTTTCTTATTCTAAGTTGCACTTTTTAGAGCTAGGCGATATTCTATGTGTAAACCAGTATCGTATCTGTTCGATATGGACCATTCTATAAGTATAGTCATTTCAGTCTTCCTCAAAGGACGGACGGGATACGATCTATTGTGCAACCTTTCCTTCGAAACCCACCACACATGAATACTTCTACCCCTTATCACAACTCCAATGCCCACAGGCATCTGTCTCTAGCATAAATCTTTTACTGAAATCAGGGAGAACCAACATAGGGGCCTCAGTTAAAGCTTGCTTGAGAACATCAAAGGATTGCTTTGTCTTGTCCACACAAATGGTACTACTTTCTTTAGCAAGTTCATGAGAGGTCTCCTAATTATGTATATACATGATGAGTCACATCTTGACCGGAGCCATGTGAAGCACAAAAAGTGAAGAGAAAGGATTTGTTCACCACAGCCAGCCAAAAGGTAGAAATGAAATCTGTTCCCATAGAATGAGATTAGATCCCGCAAGTGAGCTATTTATACCGAAGCTTACAAGAAGCAAAGTTGAAACATGAGCTTTTCCACCAAGTACCGGCATCCAACTCTTCTCTTCCGTAAGCAAAGGGGCTTTCAACGAGATAGGGAGCTTCTGGAATTGTGAGACTTACTACCAGTGCTCCCCAACGTATTTACTAGACTGGAATTCAGGAAGAGGCGAATCCTATCTATTTGCAATTTCAACTGATCCATCACAACATTGGTTTCTAGAGGCCAAGGCCTCACCTTGGCGCCAGTCTTACTTACGTCGTTCAGAATTGTTCGATGATATACTTTTATACAATAAGTCCTATCCTGTGTGCAACATTTGCAGCAAGATTCCCTTACCTTGATCGAACCGCATGCGGAGCTTAGCTCCTAAGGAAATAATAAGAAATATGTTTGGCAGCTAGGGGCAGACCATGGCCCCATCCTGCTCGAGGCTATGGGTTCAAGAGTGCGGGCATCGAACAGAGTAGCAGACAAAATGTGATGGTATGAATTGATGTAGGAGACCCATCCCGACTTTGTGAAGGTTGTCGATCAGGTTTGTAAGGGTGCAGAGAAGGCCTCTTGTGTATGCGAGGTGCAGCAGAAACTGGGATGCCTCACGGAGGCGTTGACGGAGTGGAACGTGTCTAAGTTTGGTCATGTATGCAAGGAACTACGCAAAGTGAACGAGGACCTGGCGAGCATGAGGGATGAACCATCCAGGATGGGACCGTCCCATGCAGAAATAAAGATTACTAACCATCTTGTCGAATTACATCACCGTGAAGAGATAATGTGGAGACAGAGGTAACCGGTACAGTGGCTTACTGATGGTTACAGGAATACTCATTTCTTCCATCAGAAAGCAAGTAGACGGAAAAGTAAGAATACTATAACTAGCCTTAATAGGCCGGATGGTGTTGTAACCGAGAGCCTTCAGAGAAGATGAGTGGGATGATGAATGAGTTCTTTAAACATCTCTATACTACTGAAGGTACTGAAATAATGGAGGATGTTTGTTCTGTCGACAGTTCCTCGGAAAGTATCTCAGGCAATGAATGAGAAATTGACTGCGCCCTTTACTGGTGATGAAGTGTTACCTTTTTCAGATGTACCCCAGAAAGGCCCCTGGCCCATACGCCTATCCAGCCCACTTTTTTCAGCGAAGGTGGGATTTATATGGTGATGAGGTTAGTGACTTCAGTTACCTTCTCGGTTCTCCTCAATGGTGAGCGTCTTGAGGAATTCAAACCTTCTCGGGGACTACGCCAGGAATTCAAACCATGTTTTTTTTTGATGATAGCCTGTTGTTTTTCAACTCTAGTGAATCAAGCGAGAGTACTGGGATTCGGGAAAGAAGAGAAGACTGTATATGTGGCTCCCTATTCTCTTTTCTCGGGACTAGTTTTTACTCTCTTGTGGATACCCACTGATAACGCGTGAAGCACACGTCCGTTGGGAACCCCAAGAGGAAGGTGTGATGCTTATAACAGCAAGTTTTCCCTCAGAAAGAAACCGAGGTTATCGAACCAGTAGGAGCCAAGAAGCACGTGAAGGTTGTTGGTGGAGGAGTGTAGTGCGGCGCAACACCAGTGAAACCAGCGCCAACGTGGAACCTGCACAACACAATCAAGATACTTTGCCCCAACGTAACAGTGAGGTTGTCTATCTCACCGGCTTGCTGAAAACAAAGAATTAAGCGTATCGAGTGGAAGATGGTGTTTGTTTGCAAAGAACAGTAAGAACAATCATTGCAGTAGATTGTATTCAGATGTAAAAGAATGGACCGGGGTCCACAGTTCACTAATGGTGTCTCTCCAATAAGATAACTAACATGTTGGATGAACAAATTACAGGTGGGCAATTGACAAATAAAGATTCAATACATATCAATGATGATTACTATGAGATTTAATCAGGGCATTACGACAAAGTACATAGACCGCTATCCAGCATGCATCTATGCCTAAATAATCCACCTTCGGGTTAGCGTCCAGTATTAAGTTGTAAACAACAGATAATTGCATTAAGTATGGTGCGTAATGTAATCAACACAAATATCCTTAGACAAAGCATCAATGTTTTATCCCTAGTAGCAACAGCACATCCACAACCTTAGAACTTTATGTCACTATCCCAGATTAAATGGAGGCATGAACCCACTATCGAGCATAAATACTCCCTCTTGGAGTTACAAGTATCAACTTGGCAGAGCCTCTACTAGCAACGGAGAGCATGCAAGAACATAAACAACACATATATGATAGATTGATAATCAACTTGACATAATATTCTAGATTCATCGGATCCCACCAAACACAACATGTAGCATTACAAATAGATGATCCTGATCATGTTAGGCATCTCACAAGATCTAAACAATGATAGCATAAGCGGAGAAGACAACCATCTAGCTATGGACCCATAGTCCAAGGATGAACTACTCACGCATCAATCCGGAGGCGGGCATGATGATGTAGAGCCCTCCGGTGATGATTCCCCTCTCCGGCAGGGTGCCGGAGGCGATCTCTGAATCCCCGAGATGGGATTGGCGGCGGCGGCGTCTCGGAAGGTTTTCCGTATCGTGGCTCTCGGTACGGAGGGTTTCGCAGAAGGCTTTAAGTAGGCGGAAGGGCAGGTCAAGTGGCACGAGGGCCCCACACGCCCGGGCCGCGCGGCCAAGGGCCAGGCCGCGCCGCCTGTTGTGTCGGCGCCTCGTGGCCCCACTCGTATCTCCGTCGGTCTTCGGAAGCTTGGAAAAATAGGACCCGGGCATTGATTTCGTCCAATTCGAGAATATTTCCTTTGTAGGACGAAACCAAAAACAGAGAAAGCAACTGGCGCTTCGGCATCTTGTTAATAGGTTAGTGCCGGAAAATGTATAATAATGATGTAAAGTATGTATAAAACATTCAAGTATTGTCATAAAAGTAGCATGGAACATAAGAAATTACAGATACGTTTGAGACGTATCACCCACCCAAAGACTCGTCGGTACCTTACTTGTCTTTGAGATGGTCAACTATATCCTCCGAAGTGAAGACTCCTTTATTAGTCTTTCTTCTTCATCATCTTAAAAGTAGCATCATAACATGGAAGAAACCCCTGAGTAATATCGGAATCCCTCTAAAGGTAATGGTAGGAAGTAATTCACATACTTCGATGCCTGCATGGTGAGAGTAGCAAAGGGTCGAATGTGTAGTTACTATTTATGGACTTATGATGACCCTCAGTGATCTTAAGGCTGTTTTCCATTTGCTTAGACATCTTCGTCGCCCAACGATGCTCGGGGCAAGGGTAGGATAGTAGATCCATGGTGTGTGTTCTACGCAGGTTGTGGTATCCTTTGGACGCATCACCCTTTTACATTGTATAATTTACTATTACATACACATGTGTGCTAATTATTATTCTTATAATTCCATAACTATCTTTGCACAGTTGCATGTGAAACCTTGGTCCTAGCCTATTTCATCCATTGATAAATTCAAAAATAAAATATAACATTGGTCGGTGAAACAACGACTAAACTAACTTTCGAAGTCTCATTTGTAGTGATATTACACCATTAGCAATCTTGCCGTGGATTCAATAAATCTAGGGTCTCTTAGGGAAAAGGCAGAGTACTAGAATCTGACAATCCGGATCAAAGGTATCAACCCTTTTTCGGTATTGTTGTTGGGGAAGCAATTTTTATCCCTTGTGAATTCATTAGAGATTTTGTTAATTAGTCTAGTCTCTGTTTTAATTTACTGCCCGTTAGTAGTTTTCTTATTGTTCTTAGTCAAAAATTCAAAAATATCAGTTTCCTTTTTTTTTCTTGGTTTACTTATTTATTTACACTTGAAAACACACAAAATTAGAAGTATGGCGGCGAAGAAGCTTGGGAAATTTGCTACCCCTAATGATGATTATCATCGTGCAACTATAACTCAACCTAATGAAGAGAATTATGAAATTAAGCCCAACCTCAATTTAGTACAACAAAACCAATTTGGTAGTTCAAGTTCTGAAAATGCAGGTACACATTTAAACACATTCACTGAGATATGCGAGATGGTCCATATAAAAGACCTTAGCCCTAATACAGTAAAATTACGCTTGTTTTCATTTTCATTTAGAGGGAAATCTAAGGAATTGTTGCTAGAACTACCTAGTGGAACTATCACATCATTTTTTTTGAAATTGGGTTTATATAAATTAAGCAGCAATGTACTGATTACAGTCACACAACACACTCTCCATCACGCAGGATGGAACACTTCCCAGCATCACATTTTCACTCGAATCAGTACGCCCTAGCTTAGCCAAATTATGAGCCACTACATTACAAGATCTATGAATTTTAGTAACCACTACAGCAGGGAATAACCGAAGTAAGTTTTTGATCTCCACAGTGAAACTAGCAATCGCAGACTTGCTTGTACTCGCCGCGTTCACTTCAGCAATCAGAACCTGCATCAAAGTTAAGTTTAGCCTAGCCATCTTGAGGTTTTGTCCAACAATCAGTCATCTTATTATTCTTTAAAGCTTCAACTTTGCTATGATCCAACAGAGGTAGTTTTCCTTTCGGGTCAATCACAGTCTCAATGTCCCACATCATGCGATAATTGTTGTAACATTTTTATGACTAAGTTTTCCCGCCTGCCTAAACTATGCAACTAAGGTCTAACATTACATGGTTTAGACAAGAAGATCTTGCGACACTAGCGCTTGTATGGGAAAGGATGAAGGAGGTCATAAGGAACTTTCGCAACCATGGGGTGAAAGAATGGCTAATTTTACATTTGTTTTATCGTGCCCTTAATCATTTTTTTATGCATGCCTGGTGAGAGTAGCAAAGGGTCGATCTTGTTGCTGATCCCTTCATGAAGGAGGCCTATGCACTAAGGGGTGGATTGAGTCTTACTCGGTACTTTGGCCGCAACGAGTTCATAATTGAGCCAGATAATGTGCAAGCTATTGAAACGATGAAGGATGTCCGGGGATTCTCGCCTACTTCAAGATCAAATTTTTATGTTTGAAGAATTCTTTCATCTAGTTTTAGAGAGATAGTATTTGAACATTGTCCTGGGAAAGCCAACTAGGTTTCTCATGAGCCATCAAGGCATAGTTTTATTGCTCATCTTGATTGTTTTGGGATAATGATTATCTAGCTTTTTATTTTCTAAACTCATGGATGACGTGAGTTTGTTTGAGAATCAAAAAAGCTTTTTTTTATAACGAGAATCAGTAAAGCTCGTTGAATGGCCTTCTGTAAAAAGAAGATACACGTAGCTAGTGGGGCCAGAATTAAGAAGAGAATGATACTATTATTTCTGCATTTTTAGCGGGAAATTTAACATTTTTTCAGAACATTGTACCTAATTTTGTTGCAGCCCATTGAGGATTTGGCCTATTTTGCATATATATAGTTCAGCTAGATTTGCCCAACGAGGAGGCCACTTGAAAGCCCATTACTAGTTTACAAGGCCCATGGTGTAAGCTTTACAATAATATGAAAAGGAGGCCCATAAAAAACCTTGCCTTTTCTTTACAATTTCAAATGGAAATCCAAATAGAAAAACTAAATTCGAATAGCAAATAGGTGGTAACAATCGCAACACTTACAACACAGACAGACTCACGTACGTTTCAGACCATGTACATTTGTACAGAAATCACCAGGAAGAAAAGGAATCCTCTACAGGCCGCAGATGGGCAGGTCGAGCGGTGGCGGCACCGTGGACTCAAGCTCGGCCTTGCCGTCCTCCACCACCAGCGCCATGGCGAGCCCGCCGGTGAGATGCGCGTCGATGTGGCAGTGCACCAGCCACACGCCCGGGTTGTCCGCCTTGAAGCGCACCACGGCCCACCCTCCCACAGGCACGCCAATGGTGTTCCGGCTGGGCGGGTCGACCATGTTGAACTTGGCCTCGTCCCGCCTGGGGTTGTAGTTGCCGAACCCGGTGGCGAGCACGTAGAAGTGGTAGCCGTGGATGTGCATCGGATGCTCCTCGGCGGCGAAGATGCCCGTGTCCTGGAACACGATCTGCACCACGGCGCCGAACTTGACGCGGTACAGCCGGGTGCCCTTCACGGGCTGCCACAGCGCGCGCGGGATGTTCTGCGAGGTGAAGTCGAAGATCACCGGCGGGAACGCCGGGAAGTCCTCGGTGAAGACGCCGGGGATGTGGTGGTAGTGCGCCTGCAGCAGCGACACCGTGTTGGGGAGCTGGAAGGAGACGTTGTTCATGCTCGCGCCGAACCGGGTGTTGTTGGGACCTTGGCAGAACGGGCCCGGCCGGCAGTTGAACAGGCCGAACCCGACGGTGGTGAACACCTCCTGCGTCACCGGTCCGGGCACCTTCACCGGCCCCGGGCTCCTGATGCTGTTCGAGAAGATGGTAGCCGCGTTTGTGTCGTTGTTCGCTGGCATGTACGGGAGCATCGGTGGCGGCCCTGTGCGGCCAGGATGGCCGGAGGATCGGGGACGGCCCTGTGGGCCGCTGAAGCCGGCATTGGCGCCGGTGCTGGTTTCGGCGCAGCCGGGCGCGTTCTTGTACTGGAAGATGGCGGTGGCTGTGGTGTTGTCGAAGGGGACGCCCTGGGCGGACGCGTAGACGCGGGCGGTGAGGTAGTAGCGGCCAGGGGCGGCGTTGGCAGTGACAAGGACGTCCGTGGTCTGGCCGGGGCCGACGAGCACGACGTTGGTCTGGAAGGGCTTGGTGTACTGGGCGTCAGCGGCGACCACGGTCATCTTGTGGCCGGCGAGGGAGACGAAGAGCTCGGAGTTCATGGCCGCGTTCATGATGCGCAGCAGGTTCGTCTCGCCGGCGACCACCGGGATGATGCTGGTCTCTGTTGGTAATGATGTGCATGCACGGCACCAAGTGATTAGTGAAGAAAACATCACATGCAAGGTCAACGTGCAGATGTACTTAACATTGACCTAGTAATTAAAAAATGATTAAAGAAACTATCCCACTTTTTTGTCCAAAACATTTGTTTATTTTCTTTGCATCGCAGGTGGTAGTGTTAGACAAGACCTAGGAAAGAAAGGTGAGGTGCTTTTCCAAACCAAAATTTTCACTTTCAGTGACTAGTGTCTAAATTAAACAGCACACTCTTTCGACAGGTTACCTTCCTAGCCAGCAAAAGTTTGTGCATGGAAACTAAATTTTATCATTTAAATTTAAAAAATCCATTTTTAATCCAAAAAATGAGGGAAATTCTCAACAACCGAGGTAATCAACAAAAAAAAGGCAGAAACGGAACGACGAGCACTCGTACGTACCTTGGCTGGAGCACGGGAGGAAATCTCCTGGCTGGCCGTTGATGAGGATGGTGTCGGAGATGTTGGGCGGCGCGCCGGTGATCATGGACTGCCTGATCACCGAGATGGGGTCCCTCCTCCACCACTCCGCTGCGCACACACAAACACACATCAGAAACAAAGCTCACATGGACGATCAAATCAAACAGATCGATCAAACCTAGCGCTAGAACATACCGAGGAGGACGGGGAACTCCTTGGCGGGCTTGGGGAACGGGTATGGCAGCCCCTTCTTGGGGTGGATGATGAGCGCGCCGTGGACGGTGGCGCGGAGCCATGAGCTGTGGGCGTGCCACCACAGCGTGCCCTCCTGCCCCTCGGTGGTGTAGCGGTACGTGTAGCTGGATCCCGGCCGGATGGGGCACTGCGTCACGAACTCCGGCCCGTCCGCCCACCCGTTGCGCAGCTGCCGGAGGCCGTGCCAGTGCAGGGTCACGTTGTACTGCGCCATGTTCACCGCCCTGATCACCAGCGTGTCGCCGCTGTTCACCTCGATGGTCGGCCCCGGGAACTGCCCGTTCACCGTGATGATCTTGTTCGTCTGGCACAGACGCTTCACCGTCGCCTCCTTGACCTGCATGCGTGCAGCACAACGGCGACGAGCACCAAGCAGATTAAGCATTAGGAATCAAGCTCGATCGCAGGAAATAGCTTGGCCAAGTGTCAGTCGAATTGAATGTGCAAGGGCACGTACCACGAACTCGTAGAAGCGCTCCTCGGCAAGGGCGCTGGGGACGATGAACGACAGCAGAAGCACTCCAGAGAGCAAGGAGCAGAGCCTCGTAAAACCTCTCGTCGCCATGGTCGCCTGCACTGCCCTTCCCATGGCTACCTCTGCTCGATCGGCTCTGTCAGGTGCTGCTGTTGGTGTTGCCTTGATGACAAATCCAAGTGCAAGCGCGAGTATATATAGAGGTCGTCGATCGGCTAGCTATAGCTGCACTAAGCGCGGGAGGAAGGGGGTCAGTCCGTCAGTCAGTGCGGTTGTTTGAGATTTGGTCCTTTGGAAGATTAGGTTACGATTCCGTGCGATTCGTTGCCTCTGCTCCCTTCTCTGTGCTTTAAGGACGGTCTCTGCCCCCCATGCCCCATGCTTCAGAATGCTGACGGGGAGTTGTTGCACCCACTGCCGCCATGCGTTGCGTTTCACCATGCCCAACCCCTCCTTTTATCGCTCTCTTTCACGCAGAACTAGAGATAGTGCTAAGATCAGCTGGAGGTAGCACAGCGACCGCATTAAGTCAGGTCAATCGACAAGGTAGATAGATAGATCATCAGCGTTGAGAACTGATTCGTTACTGTGCAGTAAAGAGGTAAGGAGTTTCTCATCTTACATCGTCCCCCACATGGTGTTTTTGTGCTAGTAGCTATCTAATGTGAGTTTGACCCGGCTGAACTACAATTCAAGGATTCAGAAATATTTCCAATAGAAGAATCAGAACATCTTTGCTGCATCACAATTCACAAAGCTAGAGAGGCTGGAATTGGAAACTCTGAAACCCGAAAGAGACTGAAAAACAGAAACCAAGACAGTCCGCGCATCGGACACCAGTTCAGCTGGAAAGCGCAACGGCTTTGACAATAGACAGTGCAAAGTTGCAAAGCAGATCGATGATTCACAAGTATAGAATCTTGGTGACGCTTGCGCTGCAGGAGCTAGTATAGGCTGTTTGACAAAGCGGAGTCAAATGGCCCTCTTTTCCCCACTCCATTGGAGCAATTTCTCAGGTTTCAGTGATTAGGTAGCCAGGAGGCGACGCAGGTGCCATATGGTTTGTTAGGGTCATTCAACAGCTTACGTACCATTTTCTCCCTGGTAACCATTAACTAATCTTGCCTTTCTGAAACAATTAACTAATCTCTTGACTGTCGCGTCGCCGCACCAGAGGAAGGAACAGGTATCGGCGTTCGTTAGAGGAAGCCCACCCAAAAGTATCTCAGGTAACTCTTATCAGTGAGATCTTTCCTCCGTAATGTGATGGCTCAAATGCTTACCCGGATCGATTTACCGTGAATAAACTGCAAACACAAATGTACATTTTTTTCTTTCTCTTGGACGGCAAGTGTTGGTTTTCGGTTTTCCTGTGGTTGAAGCTTCCGTTGAAAATAAAAAAATTCATGTGGTTTTTTAGTAATAAGGTGCTTCTAACTAAGGATAATTTAGCTAAACGGAAGTGGAAGGGATATCAAAATTGTTGTTTTTGTGATTCCATAGACACCGTTAATCATTTGTTTTTTGAATGCCCTTTTGCGAAGATAGTGTGGCGAATGATGTATCTTACTTACAATATTTCTCCTCCAGCTAATATTACTAATATGTTTGGTAGATGGCTGAATGGGGTGAGGAAAGATAATAAATTGAAAATTCGAATAGGTGTTTCAGCCTTATGTTGGGCTATATGGAAAACTAGAAATGATATTATCTTTAACAAACAATCTGGAACAAAAAATTTGCAGGTTATCCGCCGAGCTGCTCCTTCAATTCAGCAATGGGTTTACCTTCTCCCAGTGAAATAGCGGGAGGCTATGGTTATTGGATGCAACCAGATGCTAGCGGTTGCTCAGGACTTCTTTTTCCAGGCTTGATATGGGCATGGAGGCCTATGTGGAGCCCAGATTCAGGACTCCACCAGCTTAATTATCTTAGTTTAGGTAATGGTCATATGTGGGCCAATTAGGGTTTTTAATAAATCGAGTTAGTTTGGTTTGGGCCTGTCCAAACCAAGGTAGAGAGGAAGGCTGGCCGGCCACTCCACCCCTCATATAAGTGGAGGTGCGGCTAGGGTTTTAGATAGACAAGTTTAGACTAAAGTTTAGGGTTTTCCCATTGCGTGTGTTCACGTGTATCATCCCTCCGGGGCGGCGCTGCCGTTTATCTATATTATTATCCGCTGCGAAGGTTCTTGTGTTCATCAAGGATTGTCTAGCTCTTGGTTTGAGGCGGTCGTTCATCGATCCGTTGCTTGCTGGATTCGTTCCTCTTCTCCAGGCTGCGTTCATCGCGTTGTTGGGAGGATTCTCTACCCCAGGCTCTGTGAAAGATCGGGCATCAGCCTAGGTGGATCGGCTGGGATCCACCGTATCATGTGGTATCAGCTTTCTGGGTTGCTCGAGGTGTTGTTGATCGATCTCTTTGATCGGTTTGCTGCGGAGAAGATTGGCTCTTAGATCAGAGGAGTTTGGCTCTCGGTCGAAGGAGGTTGGTTGGGGGAAGTTTGGAGTTGTTTGGGGCAGTTTGGAGGTCATTCATGGCTGTTTCGGAGGTCAAAATCGCGAAAAATCGCGACCAGCATCGGGAAGAAGACGAAATTTCGCGACCAGGAAAAATCCGGTCGGGAATCCGGTCAGCAGGCCACAGACCGAGCCGGCGTAGAATCCGGTCAACCGGGCGGCAGACCGGGAAGTTAAAATTTCGTCCGGTTTGGTTCCGGTACGATGCATCCGGTTGGCGGCAGTCAATCGGGCCACGACCGGACAGCCGGTCCACGAGCCGGTCCAACCGGGCCCCGGGAAGCCTGCTGCTATGTCTGTTTCTTCGGCGACGAAAACCAGTGTTGCTGCGGTCTTTTCTCCGACGCTTTCGGCTATTGATGCTGTTGATGTTGGTGAGTTTCCGGGCAATGTTCTGGGCATGAAGTGTACTCTTTCGAAGAAGTCTAGTTATGTGTTCAATGACTATCTGGATTGCTTGAAGGGAGAGCAGCGTCCACCATCCAGTCTTCGTTGGTATCTACACCGTCTTGCGACAGTTCAGGAGTATGAAGATTGGGAAAGGAACATGGAATTGGGTTTTGCTCGATGTCGCACATACAAGAGGAAGTTCAACAGTTCTTATGCATTTTACCTTGCTATACGGCGTGTGGACGAGGCATTAGAACGTTGTTGGGAAGATGCGGTGGACAGAGGTGAATTTGCTGAAACTTGGGAAGATTACAAAACTTTTCTTCGTAGTGGTTTCATGGTACCATACATGGAGGAGAGTGTGCAGCCATCCCGAGTTGTACATGCAATAGACAAAGTGGACAAGTGCATAGTTCCTATTAAGGAGATTGTTCCACTACCAACAGCCACTAAGGTCGAGGTGAAATCTTCAGAGGAGAGGAAACCTGGCTCTGATACCAAGAGCACTACTGTGACTGTTGAGGAGGATGTACCATTGAGCGGGCTGAATATGCAACTCAAGAAGGTACAAGGTGATGCTTGCAAGACAGTTGACAAGGTTCAGCGGTGGAGTTTGTTTCAGACTCAGTGCTTTATCAAGGGCAAGGCTTGCAAGTTGATGGTTGATGGTGGTAGCTGTACTAATGGCATTAGCAAGGCGATGGTGGCAGCATTGGGGTTGTCTACATGGCGTCTTCCTGAACCTAAACATCTTGAGTGGTTGAATAGCTGTGGTATGCTGAAGATTACTCACAAGGTGCGTGTGCCATTCAGTTGGTGATTATGTTGATGAGATAGATTGCGATGTGTTGCCATTGGAGGTGTGTGGATTGCTACTTGGGCGTCCTTGGCAGTATGATCGCAATGTCACACATGTTGGGCGAGCAAATACATATTCTTTTATGCATGGTGGCAAACAGCGGACTTTGAAGCCTTTGGGTGATGATCATATCAAGTCCGATGTGGAGTTAGTGATGCGTAAGGAGAAGTTGCACAAGCCTAATGTGCAGCATAAGGTGCATGATGTTCCGAACATTGCTGTTGGTGATGTTTCAGCCAAGCCTGTAGATGACAAGTTCTTATTGGTGACAAGCCGGATGAAGCTACACTAGTTGTTGATGTGGATGTTGCAGCATGTGCTACAGTTCCAGTTTGTGTTGATGTCAGTACCGATGATGGGTGCGCTGATGGTGTTTCGGTGCATATGGCGATGCGCGTGGGAGGAGTGGGAGGCGAGCAGGTTAGAGAAGCCATTGCGATGGTGTGTCGGGCCAGGGCCGGCCGACCGGCTCCAGGACCGGCCGGGCCGGTCAACCGTCCGGTCAACCGGTGCCTAGACCGGCTGTGGACGAGCGCGTCAGTGGAGACAGTGGGCAGCGGCACTACCGTGCTAGGAGTACTGTCCAGTTTTCCGCGACACCGCGGATGCATCGAGGCAAGGATGGACGTGTGCGACATCTATGTGGCCCAGGAATTACACATCTTGTGCAGGGTCATGTGCAGCGACACAGGGTCCATCAAAACCTCGCAAGAAGAAGGAATTGGCACCGAAGTCCAAGCTCATATGGAGAAGAAAGGAGGTGCCAAGTGCTGTATCAAGTCGAGAAGGCCACGAGGGAGGATGTGGTGTGGAAGGCAAGCAAGACTTGAAGACGGCGACGACGTGTCATGTTCATATCACGTCACCTTTTCCAGAAGACCCTCACGCGTTGGGGACAACGCTTCTTGAAGGGGAGGAGGATGATACGGGCATGGAGGCCTATGTGGAGCCCAGATTCAGGACTCCACCAGCTTAATTATCTTAGTTTAGGTAATGGTCATATGTGGGCCAATTAGGGTTTTTAATAAATCGAGTTAGTTTGGTTTGGGCCTGTCCAAACCAAGGTAGAGAGGCCCACTAGGGCTGGCCGGTCACTCCACCCCTCATATAACTGGAGGTGCGGCTAGTGTTTTAGATAGACAAGTTTAGACTAAAGTTTAGGGTTTTCCCATTGCGTGTGTTCACGTGTATCATCCCTCCGGGGGTACGGCGCTGCCGTTTATCTATATTATTATCCGCTGCGAAGGTTCTTGTGTTCATCAAGGATTGTCTAGCTCTTGGTTTGAGGCGGTCGTTCATCGATCCGTGCTTGCTGGATTCGTTCCCTCTTCTCCAGGCTGCGTTCATCGCGTTGTTGGGAGGATTCTCTACCCCAGGTTCTCGCTGTGAAAGATCGGGCATCAGCCTAGGTGGATCGGCTGGGATCCACCGTATCAAGGCTAGTGGGTGGCAGCATCTTAATAGGATTGCAAATGCATAGCTCTTCTATTTGCCATATCTTCAGCTGGTTGATTCATATATCGACCCTAACTTTTCCATGATTGTAATAAGTGATTTTGAATACGTTGTGACTTGATACTTCGTTTTTAATAAAACAAGCCGTGTGCATCTATTGATGCAGAGGCTGGGGCTATGCTCCTTTATCGAAAAAAAGGTCAAAATGTGTTCAATTCCATTTGTTCTTGGCATGAATGCCACAATGGACTTGGAAGTGAATGGTTTGATGTGAATACAACATTTTTGCATGGTGAGAAAGAGGAATAGATGTAGATAAAGCAGCCAGAGGCGTTCGTGGGTGCATGCAAGGAGCACTTTGTTTGCACATAGAAGAAGAGTTTCTATATCTTGAAGCAACATGGTGTCAAGTTTCATGCACTAACCGAAGCAATCAAAAGTCTGTAACTAATGGAAAGAGATAGATAATCCGCATGCACTAGCCGAAGCAATCAAAGCGGCGATCCTGCATTCTAGGTTTATACAGATCTAGATTATTCTTGTGAGGAACATTATTATAGGAAATTAACCTTTACATACAAAAAAATAATTATTGGGGTGGGCAGTGTCATGGTAATAAATACTACATAACTTATGTTTCATTGTGAACCACAGGAGCAGGGTACATAGATGTGGTTAATGATTGCAATAAGATGTTATGGAAGAAGAACCTCTTGCAAGTTTTGAACATGAAGCAAGATAAATGCAACGAGTTTTGTGACAAACAAAGTGATAGTCCTTGCAAGGTTTTACTCTTAAACCAAGCACATTAACGTGAACTGTAATTGGATTTGAGATGTTGTGGATTTGAAGTTGCTACAACTTGTGAATATCCATGCCCACAAGAGTGATTCGATTATGATGGCCAATATACTTCCAAGCGGGAAGATATAAGAGCATCTCCACCGACGCCTCCGATAGTGGCCCCGATAGCATTTTGGGGGGGCGGCATCGAAAATCGGCTCACACCGGCACGCTTCAAAAAGTGCATGCGCAATTTCAAGCCCAATAGAAGCGTCGGCAACCCCGTGCCGGCCCCTTCGCGAAAGGCGCGAATCGGGTGCGCCGGCGCCTCGCGTTTTGCGATGGGGCCGCGCTGTCAGTGACGCTGGGGCACCGCACGAGAGATTTCCCGCCACGACGCCGCACGGGAAACTCTCCCGTCACGATGCTGGGTGGGAAACTCTCCCGCCATGATGCTACGCGGGAGGTTTCCCGCCTCGCCGCCGGTCTATATTAACCCCTCCTTCCCCGCATCTCACTTCAGTAGTGCAAAAATCTAAACTCACAATGTACGATGCGTGGAGCTAGAGGCGGCTGTAGAAGTCGTGGAGGAGGACCCGCAGCTCGCAGAGTGCGAGGCGTTGGAGGAGGCGGCGCTAGCGGCGACCGTAGATGCATTTGTCGCGGACGAGCAGCAGCTGCGGGAGGCAGAACGGCGGTAGGGGTGGGAGGAGCTTGCGCTGCGGCGGGAGGTGCGGGAGGAGCAGCAGCGTCAGGATGAAGTCCACGAGCGGCGGCGCTTGGCAGAGATGCAATTGCGGCTATGGAGGCAGGAAGTGGAGCACCGTCGGCGGCGGGAGGAGCTAGAGTAGCAACTGCGTCAGGAGGCGGCGGTCGCGGATAGAGCGGCCTACTTGACATTTGTGGAGGAGAGAGCAGCGGGGGATCGACGACGGAGGAGCAGCGGAGAGAGCAGGCGGCACAACAGCGGGCGATCACCCACCTCCATAGAGCCGGGTGGCCAGTAGGCAGTAGGCTAGAGATAAAGCAGGTTTCACATGTCATCGGGGATCGAGGAGTGAATAATGTTTTACTCGGATTCGCCCTGCTAAAACATTATTCATTCCTCGATCCTGAATGACATGAAAATGAAACTACAAGAAAATGTTTAGTTTGTCTAAAAAAATCCTATCGGGGCCGCTGATTTGGGGGCGCTGATGTGGGAACAACACCCCCAAATAGAGGATGCAGTGCCGGCGCTCCTGCCGGCGCCTATTTGGGGGGTACCGGTGGAGATGCTCTAAGAATGGTGCAAGGTGAAGGGCATGGCAATGCCCCGCTCAAGAGTTGGAGGGCAGATTTGTTAGGATATGCAATTAGTATGGGTTTTGGGGAGAATAATTTGAAGCCTTTTAGTATTAAGCAGCCCAAACATGTGCAAGAGCCCACCATGCATTAGAGTTATTGTTGGATAACTGTTGGTGAATCTGTTGTATGACCTGTTGGGCTATCTTCTTGTTCTCTGTTGTGGCCCATCTGGCCCAGTCCAGTTCCTGACCTATATAAGGTGCTTCTATCTCTGTAACCCTAACAAGAGAGAGTTCCTCCCTGCAACCACCATCTATCCCTACTTCAGGTTAGGCCCTCACCTTAGTCCACATGGTATCAGAGCAAGGGGCGGTGAGGGCAACGGCAGGAAGGACTGCTGATTTGGAAGCCTAGACTGTTGCAGCACCTAGGAGGAAGAGGAAGGGAGCAGGCTGCTATGATGGCAAGGAGGGGAATGCAGGACAAGTAAGGATATGAAGAGGGCATCCTGCGGGTAAGCCCTTTGGTGTTTCCGAGAGGTTAGTTTGGTGTCAAGCTGGTTGGGGGTGCAAAAGGCAGTAGCACAGCAGGAAAGGCAAGCATGGGGGACACGGGGATTTGGCCAAGGCTCTCGAGAAGCTAGGAGAACTTATCACTGCCAAAGGAGATGGAGGAAGATATGTTGGAGGGGGAGCAATCGTTCCCCATACCGACATCGGTCAGAAACTTGAGCTGTCGACGAATGAAATCAAGTTGGAAGGAGTGACCAACTATCTCCGGTGGTCAAGGAGAACGTTGTTGTTTTTGAACTCGAAAGGGATGGATGAACGTGTGAGTGGTGAAGCTACAGAACCAGCAGACAAGACCAGTCCTGAATGGGAGAAGTGGAATGCCATAAATTCTCTGATTGTGCCATGGTTGCTTAACTCTTTGGTTCCTAACATTGTTGCTTCTGTAGAGGCACTCACAAAGGCTTCGGATGTATAGGACACCCTATCAAATCTCTATTCTGGAAACGGAACATTATGTTGATTGCTGAGATTGAGGATAAAGTGCATGACTTGCAACAAGGAAGCAAAAATGTGATGGCATATGTGGCTGAGTTGCAGCATCTTTGGGGAGATTTAGATCATGTTGATCCTATGGAACTTGCCCATGGGGAATGCGTGAGTGCTGCTGCGAGCTGGATTGAACAACGACGGGTCATGAAGTTCTTGAAAGGTCTTAATCAAGATTTTGAGGGGAAAATGGTTGCTTTACTGTATCAAACCACTACCCCTTCTCTCAAAGAAGCCATTGCAGCTATGTCCGAGAGAAAGTGTGTTTGAATATGAAAAATGGCAGCGATAATGTCCCTCATCCGACCTTCTACACAACCGAGAGACAAGAGATGACAGACTGCTATACTTGTGGACAGAAGGGACACTTGAAGCATCAGTGTACCTCCTTTGCTACACCTGGTAAGGGGAGAGGAGGATACACACATGGCCGAGGAAGCTACAGAGGAAGAGGCGATGGCAGAGGTGGTGGACAACAATATGGCAGAGGTGGTGAAGAGCCATATGTACATCAGTATGGCATGGGTGGTGGATAGCAGCACGCTACATCACCCAAGGCACATATGGCAGCAGCTTCAGAGCCAACTACCAGTACCTCTCAGGGACAATCAACGAAAGAAGGATAAAATGAAGCAACCTTTGGAAACTTTGCTCACTATGTCTACAAAGATGAAGGTAATATTGATAGAGTGTCTATAGCCACTCATAATGTTAATTCAGATTGGATTATTGATTCTGGAGCATCCAAACATGTTACTGTGAATATTAGTGAGTTTGACTTTTATACTCAGTATCCTCCCACATATAGAGGCACTATCCAAACAACATATGACACAACACAATCTATAAAAGGGGAGGGGTCGGTGCAATGTACACCCAACATAAAATTGTCATTAGTTCTACATGTTCCTGCTTTTCCAATAAATCTGTTGTCTCTAAGTGCCTTGATTGATCAGCAGGACTACCATATAATAGTTGATAGATATATGTGTTTAATTTAGGAAAGGGAGAGCAACAAGAATATTGGGGTTGCAACCAGGCATAGAGGCCTTTGGCACATAGATCGTGACAAGATGGGGCATGATGTGAGTTCTGTGCTTGCTGCGATTGTTGAAGGAAAGGAGAGTATGTCACTGGTTCATCATTGTCGAATGGGCCACATGGTGTTTGATAAAATGTTTCGAGTTTTTCCCGATGTAATGGATGGAGTGGACAAAACCAAATTATATTGTGATGCTTGCGAATATGCTAAGCATACGCGGACCTCTTATGTTAGTAGAGGGATCAGAAGTGTATCCCCATTTGTGTTAGTGCACTCTGATGTATGGATGTGTCCTGTTGTGTCAGTAAGTGGCATGAAGTACTTTGTGACTTTTATTGACTGCTATTCCAGAATGACTTGGATCTATCTTATGCGTCACAAATATGAAGTGTTCACTTGTTTTTAGAGTTTTTGTGCCTATGTGAAAAACCAATTCAATGTTCACGTGCAAGTGATCAGGACTGGTAATGGTACTGAATATATCAACAAACCTTTTGTTGCTTTCTTATCTTCACAAGGTATAATGCACCATACTTCATGTCCTGACACCCCTACCCGGAATGGAGTTGTCGAGCGGAAGAATAGGCACATTCTGCTACATAGTTGATCAACATAATGCCTTCAAAGATTCTAGGTATGCAATCTCCTTGCCAACTCCTTCTAAATAACAATGACTTTGTTGTGCCACCCAAACTCTTTAGCTGTACATGTTTTTTAAGGGATCACATGCTATCTGTTGGCAAGCTAGATCACCAGGCTATCAAATGTATTTTTATTGGCTATTCCTCCAGGCAGAAGGGTTACAAGTGTTGGAGTTCCACTGACAGGAGGACATTTGTAAGCATGGATGTTACTTTCACGAGTCAGAACCATTTTATGGCGGCGAGAGTGATCTTAATGGCTTGTTCTAGGGGCTTGACCATCTTGGTGATGCTCAATAGGGGGAGCATCAACAAGGTGGTGACCAACAACATCATTAACAAATTCCTATTATTGCGGAGATTCCTGCAATTCCTGGTACACCTACACCACTTAGACCCGTACCACCAAAAAAATGGCTGCAGAATCCACTGGTATACTCCAGAAGACAAGTACAAAGGGAACAAGTAGATGCACTCGTCGAGTTCCTCCGAGCTAACATGGATATCTTCGCATGGCAACCTTCTGACATGTCTGGAGTACCAAGGGAACTCGCCGAGCACTACCTCAACATAAATTCAGGTGCAAAACCGGTGAAGCAAGCTATGCGACGCTTTGGAGATAAGAAGCGCCGCGCCATAAGAATGGAGTTAGCAAAGTTACTAGAGGCAGGTTTTGTAGTAGAAGTTATTGATACGTCTCCAACAATTCTATAATTTCTTATGTTCCATTCTAGTTTTATGACAATACCAACATGTTTTAGTCATACTTTATAATGTTTTTATGCATTTTCCGGGACTAACCTATTAACAAGATGCCGCAGTGCAGTTCTGTTTTGTTGTTTTTTATTTCAGAAAAGTTAGTTTACGAATATTCACGGAATTGGACGAAACAAAAGCCCACGGTCTTATTTTCCAAGGAATCTTCCAGAACACCAAAGAGGAGTCGAGGAAGGGCAGCAGGGGGCCCACACCATATGGCGGGGTGGGTGGCCCCCTGGCCGCGCCGACCTATGGGGAGGGAGCCCCCTGGCTCCCCGGACGCTGCCCTTCCGCCTACATATTCTTCCAGTCGCGAAAACCCTAAGGGAATCGGTCTTCCTCCATGAAAAGTTACGTAGCCGCCGCCATCGCGAAGCCAAGTTCGGGGGACATAAGTCTCTGTTCCGGCACGCCGCCGGGATGGGGAAGTGCCCCCGGAATCCATCTCCATCGACACCACCGCCATCTTCATCGCCGCTGCTGACTCCCATGATGAGGAGAGAGTAGTTCTCCCCGAGGCTGAGGGCTCTACCGGTAGCAATGTGGTTCATCTCTCTCTCCCATGGTGTGATCTTTATGTGATCATAGGCTTTGCAATCTAGATGCCATATGCTACTCAAGTGTTTTATTATGTGAACTTTGGAGTTACTGTGACCTCGGTGTAAAGGTACAGTGTGTGCGCCGTGTGTAACTCCCTTATGAATTGTGGTGTGTTAGTACCTCCTATGAATGCTCATGGTGACAGTGTGGGGTGTTTATTAGTACTTGGGAATATGCCTTTGAGGTGTGCTTTTGCACACTTGCCAAATGAATTTGAGTTCTTTATCCAACAAGAGAGTGTTTTCAGAGTAGTATGATGAAGTGCTTATATTTATATTCAATTATGATTGCAATGTTGAGAGTGGCCACTAGTGAAAGTATGATCCCTAGGCCTTGTTTCCGAATACTGCAAACACCACTTATTTACTGTTTTACTGCATGTTTATTTCTTGCATTATTTATTTCAGATCACTATTATTATTTTCAATCATCAATACCACTTGCATTTTACTATCTCTTCGCCGAACTAGTGCGCGTATACATATGACAAGTGTATTAGGTGTGTTGGGAACACAAGAGACTTCTTGCATCTTAATTGCAGGATTGTTTGAGAGGGATATCTTTGACCTCTACCTCCCTGAGTTCGATAAACCTTGGGTGATTCACTTAAGGGAAACTTGCTGCTGTTCTACAAACCTCTGCTCTTGGAGGCCTAACACTGTCTACAGGAATAGAAGCGTGAGTAGACATCAGTTATCCATATTGATTGGGTCGCAAATCCCGTCCTTGTACCCAAAAAGAATTCTGAAATACTAAGAATGTGCATCGATTACTCCGGCTTGAATAAGCATTGTCCAAAGGATCAGTTCCCCTTGCCACGCATTGACCAAGTCATTGATTCGACGGCGGGAACGTGTTTTCTTGACGCATATTCCGGGTATCACCAGATCCAGATGAAGAAGTCCGACCAAAAGACGACCTCGTTCATCACACCCTTTGGCACTTACTGCTATGTTACCATGCCCTTTGGCTTGAAAAATGCAGGTGCCACCTACCAACGTACGATGCAGCGCTGCCTAAAGGACCAAATTGGTCGGAACGTGCACGCCTACGTCGATGACATCACGGTCATGACCCGGAAAGGATCCGACTTGATCAGCGACCTCACGGAAACCTTTGAAAATCTCCGACGGTACACGATGATGTTGAATCCGCTGAAGTGCGTCTTTGGCGTGCCAGCCGGAAAACTCCTTGGCTTCATTGTCTCTCATAGAGGCATTGAGATTAACCCGGAGAAGATCAAGGCCATCTTGAGTATCAAGAGGCCAACTTGTCTCAAAGATGTGCAACGATTAACTGGTTGTGTTGCAGCAATCAGTCGATTTGTTAGCCGTCTTGGCGAGAAGGCACTACCCTTATACAAGCTCCTAAAGAAAACAGACAAATTTGTCTGGGATGACGCAACAGACGCAGCGCTTCAGGGGTTGAAGGACATACTCTCCTCCCCACCTATCTTGGCAGCTCCAAGTGAGTCAGAGCCTATGCTCCTCTATTTGGCAGCCTCCAACAAGGTCGTCAACCTAGTAATCGGGGTGGAGCGATAGGAAGAAGGTCATGAGTACGGAGTCCAAAGGCTAGTATACTACATTAGCGAAGTCCTAACGGAATCCAAACAAAAATACCCTCACTTTTAGAAGTTAGCCTATGGCGTGTTCCTAGATAGCTGGAAGTTGAGATACTACTTCCAGGAGCATCCTATGACAGTTGTGAACAAGGCTCCATTGCAACCATCATCAACAACTCCGACGCAACGGGGCATGTAGCAAAGTGGGGCATTGAGCTTTCTGCCATTGACATCAACTACGAAGCCAGAACCGCGATCAAGTCTCAAGTTCTGGCGGATTTCACCGCGGATTGGGCTGAAGCGCCGGAGGGCACACCTGTGCCGGAACTAGAAGCATGGGTCATGCATTTTGACGGATCCAAGCAACACCAGGGCTCGGGAGCTGGAGTCACCCTGAAGTCACCTACCAGAGAAGAACTGCAGTACGTCCTGCAGATTCACTTCGAAGCTACAAACAATATGGCGGAATACGAGGCTCTACTACACGATCTGCGCATCGCTAAGAAATTGGGATCAAGCACATCATATGCTGCGGAGATTCCGACCTGGTGGCACAACAAGTAGCCGGAACCTGGAACGCCAGAAACTCCGTTATGGCGGCTTACAGAGACGAAATTAATGAGATCGCCAAGTGCTTCCTCGGATACGAAGTCAAGTATGTCCGGAGAGATGACAACACAGCAGCATATATGCTATCCAAGCTCGGATCCGGCCAAAAACCAATTCCGCCTGGAATTTTCCTGGAGCACCTACGGATACCTTCGGTGAAAGGCGCTAACCCGGAAAACCCAGATATGGCAGTATCTCCGGTTAGGGAAGTGATGGCTATCATTCCGGCCAGGACACAACCGTTCCTGGATTACCTCATCGATCGAAAGTTGCCGGAGGACGAGGTCCTTGCACAACAGATCATCAGGCGAGCAAGATCCTACACAATCGTTGATGGACAGCTCTACAAACGAAGTGCAAACATGGTATTTTTAAAATGTGTCTCAAATCAAGATGGCATTGAAATCCTCAGAGAGATCCATGCAGGGGACTGTGGGTATCACGCCGCTCCCAGGTCCCTCATTGCAAAGGCTTTTCGGCTAGGATTCTACTGGCTCACAGCTAAAGAAGATGTTGAGAAGCTGGTGAAAACCTGTCGAGGTTGTCACTACTACACTACTCAACCAAACGCTCCAGCTCAAGAGCTGAAGACCATCCCTATCACTTGGCTGTTTGCGGTCTGGGGGCTCGATATGGTCGGGAAACTGAAGAAATCATCTCCTAGCAGTTTTGAATACCTTTTGGTCGCTATTGACAAGTTCAGTAAGTGGATCGAGGCAAAGCCAGTGAGAAAAGCCAATGGTGCTACGACACTACAATTTGTTTGCAGCCTCGTAACGAGATTCGGCATCCCACATAGCATAATCACAGACAATGGCTCAAACTTCGCACAAGGAGAACTCAAGGATTATTGCCATAACGTAGGGATCTGGCTTGACCTTGCTTCCATGGCTCATCCACAATCTAATGGTCAGGTCGAACGAGCCAACAACCTTATACTAGCCGGAATCAAACCTCGCCTTGAAGAACTGCTGCGACGCGCAGCCGGAGCTTGGGATGAGGAGCTCGATTCTATTCTATGGAGTTTGCAAACTACCCCTAACAGATCAACCGGATTTACTCTGTTCTTTCTGGTATACTGATCCGAAGCTGTGCTCCCCTCCGACATCATCCATGATTCACCGCGAGTTTACACAATGAAGAAGCTGACGAGGATCGGCTATCGTGGACCTGATTGAAGAAGCTCGGAATCTAGCTGACCAACGTTCCACCATTTACCAGCAGAAGCTCCGACGCTACCATAGTCGTCGAGTTCAGAACTGCTCGTTTATGACATGAGACTTGGTCCTCCGCATTCGTCAGGTGAAAGACCATAAATTGCAATCTCCATGGGAAGGACCCTTCGTCATCAGCAAAGTGCATCACAACGGATCTTACTACCTCGTTGATTTCCGGGAACTAAAGGATAGACCTGCCAATTGGTACGCAAACGGGAGGATTCGGATGACATTTACGATGAAACAGATCATCCCTGGAATATAGCACAATACGTCCTTTCCACACTTAGCAATTTTAGCATTACATACCTTGTAATATCTATGATACATGATCAATGAAATAAAGCATGTGTTCACTCTTTGAGTCTTTTACCTCCTTTATGTTTTCCGACTAAAACCGCAGAGCTGGATATTTCCGCCTAGGCGTGTATGAAAGTTGTGGTTTTCAAAATCATCCTTTGGGACGTAAGCTTAAGTTTTCTGGTGGACAAGTTCTCTGTTGCGAACTCATGGATTCCTGGTAGCGACTTCCGACACCTTGGCTGTGGGCTTGTTTTCGCGGTTATTGACGGATCGCCATTGGGCTTCGTCGCCGCGGGCGAGCATTTCCGGCTAAAGGTCTTCCGGCTCGTGGAAGGTCAAGTGAGTAAGCCGGAAAATTTAGAAACTAGCACTTGATTTTCCAACAAACGAAACATGCATATATAAATAACGGATAGCAGGATAAGTTTTTCTGAACCATGCAATTGTTTCATTCCTAGCTACTTAAGAATTTAAGTTATATATTACAAACCCTCGATGGGGCCAAAATGATGCATTGTTTTTCCGCAGGATTCAGTTTTTACTTCTCCTTAGTCGGAGAAGAGCCGGCTCCATCTTCAGTTTGTGCCGCTTCGTCTTCCGCTTCTTTAGCTGGAGACGAAACAACATCTTCATCGTCATCATCATCAGCTCCCTATGTCGGAGAAGTTGGGCCATCTCTTGACTTGTCCTTTGAGCTGGTCCATGTGATTTGGCCCTCGTCGCCGGATCTGACAGGTCGCGCCTCCGCTTCTCGCTCTTTGGCATATTCCGCCTCGAGGATTTCATCAGCAGGCAGGACAACCTTGTCGTAGAATTCGTCATGGAGAATGCGGCGTGCGATCCTGGTATCATAGCCACTGCATGCATCTAATAAAGCATTTACATCTGCATCCGGAGGAACTCCGGTGGTGGCAAGATCAATATCTAGACCCGGAGACCGCGCCAAACACATGGCCAGCGACATCTGGGCGGCGCCCCTGGCAGAAGAAGCTTGAAGATCCACAGCCAGCTCCGGCAGAACGTCCATCTTCTTGATCAGATCATTGATGTCGCAGGTTCTGCTATCTTTAAGGTTCAAGTTGTGGCAGATCTTCCGGCATGAGGAGATCAGATCTTGACAATCGTCTCCGGCAAGCCGGATAAGATCGTCACGGGGGACCTGGTTGCGGCGTTCTTCATCATAACCAAGGGGCTCTGCATAAAAAATGTCAGAGTCAAATATCTGTTAAGTTTGGCGAATTCGTTTGATTCTTTGGTTTCCGGATTCTTACCCATGACATCGGAGTTGAGAAGGTCCCAGCCTTTCTCCGCGGTAGTCATGTACTTCCGGAGCCCATGGACTTCATTATGAAGCTTTTGCAGTGTGTCGCTGTCAGCCTTGCGCTTCAGTACAAAGTCCGCTTCTTTCTGAAGAAGTTCAGATTTCTTCTCCGGCAGCTGTTTCTCCGCCTGCTCCCGCTTCTTGTCCGCCTCCGCAAATTTGGTTTCCAAATCTTGATAAGCGGAGCGCAGGCTCTCGAGCTCGGAGGATGTGGTGGCGAGGGAAGAATATGCACCTATTAAAAGATCAATCAAGATAAGTTCAAAGTCGGAATTTGGAATAACGATAGGCTAGGTCGGAGGCTTACCTTGGGCTTCTGCCGGTTGTTTTTCCAGCTCTGCAATTTTTTCTTTGCCAGCCTGGATATCCTCCGCCTGGCTCAATGTGACACGGCGCTGCAGGGAAATGTTCTTGTTCAGCTCATAGTGCAGCGCCTGCTGTTCCTGAAAAGGTCAGAGTTCGGATTAGTTTCCGGAGGCATTCACATTATGTGTGTACGTTCTTTCGAAGCATCATTACCGGAAATTTTCCGCCATGACGCTTGGGGGTTACCACGGCACTCTAAAAGTTTTCAGTTCATATTACTCTAAGTATCAAAGCGCTAACTATTGCTAGTTTCCGCCTAGATACTTGGGGGATGTTGGGAATATCGGATTACCTTGCGCTTGACGAGGAGCTGGTCGAAGAAGTCACTCATTTCCTTCTTATGGAGTTGAATCTCAGAAGATTCAACATCCGCCTTCCCCCAAGCATTGCTCATCATGGAGTTTAGGAGGTCCTGCTCCAGATCCCATTTCTCCGCCTCCGTTAGCTTATGGAAAAAATTTATGCGAATATGCCTTTGGAGTGGCCACAGATTGGTCGGATCCCAAAATTTGGCCGGAAAGGTTACGGCATCATGAGTCGGAGCTTCAGCCTTATCTTGGGAGTTCACCTCTGCCTCTTCCGGCGCCTTGTCTTGAGGTTCCTCTGGAGCTGCTCTTCTCGCAGCGGATGAGCTTCCACCTACCCTCTCGCTGCTCACAGGAATAATTTCCGGTGGAGTTTGGGCAGCTGGGACGGGGGAGTGTTGGGCTTCATGCGGAGGCGAGTGAGAAGTGGGGTGTGAGGTGCTGGGGGTGTTGGTGTGATCGGAGGAACAACTGGTGACACTTTCAAATACTTTGTTATTTTCTTCTGGGTATTAACCCGAGAAGCTGGGGCCTTTTGACTCCTGCGACAAGCAAAGGAAAAATATAAGTAACAAACTTACACAGTAACAGTGAGATACTCTCGGATACTTACGTGGCTCCGGGAATTAGGGGGCGCGATTCTTTCCCTGCGTTTGCTAGCAGTTTGAGGCGTTCACGCTCCGCCTTCTTGGAGTCGAGCGGAGGTGGCTTGATAATCTTGGCCTTTTTGGCGGAGGCCTCGCCGCTGGCACCAGCTTCAGAGCCGGAAACCTTGGCGCGGGGACGCTTGGCGATTCGGGGAGCAGCTTTCTTGGGAGCTTGCTTCTCCTCTTCGTCTTCGTCCTCCGGATCCTCCTCCGCCCCTTCAGCGCTCATAGGTTCTCGGATTATAGCTCTGAAATGCTCCTCCGCAAAAGTGTCGAGCTAGAGAGGTAAAAATGAAAAAGTTAGAAACACTTCAAATTTGAGAAGTTAAAATGTTGAGACGTGAACACGTACCGGAGGACACTGGTTGTTGATCTTGATGTCCATTACAATCTCCGGGACCGGTTGGCCCCGGATAACCTTCACAAGCGTCTTGATCCTCCTTTTCAGAGAATCCGCCGGCAGATTGTCGCGGGTGACTCGGAGTTGATCTTCCACCCCGGTGTACTCGCAGATCAGTCGCGGGTTATACTTCAGGGGTTGGATCCGGCGGGAGAACCAACTGAGAGTCAAGTCAGTTCCGGTTAGCCCATCATGGACTAACCTCGAAATCCTCCGCGCTGCTTTATTCAGCTCTAGGTATTGTGCGAGCGCGGGGATGAGGCTCCAGCTGCCTAATTCTTCCGGAGGCTTATTGACAAACTTCGGAAGCCCCTGGTGGACGTTCGAAACTTCGATATTTTTTACATAGAACCAGCCGGCGTTCCAATACCGGACAGATTCTTGAGAGGAGTGAGGCGGATACATTCTTCCGGGGCGGAGCATGAAGGTCATGCTTCCGCAATTTACCATCGCCTTATCCTTTGTTTCCTTCTTGACACGGAAAAAGAATTGCCACAGACGGATGTCGGGGCGAATTTCGAGATGCCCTTCGCAGAGCGTCACGAAGTTTGAAAGAAGGAGATAGGAGTTGGGACAGATGTTATGAGGCTGGAGGCCGTAGGTGGTGAGGACGGAGAGAAAGAATTCCGAACATGGGAGCGATAGGTCGCGCTCCACCCAGGTCTTCGTAAGGACGCGTTCGTCCGGATCCGGCTTGGGGGTGACAGAGTCTTTCATGAAACTCCAATGCGGAGAAATCATGCCCTCGTTCTGGAGGTCTCTAAGCTCTGAGTCTTTGACCTCGCATGGCCACCACTGCCCTTTTTCACCTTCACGGTTCCGGGCCTTGGAACCCTTTTTCTGCTCCGCCTCCTGCACTTTTGCGGCCATTCTTGCTTGACCCTCGAGTTCTTCTTGGATCTCTTGGAGGGTTGGGATCCGTCCTAGTGCGTTGTTGGAAGATGCGGAGAAAGGTTGAGCTAACCGGGTGTCAGAAATATACGGTGGTAGGAAAGCTAATGGTTCCGGAAAACTTGGTTCTTTTGAGCTTGAGTCCGGACTATTCGGAGAACTATCAGTACATTTAGGTGAACTAGTGGACATGCTTTCGGCTGCATGCATGTGGTGAAACAATCTGAGTAGCCAGAACTAAACTAAACTAAGTTAGCTACGTCTTCTTCTATGGGTTCGATGAGCTTATCGGCAATGGTGTAGCGGTTCCCCGTCGCGCCGGTGAGGTCGAGGTCGTCGGACTTGGCGCGTGCGGCTCCGGATGACCACGTTTCAGCGGCGGGAGATATTCCCCGTTCAACCGCACGCAGCTCAGGTCGAGGGCGGCACGGGAGCGGCGGCGGATGAAGCTTCCTGCGGAGGAGTTCGCTGGAATTCAGATCTGCAGGGCGGCGTTGTCGCGAGGAAGAAGATGAAGTAGAAGTGTGGTGAAACGAATGAAAAGTTACCGGACGCGGAGGGTATTTATAGACCCCACGAGGAGATTCGTGAGCCGGATCCAACGGTGGGAACGGAATGGTCGCACCGTTGGATGGCCGCCACGTGTCTTAGGTTAAAAGCAGTAAAACGACGTAGTGGTAACCTAACTGTGCACCTCCGAAAATTCCGGTTGAAGATTTGCATCTCCGAAAATTTAGCGTGGGAAAAGAGAAAGTTGTGCGCGATGTGGGCGAAAAATCTGCTACATTGTCGTTACAGAAGAACAGATGATTTCCGGTTGAATGAAGTCGGACACGAGAAAAGTTTGGAAGCTCTTCAAGATTCTCTTAGGATCCGAGTTATGTGAAGTCGGAGGAATGATGAATCTCGGAGAACTTTGGGGGCTACTGTTGTGGGTATACTTTATGGGTATATCAACAGCATGGCCTAGATTCAGCAAGCCCGGGTGGCCCATAGACGGTGATGGTGGCATACGGCCCATCGGGCGGCCCAGTTGCTTTAGATCAAGATGGATGAAGTCCAGCCCAGATAACATGAGTCGGATCTTAACCGCCATGCGAAGATAGTCGGATCTGTGAAGGCCCATGAAGTATCCGGATCCTATACGGCGCATATGGAAAGGTGGATCCTTGACGTGCACGGCAATGTAATATTCCGTAGTTAGGCCTGTTGTATTTCGGCTAGGACTCTCCGTGTAAACCCTAGATCCAAGCGTCTTTATAAGCCGGATCCTGGGAGCCCTAGACAACCACACTCATTGTAACAATGCGAAAGCGCCCAGATAATTCCAGACAAGCAGCAGTAGGCCCTGTCTCCGAGCAGGTGTTCCGAAGCTGGGTAAATCGCGTACCACCGTCCCGAGGACTCTCCACCCAATGGCCCCTACATCTTCTCCCCATCGTGAGGATCCCTCCTCCGAGGCACCGTCGAATAGGCAACGACAGTAGGAGCAACAAGACAAGGGGCAGGGGGAGCAACCCATTGGACCTGAAAATCAAGGAAGCACAAACGTAGATTCTGTTGAATAGAATCTATCTCAGAATGAGTCCAATAATAGCCTAGACTTGCCAATTGCGATAAGGAAAAGGATAATAAAAGTTGGCCCCCAAAGCGATATAGTTATGATGGTTGTAAACTGTATCTGTTGCTAAGAATTAGAAGGCGGCCAGGTTGGACCCGAGATGGTGCAATGCAATGATGGAAGAATTAGAGGCTTTGAAGAAAAATAAAACATGGGTGTTGACATATCCCCCTAAAGGAAAGAATGCAGTAGGCTGTAAGTGGATCTATTATGTAAAACAAAATGCAGAAGTAAGAGTGGAGAGATATAAGGCAAGAATTGTGGCAAGAGGATATAGTCATACTTATGGCATTGACTATGCTAAGACCTTTGCACCAGTGGAAAAAATGAGCACTGTCAGAATATTAATCTCTTGTGCAGCAAATTTCGGATGGCCCTTGCATCAACTTGATGTCAAAAATGCCTTTCTACATGGTGATCTTCAAGAGGAGGTGTATATGGAGATGCCACCAGGATTTTTCACACCTAAACCTAAAGGGAAGGTATGTAGACTGAAGAAATCACTATATGGGCTTAGACAATCTCCACTGACCTGGTTTGAGAGGTTTAGACAAGTGGTGTGTGGCATGGGATATGGTCAATGTAATGGAGACCATACCTTATTTTACAGACATTCTCAGCAGAAAATCACTACCCTTGTTGTGTATGTTGATGATATTATTATCACGGGAGATGATGATGTGGAAATCGCAAAACTGAAAGGATGCTTGAGTCAAGCCTTTGAGGTGAAAGATTTGGGAAAACTTAAATACTTCCTTGAAATAGAAGTTGCAAGATCGTCAAAAGGGATATCACTATCTCAATGAAAGTATACCTTGGATCTCTTAGTGACATGGGCATGTTGGGGTGTCGAGTGGCTTCAACACCTATTGACCAAAATAATAAAATCACAGCAGAGCCTCGAGAACTCATAGACAAGGAGAAATATCAAAGACTTGTTGGAAGACTAATATACTTATGCCACACGAGACCAGATATATCATTTGCAGTGAGTGTAGTGAGTCGCTATATGCATGACCCGAGGGAATGTACACTTGGAAGCAGCTCAAAGAATCTTGAGATACTTGAAGGGTACTCCGGGAAAAGGATTGCGATTTAAAAGTAATGGACACCAAAATGTAGATGGATGATATTATGATGCAGATTGGGCTAGCTGCTTAGATGATCGAAGATCCACCTCAAGGTATTGTGTTTTTGTTGGAGAAAACTTGGTGTCATGGAGAAGCAGAAACAATCTGTTGTCTCAAAATCAACAGCTGAATCAGAGTACACAGCTATGTCATAGGGCTGGGTGAAATGTTGTGTGTACGAAACCTTCTAAGAGAGCTGAAAATTTTAATGCGAGGAAGCTTGAAAGTGTGATGTGATAATATGTCTGCCATAAACATAGCAAACAACCCTGTCCAGCATGAGTGAACTAAACATGAGGTTCTTTATTAAAGAAAAGATTGATGCAAGGATTATCTCATTGGCTTATGTGAGATCAGGAAAACAAGTGGCAGACTGTTTAACAAAAGGGATGGGCTCAAAGAAGTGCAATCTTGCCTGTGCCAAGATGAGGATGATTGACATTTATCACCCATCTTGAGGGGGAGTGTTAGATAACTGTCGGCGAATCTGTTGTATGACTTGTTGGGCTGTCTTCTTGTTCTCTGTTGTGGCCCATCTGGCCCAGTCTAGTTCCTGACCTATATAAGATGTTTCTATCTATGTAACCCTAACAAGAGAGAGTTCCTCCCTGCAGCCACCATCTATCCCTACCTCAGGTTAGGCCCTCACCTCTATCCACAGTTATGATCTAGAAGCATAATGGATTTTGCACATAAGGGAATGGTGATGTTAAAACTCCCATCCGATAGCCATAAAGAGAGTTGCGAAATTTCAAGTTAGTCTCCATTGAAGAAAAAAACAAGAAATAAGGAAGCAAGCTAGGGGGCTCACTGGATATAGTGTTGGATGGCCTATAGGGCAGCTCAGCTTGCTAACGCTCAAGGCGGAAACCCATCCCGCTCAGCAGAGGGCCAAGACAATCCTCACTAGAAGCCCAGACATTTACCCCCTTGGAGTAGTGGAGATTCCAATGACAACACAACGATAATTTGCGTGGGGCATCTGGCTTGAAAGTCACGATCCGAGATCGAGGGATCGACTAGAGGATTCGGCGACACCCCATTGCCGTGGGCTAGGTCAGGCGGACCATCAACAACAATCTCTACGTCACCGAAGATGCCTCCTGGATGCCGTCTTCCCATGGGGCATCTGCCATTGGATGATCCATATGTAAAAATATGGTACATTTGTATTGATATTGCCTCGGCATTTTTGCGATTAGATCTCCTAGTAGGTGTACTACCTTCTTGCTGAAACCCTGCAATACTTGTCCTAGTTGTGTGCTGAAAGGCCTCAAAACTTGTACTAAAGTTCACCCAATGTGGCTGAGCCAGTTCATGCTCGATATATGTTGGATGCATTTTTTTCCATTGCTCGCATGATCCTTGGGTTAGCACATAAGTAGTGGTAAATTATACTACCTCCGTCCCGGTTCATAAGGCTTGCACGTATTTTTAGGTCGTAAATTTTATCAACGTAATACAAAATATATATTATAAAATCATTAGAAAGATTAGATGTTCTACTTTTTAATGATATATTTTTTGTATTATATAATCGATATTATGTTGGTCAAATAGGCAACCTAGGGATACGCGCAAACCCTGTGAACCGGGACGGAGGGAGTACATCGTATGCTGCAACTTTAAACCGCGTTAAGTGTGGTTAATTGCTAACACCGATACGCTGCACCGAATAATTGGCTCATCGGTTTTACCGCTTTCTGGATAAATTATAGTTCAAGTAAATGAAATCTCTTAATTATGTTGTCGATGAAAAGTATAAAATTAAAATTGGTCATACAAAGTACTACACGTAGATTCACCCGCGCCTCAGTTCGCGGATTTTGCGACGTAATGGGATGGGTGAAGCTGCAGGGGTCACTGTGGTGCAAACACGCTAAAGTTGTATGAGGTCATTGCTCTGTTATTTGTTAATGCAGAAAGTTCGAATGCTAGCATCAACTTCAGTAGGCAAGTTCTACACATCAACTTCGAATAAGTTGTTCTCTTTGATAAATATATGATGGGAACAAGTGACAAACACAAGCAGTTAACTCTAAGCATTGAACATGTGAGGCATCTCACCTTGACTAGTAGGTGTGACAGAAGAACAGAGCAAATTAACAGATGTGTAGGCAAGATTCAGACCTAATGGAAAGGTGACACTGACTATACCCTATGATTTTTGATTCACGTTACCTAGTAATAATAATTAGAGATGACTTAAATCCATCTTGCTACTTGCCATTTGCCAAGTTAGATGGGAGAAGGGTCCAAGAGATCGGTTACAAGGTTAAACGTCACTGGCTAGACCAGCAAGAAAAGTACAGTAGAAAGTAGGGACGACAAAAGATATCCGCGGTAATCCAGTCAAAGATGCTATAAGCTTAAACTTTGCACAATACCAAACATGTTTTGCCAGAGCAGATTTTATCTATAAGTCCTCATTTGCAATTGAGATCGGATAGATAATACGCATCATGTAACTTAGGTAGGAAGTGATGTCGAGTCTTTTACCTACTGTGCATTCAGATTTATGCAAGCTAATAACAACAGAATTTGTCCAGTCGGGAGTTACATTATGATACTGTCAGAGTCAAACATTTGTAGCCATTGAGAAGACAGAAAATAGATGGCTTGGAATTCAGACAAGTGCTGAAGTAATAAATATTCATTTGAAACATAACAAAAGCCAGCACTCCCAAATCATCTTCAGATAACAAGGAGTGCTTCTGGCGGTACAAAAGAATTCAGGAACGAAAGAATGGCATGGGTAACAAAATCCTCCTACCCCCTAAAAAATCTAATCCTATATACAGACCGGAAAAAATAGACTCTGAACTGAAGTCTACTTCTTCAGAGTCTGAACTCTGAAGTAACTAAGTGCTGGAAATTTCAGTCCGCAAGAGGCTGACTACTCTGTGCCGGTAGTGGATTTTGTATCATCAGTGATGGTAGTGCCGGTCGCGGTAGTATGGCTCGCCTCGCCGGTGAAGGAGGAGCTGGCAGAGACCGCCATCGAGGGCTTGATCTGCTCGAGCTGCCGCAGCACCTGCTGCGCCTCGGGCCGTGCCACCGGCGAAGGATCGACGCAATGCAACGCGAGTTTCAGCGTCTTCACGAGCTCCTCGCCGGTCTCGGAGCCAGCAGCCGCATCCTTCATGAGCTCAAGGTCGAACACCTCGTTGGTCCACTCCTCCTCGACAACCGAGGCCACCCACTGCGGCAGGTCCAGCCCATTGGTGGTGTCCCCCGGTGACTTTCCGGTGAGGAGCTCGAGCATGATCATGCCCAGGCTGTAGATGTCAGTCTTGGTGTTAGCCTTCTTTAGCTTGGAGAGCTCGGGCGCGCGGTAGCCGAGCGCGCCCGCCGTGGCGACCACGTTGTTGTTGGCCGCGGCGCTCATGAGGCGCGGCAGGCCGCAGTCGGCAATCTTAGCGTTGTTGTCCTCGTCCAGGAGGATGTTGTTGCTCGTCAGGTTGCCGTGCACCATGGTCGCGTCGGAGTGCAGGTGGTGCAGCCCCCGCGCAATGCCCACGGCGATGTTCATCCTCGTCGGCCAGCTCACTGGTGGGCTCTCCGGTGTGCGAGCTGCAGATGCAAGAGCTTGGGCATTGTCAGATACTCAGAGCAAAGAATTAAGCAACTCGGTCAAAGCTAAATAAAACAGTGGGCACTGAAGAAGTGTGGTTAATTACCATGGAGGAAAGACGCAAGGTTGCCCTTGGTCATGAAATCGAATACCAGGAGCTTCTCGCCCTTGGGCCCATGGTAGTAGGCCCTGAGGGAGAGGAGATTGGGGTGCCGGAGCTTGCCGAGCGCGTTCACCTCCGTCTCGAACTCCTTGCTGCTCTTGGCAATCTTCTCCCGGAGCCTCTTCACGGCGACGTAGCTGCCGTCCTCCATGGTCGCCTTGTACACCGTCCCGTAGGTGCTCTTTCCCAAGATCTCCGCAGTTGCACACAGCAGGTCGTCTGCCGTGAACGAGAGTGGCCCATCAAAGTGGACCAGCTTGCCGCCACCGTCACCGCCGGCATCATTCCCCTTACCGCCTCCACCGGCGGGCTTCCCGACCTCCTTGGATGTCACATCCTTGGCGCCCTTCTTCTCAGCCGACGCGCTGTCCTTCTTATCTTTCCTCCAGAAGATGAGGACGCAGCAGAATAGCAGGGCGAAGAGGAAGAGGATGCCAGCGACCGCAATGACGAGCTCCTTCTTGCTGATCTTCCTGGTCTTGGCGGGGAGCGGAGGAGGAGGCGCCATGGCCGCCGGAGACGAAGCGGAGGTGCAGATGGCCGAGCCATTGAACCCGCAGAGCTGAAGGTTCCCCACGAACGAGCTGGAGTTGAACTTGCTGGAGAGAGCCAAGGGGACAGGGCCCGAGAGGCTGTTGTAGGACACGTTGAGAGCGCCGAGGTTGGCAAGGCCGCTCAAGGACTCCGGAATCCCTCCGGTGAGGTTGTTCTCGGAAACGTCGAGCGACGAGAGCCTCGAGAGGTTGCCGACCGTCGCCGGAATCTCGCCGTCGAGGAGGTTTTTTCTAAGGGAGAGCTTGGTGAGGTTCTTGAGCCCGTCGATGGCGTCAGGAATGTGGCCTCCGATGCGGTTGCCGTCGAGGTTGATCTCTTGTAAGGAGGTCACGTTGCAGAGGGATAGAGGGAAGGTACCGGCTAACAGGTTGTCGGAGAGGTCTAGGAGCTGGAGGCTCGAGAGGTTCCCAATGGTGGACGGGATCTCGCCGCTGAGATTGTTATTGTTGAGGCTGAGGGATTCAAGGAAATGTAGAGAAGTGAGACTGGCCGGCACGGCGCCGGAGAGGTTGTTGTGGTCGAGGCTGAGCCGGTAGAGCCGGGTGGCGTTGGCGAGGGCCGACGGGATGGTCCCGGAGAACGCGTTGCCGCTGAGGTCGAGCGTCTGCAGGAGCGCGCACCCGCCGAGCGCGGGCGGCACGGCGCCGGCGAAGCGGTTGTTGAAGAGGTAGAGCCCCCGTAGGTCGCGGAGGAGGCCGACGGCGGCGGGGACGCGCCCGCCGAGCGCGTTGTCGTGGAGGGAGAGCTTGCGCAGGGCGGCGAGCTGGCCGACCCTGTCGGAGAGCGTGCCCGCGAGGCCCTTGAAGGGCAGCTGGAGGGCCACGACCCTGCCGCGCGCGCACTTGACGCCCGCCCAGGCGCCGGAGCAGGCGTCGAGGCCGGTGCCGTTCCAGCCGCGCAGGAGCCCGCGCGGGGCCGCCAGCGCCTGCCCGATCGCCCGCAGGGCCTGCAGGTCCGCCTGCGCGATCGGCACGCCGTCGGAGGAGGAGGCCGACTGTCCCTGCGTCGGCACCGCCGCGTGCTGGAGCAGAAGCAGGAGCAGCAGGGATAGCGCGAGGACGCCGCCGCCGCCTCTTGACCCGACGCTGCTCCTCAATCCCATTGCCACAAACAGGTCTACCAGTACAACTAACTCTAGGATCTAATCCAAGCACACAATGCGATTCAACAGTGCTAATGCAGCTGCACCCAAACTCTCTATCCTCGTACCCAGCCTAGCTATCCAGGCGCTGATTTTCACGAGCTCTTTCTTGGTGTGGAAAAGCAATAGTGCAGGAGTCTATATAAGCAAAGCAGGCGGCAGGTCAGAGGCTGAGAGGAAAGAAAGGAGGGAATAATCAGGGAAAGCCTAACGGATTCGACCATGAATCCAGATGCGCTAAGCAACGGCTAGCTCGCGAGTCGCCACTGCCACGGCGACGACCAAAGTGTTTTTTAAACAGGTCGTACAACAATGGCAGGAGTACGTTGAGGGGCAGAGCGGCGCTACGGTACGAGGCCCTGGGCGTGCGGGCCAGGGCCAGGCAGATGCAGGGCCGGAAAGAATCCAATCTTCACCACCCATTCAGTGCGGCAGGCCGTACCGTGCTGCGCGCGCGCGCGTGATCGGCGCCAACGGCTATCTCCTCCCTCCCCGGCGACGGGGGGCAGAGCTCTCGGTCGGCAGCAGCGAGCACGTGCGCCATGGTTATAATACTGGCATCGAGAGCAGCGACCGAATTTAATGGCAGTAAAGAGAGATTAGCGAGCCGCGGACCACAGACATGGCACTCGAGGTGTCGGCTGCCGCTGGACGTGGCTCCCCACGGCCGCCATGGCCCGGCGCGTCAGCGGCAGGGGTGGTGGTGCCGGTGCTGCACGGCGAGGGCTGGACAGGCACCAATGCACGGCATGATTTCGTGCCCGGAAAGCGCGAGAGATTTCGATGGATCTTTGCGCCCAGGCTTTGTCAACTGCTCCTGCCTCCCGGTGGTGGTGGTGGTGCGAAGTGAGCCACTGGACTCGATTGACCATCATGTCATGTACTCCTGGAGGAATGTGCACTGCCCAGGAGGGCGACATGGCCATACTTCAGCTCACTGCGTGGCTTTGACCCTGCCGGTGCTTTCCAACGGCCAGTAGCCCAGTCAGTATCAGAATGTGTTTGGTAGACTGAACTACTGAAGTTCCTTGGGTTCTCGAAGCACCATAGGCCTGCCCTAAGGGCATCTCCAACGCGGGGACCCAAACCCAAAAACGGACTTCGAATTGGTCCGGATGGGTCAAAACTGCACCCAGCGGGGCAACCCATCTTAAAAGCGGATACTCTCAGCATCCGGTTTGACCCAAAACTGACGCAAATCTAGGAGCGATTTGGGTCGAGGCGGACGCGAGCGCGCGTCCATCTGTGGTCGTTCTGTCCGGCCGGACACGCGTCCTGGCCCATTTGACAGAGAGACAAAGGCAACCCAGTAGACCCCGCAGCATTCTCTCTCCTCTGTCCTCCTTTCTCCATGAAAATCGTTGGTGGAGCCGCCGGAGTTTGGCTCGCCTCGTGGACTGCCGCCGTCGCCTACTCATGGAGGCACCCGTCGCCGCCGCCTCCCTTTTTTTCACACCCGCCGGAAGTCGCCCAGGGAAACAAGCCCGCCCCCGGCGAGCTTGGAGCGCGCGGCGACGTCGAGCGAGCGCGCCGTTGGGAGCTTGCAGCGACGCCGGCGGCGTCGAACGGGGGCTGCGGCGGCGAACAGGGGCCGCAGCGGCGGACGGGGCCGTGCCTCCATCCGGTCGACCGCGTCGGCCACGGACGGGGACAGGCGTGCACGGGCGGGCGGCGCGGCGCCGCCGCGTCGGCCACGAGAGCACGAGCGGGGCGGCACGGGCCGCCGCGTCGCGCCCACGTCGCTGCAGGGCCGGCCACCATGCCGCTCGCCAAGAAGCCGCCGCCCCTGGTCGTCGTGCGCGCGGCGATGTGCACCCGCACGAGGCGCTCGTCTCGGCCGAGCTCGCCGTGCATCGCGAGCACCGCTCGCCGGCGAGCACAGCGCGCGCACGGCGAGCGGGCCCGCGGCGTGCGCTGCCGTGGCCGGGGCGGGGCGGCCGTGGCGGGCGGGCGGGCCAAGGTCGCCGGGCGGGGCGATCCGTGGCGGGCGGAGGTCGCCGGAGCGGGGGCGCCGTGGCGGCGGAGGTCGCCGGGCGGCGGCGGTGGCCGGCGGGGCGGAGCTCGTCGGGCTGGTTCAACTAGTACTAGTATGTGGAGAAGAGGAATAGTGATTTGGGTCTCACTGCGCGTTGGGCAACAAAAAAAAATCACGGATGTCCTCATCTATCCGCGTCTCCGGAGGCCGACCCAAACAGCAAAAAATGGACAGTGCAACGCGTCCGTTTGGGTCGGAGCGTTGGAGATGCCCTAAAGGAACGCTCGAATCCGTCGCATTCATCGGACCTTCCTCATTGTGGTTCCGCTCACCCTCACTTAAACTCTTTCATATACTACTCTTGTAATCAACACAAACATGATTCGAATCCAAGTAAGTTGTACATGAAAAAGATGCCTGATATGAATTCATTCCGATAATCGCTTTTGAGTTTTGTCAACTGTAAATCGTAAATCTCGTGTTCATGTTTAGTGCTTTTTTCGAATGTATTTTCTTATATTCGTCGCACACGGTCGATCGTTTGAAATTTTCTTTGAGGGGTACGTTCACCTCACCATTCCACACAACTCTCCGAGGACGTAGACGAATAGATAAATAACTCGTTATAACTAGTACGTATGTGTTAGTTCATTTGGAGTGTAAAACCTGTTGCTCAAAGTCTCACTTGTCTTCTTAATCTTCTTGTTAACCGGTTCATGGTGATAACCCCCTCGGTGGTGGTATTTCCTTGCACCGTTGTGCAACTATGTATTATGCCTGACTTCATGGACGACGAGATGGTCATGGTAGGTAAGAGCATCCCCAGCCGTTGGAGGCCCTCGGGGCACAATCCGGATGAAAATTGATCCGGATTGGACGTATTTTTGGCATGGGGAGCAACTATTTTCCAGCCGTTTTCCCCCACACGGACACCCAGTTTTTGGCTAATCTCACTGACACGCGGGCCAGAGCGCGGAGTTTGCTCCATCCGGAGTCCCCGGCAGCACCCCGGGAAACCGAGGATGGCCTGGGGAGTACGGACGGATTTAGCACTAAATCCGGACAGCGAGCGGAGGGGGGGGTTGTGACTGGGCGATTTTTGTCCATCCGGATGAAAAAAAGGGTCCTAGGGGCGTTCCTGGGGAGATGGCTGGAGATGCTCTAAGAGGTGAGAGAGCGTAATTCATATGGTGGTACCATCGTCATAATCAGTGGCGTCATGGTGGTATTTCCAGATACCGTCGTGGTAGACCTTGTGTGTGATTTCGTGGATGGCGGTATGGTCATGGTAGGTGAGAGGTGGTAATCCACGATGGTCCTCATTGTCGTCGGTGTCGTGGTTGTATTTCCACGTGCCGTACGTCATGGTAGCCCTTGTATCCGGCAAATAGACGGCGATGTGGTGGTTGTGGTATGTGAGAGGAGGTAATCCATGTCGATAATCGTTATGGCCATAGTCGGTGTAGCATGGCGGTAACTTTTGTGGCCACCGTCGTTGGCAATGGCATGGTGGTAACCGTGTAGGTGTAGCTAGTGGCGATGCCGACCTTGTTGTGCTACGCCGGAAGTTTCAACCTATCATATTCATCCCAATCTTTGCACGTATGTAGCGTAAACCGCCGTGGCCATCTTCGGCGAGAGTAGCATGGTGATATTTCCGTCAGCGTGGAGTAGCAGCGTGAGGCTCATTATGATAGGTGAGGAGACGAGATGTAAGGTCACCGTGTAGACAAATAATGAGTCTAAAGCTAATCTCGTATGTAACCAAACAAATTAGGCCTTCTACCAGGCCAAAAAATTCTTCACGAGCTACCAATCGCTAAATCTAGCACAAAACTCGTTCGTAACGTTTTCCATCTCACTACGGCAGTGAGCCCTAAATCGGGACCAGGGCACCAAACGCTCCGTAAGCGTCGAGGTTCAAAAGATGTACGTACTATGTACAAAAAGGGTAACTGAAAGCGGCGGCTCACTGCAAAGAACGGAGAAGGTAGAATTGATAGGACAGCAAGCCAAATCGTTCGGCCCCATGCGAACCCCGGCCTAGGGAGGCAGGGAGGACGGAATGGAGCTGCATCAGATTCATTCTAATTTAAGGTTGTCAGTCAGTCACCATCTGTCTTCTGAAATGGCCATGACCGTTAGCCAACGTCAGAAACTTTACTAGGAGTAAAGTCTCAAGAGAATGTCAGAAATGCGTGTTCGTGACAACTGACAACAGAAGGATTAGCCAATAGCCTGTTATTGAGCACAGTAGCTTAGTACAGGCAGCGTAAGTTGAACTAAACACCCAGTTTCTAATCCCTTCCTGCCCAAACAAGCCACGAAGGGAAAACAAGTGATCCTCAGTTCTAAGGTCAAATGAGAAACAAACTGGCATGATCTACAAATGATCTCATCTGTCAAAAGCCTGACACAAATGGAGGTCCGGCTACAACGCAGAGAGCAAACACTACCTCAGCCTAAGCAGTGAGCAACTTAGATCTTTGATACTAGTAGTTTCAGAAAGGCTTCAGGCATAAAAGTATATGCATACACTGAATCAAAATCTGAATTCCTCATCTATATCCGATAAGCTATCTGGGGGATCATACACAATCATATCAGGGAATAGCTCTAGAAACTCTCGTTTTATCTTCTCCCTTAGCGCCGGATATGGGATCAGGCCTTTCAGTATAACCCGGAACGGCAAGGAGAGGGGCGGCTCTGGGGAGCTCCTCATGTCTTCGTAAAACTCCATCGCCAGATCTATCAGGCCAGCGTCGCAGAACACTCTTACGATGTCACCATAGGTGTGCTGATCAAATAGCACGTCTTCAGACTTCAGATCTGCCCACACCTGCCTTGTCTCGTCAATCTTCTTGTTCCTAGCTAGCATATGCAGCATGTCTCGGTACAAGTACATATCGGGTCGATACCAGATCTCTTTCCGCACAGCGCCATATATCTGTAACAGCAGATAAATGCTTAATCTTAGCCTATGGCACTTTAAATAGTATAAAGTGTTGCTTATACACTGGTCTGCTCTAGGTTGTAGGTACATGGAGTTTTGGAAACATCCACCTAACCAAGGTAATAATGACATAACTGCATGTCCCACAAATGTGCACTGCACTTCGGGGGGAAATACACACTGCACAATTAAAATAGCTTAAAACTTTCCAAAAAATGGAATGGAGGAGGAAGTAAACTTCTCTGAGATGAGAGAAATTATAATCTGAATAGATAATATAAAAAAGATTGCCAAAGCATCAAATTTGCATTTTAACAACTATCAGCAGGACTGACACCGATGTGCATCATACTTTAAGTAAATAATAGTCATTCAAGCTTAATGAGGAATGACGCGCCAAACTGCCTAGTCCTTTTCTGTGAGGCACTAGGCTGGGATCACCCTCCTTCTAAAATTATGTTAACTGGGCTGTCTTTGGGGCGATGGCATGGTTTATTTGGACGAGTCGCAATGACTTAGTTTTTGAAAACAAAGCTGTTTCTTCACCACTGCAAGTTATCTATAAAACTATTGCTTTGCTGTCACAGTGGTTGTCACTGGTTCCAGAGAAGCGTAGAGAGTCCATACCGCTCACGAAGGACAAAATTCAAGCTAAAGCTCCAGAACTGCAGGTGATCTGGAGGCGCTAACAAGGAATAGGGTGCACAGAACTGGATGTTGGATGGCACCTGAGTGTGCGACTGTGCGTTGCTAGCACCCATCTGTGCTGCCATGGACAAACTTGATTAGCTTGCCCAGTGAGTTTTGTAGCTTTCGGTTGTTTTGCGCTGTAAGCCTGTAACGCTGCTGGTTTTAACCCAGCCAGATCTATGCTGCTTTTTATACAAAAGCAGGGCCTTCTGGCTGGCCTTTTACTTGTTGAATATAAAAAATATAGGATATCAAAAGGTGATGCGAGCGCTAGCTCATCTTAGAAGTGAGGTGAAAGATTTTTAAAATAACTTCCTAGTACGAAACACAAACTAGTAAACTGAGGAGTCCCAAAAATGATTGACTCGGCAACATGGTGCTTGTCCTCGTGGTCTGGAGGATGCCCCATCCCTTGTGGTGTTCTGATTGCAGAAGCCAAGTTGTACTTCACCGGCATGGCACGGTGTTTCTCTTGTAGGTGTGGGCACTAGCAAAGTGCCATTCTACGCCCAGCTTCAGCACACCTTCCCTGCAGCGCTGATGTGAGGACCTCTCGCTTTAGCTTTGGAAGTTTGATAAGAACTTTCTTTGGTACTGTTGTTGGTCGATGGCTGTCTAATGTCCTGAACTTGGCAGCCCTGGATGATTGTCTTCTGTTGGGAGCTACTCGCCCCATGATTACCTTGCCGCAGTGCTCCCTCTAGCTCCTAGAATTCTCTTGGAGGATGGCCTTGCTGGCAAGGTGCTGGAACGTATGGAAATCACGGGAGAATTGGTAGCCATTGGCTAATCATGTTTGTCAATCTATGTTTTGATTATCAGTGTTTGCCAATTGCAATGCATCCTTGTGGCACAAATAGGAATTTTTTATATCATTTTGAGATGTGAACTTCTGATGTTGGCTAGCAGCCGTGTCCTCCCAGCAAAAAAAAAATCTTGTCAGTCTTATTCCTCTCAGTTGCGATGTAAGCTCTTCCATAGCACGCCAGTTAAGTGAAACAGCTCAAGTCCTCAGATACAGACATCTTTCTCTAGGTTAGAGCTCATAACTCATCCCTGAATCCAAAGGGATGTACGTGGTAGGAAGGCACAGCCAAACTAGTACTCGGGATGCCTTTGGCATCAGCATATGCAACACAGTAATTCTTCCGCTAGTTTGTGGCCACGCCATTGAGTTGGTATACCGCTCATTTGACATGGTACGGCACAATGCAGTTGGTCAGATTAAGCTACTTTTACGGTACCCTGAAATGAACAGGAATAGTCCATTTTCATTAATCCAATGGCTCCCATGGCCTGGTACTCCAGGATTAGCCCACGGAGTACCAAACTCCAAAACTCAGCCAAGTACCTTAATCTCAGGGGCAAAAACGTAATCCCAGAGGGTATTTTGGTTTTTTGGTGTCTCAGATTTTTTTTTGGCAAAAGTTTCAGTCGTAATTTCATTTGGTCAACCAAAACGTAACTGTTGTTCTTCTTTCTCAATAATGGGATAGTTCAGTTTTCTTCTCTCTCATATGAAGGCACAGGACATGGGTTGCATAAGGACGGAGAATCGGAGATTCGGCAAGGATGAGAAGTTATGAATCTGAATGATCTATTGTTTCCACATGTTCCATAGCTACAAATGGATGTGATAGGGATTCACAAATCGTTTAGCATTTGCCAACTGCGTGAACAAATCCACGTAAATGGACAATGGAGCGGCGATGAAAATTTTATGCTTTTCTGGCGGAAGGAGTACACGGATCGTTCTCGTTCCCGCAGGTGGCGGCAGCTCGAACGGAGACTCTCAACGGGCTGACGACGCGAGGGCAGTCAAGCAGATGATGCTCGCAATGAAGACCCTCGACCAGAACTGAATCATGTCCGGTGGAACGACAGCGATGGCGCAAGCAGATCCCCTCGATCAGGATGGCGGCACGAGATCAGTAGATCGCGAGCGACACGGCGAGGGAAGGCCTTAGTTCGCGTGTAGGGTAAGGGGTGTCCACGGAATACTCGATCGGGGAGGCGCAAGTGTCCGATCGATGCCGGTGGCAGCAGGAGTGTAGAGAAACGGAGGGCCGGAGGCGCTGCCACATGAACGTGATAATGGAAAAATCAATCCCGATCCGGTACTCATGAGCACGGTCAAAAGGTTAAAAATGACCTTCTCGGTAGCAGGAAATGACAGAGTTGCGCTTCATCACAAACGGCTTGATCTGCATCAAACTCCAACAGCTGGTTTGGTAGTACCAGGGTACCATAAAAACCTCTTCTCCATTTGCCTTCAGCAAATCATCAACATCCAAAGGGTCTGCTGGTCCTTCAGAGGTTGGAGGCTAGATCATCAAAGTTGTTCTCGGTAATCGTATTCCCAAAAGCTTGCCCTCTTTCTCGATCATGGCCTCCATGACCTCATCCAAAACGGCTTAAGTGGGAGCAAACCTTCATCCTTAACGAACTTGGTTTTGGTTTGAGTTTGTCTTGATGTGGTATCCATGTGTGGGCAGTCCTGGATGGGGAACATCGATGGTTTTGGCCATAGCAAGAGGAGGCAATTATCTGTGTATGTGGGACCATAAGGGCCTGAAATAGTACTCCCTCCATCCCAAAATAACTTGCTCAACTTTGTCTAGATACGGAAGTATATAAACGCATTTTAGTTATATAGATACATCCGTATCTAGAAAAAGTTGAGCAAGTTATTTTGAGATGGAGGGGGTATCTATTTTGAACTATTCTGCCGTTGATTAGGATACCACCTTAACGTGAAGTTCCATACAGACACCACATTAGGTCATTAGCCACAAGCCCACAACCAGGAACGAACGGTTGGTAGGAGTTTTGAGTGTTCAGGGATGGAATGCAAAGCGAATAGTTTTGCTAATGTGCGGTGTTGTCTGGACTTGATCACCACAAAAGAGCACATACACAACTTGAAAAAAAATCAGTGCTGACTGCTGCGGATGAAAGTTCAAATGAAGAATTGAAGATCACACATCAGAGGTCCAATTCACCATATCGGATATTATATCCCACAAATAGGCCCTCACAATTGGCAAGAGTACCAAAATCCTATACGCAAATCACAACTACAGAATTTCAGTACTACTACCCAACCAAATTCCAAGCAAATTCTACTTCCAACGAAGTACCGATTTAATAATTGCCAACTCAAACAGCACCTGAATTCTACATTAAACATATACTCCCGCCGTCCATAAAAGGATGCTGAAGGTTTGTTTAAATTCAAATGTATCAATACACTAAAGAGTGTCTAGATACATCTAAATTTAGACGAAATTTCGACGTCCTTTTATGGACAGAGGTAGTACATGATATATTTCTGCATAGGCCAGCTTTACAAACCCAGGTCCACAATTCAAATAATTTATGTTCCTTAGGTGCAATTAAAGAGTCAGATCATAATCAAAAAACCCAAGCATTGCATACTGGAAGCCAATTCAGACTTTCAGGGTTACTAATCTTCTAGGAGTATATCAATATGCACATAGCATGACAGTCGAACTACTTTGCAACTCAAACACTACTGCAACACCATGGTGCATCCATTTTACGCAGATGGCACTGAAAACTTATATTCAAGTCTCATCCAGGACGATAGTACTAGAGAATAAAACAACATTAAGTAGAGCAAACTTATCGGGGTGGAAGCGGGACCTTCATGGAGAGGAGCACGTGGTCCTGGCGCAGCAGTTCAAAGAGGACGGCGAGGAGGTCGGTGCGGAGGAGCCGAGAGACGTGCAACCCCATGTACTGCTCCAGCCGCGGGTGGCCTCCGGCGGGAGGCAGCGCCGCCAGCCGCTTGAGCTGCCCCACCGCCATGAGGCCTTCCTTCCCCATCTCCTTCTTCCGCCGCCATATCGACAGGCTAGGGCTCGATGCCGCCGCGGTGGAGCACGGCCTCTGGTGGAGTTCACGCGCGGCGGCCGCCGATTGTAGGGTTTGTAAGAGGCGACGGTGGTGGCGGCGCGGCAGGAGATGGGAGAGCATTTGGGTGTTTTTTTTTTTACAGACGAGTGGTGAGTTACTGTGATGGAAGTGGATGGGCCGCCAGTAAGTGATGAAACCTTGGCCCAACTCAGACCCAACAGTGGGGCCTGTGGATCGGAAGTAGCCCAACTTTATTCCATCTGCCAGTTTGCAAGGATTTCGAGTCATATATATACAGAAGCCGGGCCCAGTGTTGTGAAACGAAATACTGTGCACAGTGTTTGTGCTCTTGCCTCTTGGGCTGGCTGTAACCCAAAGACTCAGGTAGCATTCTCCCAAAATTATACTTGTACATTATATCTTTTTCTTTGTGAAACACAGTATAGACGTAGATGATCACACATACGTACATACACTCACCGTTATAAACGCGCGCACGTACACCCTACCCATATGAGCACCTCCGAGAGACTGAGTCGAAGAAACTGATCCGACGGGTCTTGATAATGGTTTTTTTTCTTCTTAAAAAGTTTTTATGATTGTGTGATCTTCCGGTCTTCCTTCCAATTTTCTAATGTGAAGATTGTCTACCTGCTACCAAGACTAAGATGCTAACATCTTACGAGAAAAAATATCCACAATCATATATGGCCATTAACATATCAAACAATACATCTACATACCTTCTAACATGAAGGGGGGATAGGAGAACATGAGGAGGAGGAAGAAGAAGGGCAGAGCATGACTAGGGAAAACCAGTTGTGGCCCGCTCAACCCAGGAGATAAATGAATATGAACTTGTAAAATTTAGGCCACTAAAGGCTAATTTTCGTCTATTTTAGCATATTGGCCCGCCCAGGTTTTCATGGAAGCTTGAACGCTGAGAAAGAATGAGAAAGACGAGTAAAAGTGGAAGGAAAAATGAAAGGAGACAAGGTTATTGATGATGAGCGAAGGGTGATGAGCTCCCATTATAGCTTAGAGTCACACATGGTCGGTGGTGCATCCATGCCTTAAGATGTTGTGGAGCGGAGCTACGGTAGAGTGGTATGAGATGAACAGAAGGGCATAGATATCTATAGCATCGTAACACTACGGAGGCGAAGACAAAAGAAAAACAGAAGGAAGTTGACATGGCTCAGAGGAGAAAGCAGATGATATAGGTGCGTGATCCGAGGTCTTTCATTTGCATCATAGGGAAAATGTTCAGAGTGTTAATTTCTCCATAGTTTGGTCCTTTACTGTATGTGTTCATTTAGTATAAACTATTCCATTTGGTCATTTTAGCAGTTCAAATTCAACAACATTTGGAACGAAGGGAATAGTTTATACTAAATGTTCGCCTAAGTTTGAGTTCTTTTTAGTTTGACCGAGTAGAAGAAAACTATTCTACAAGTTTATATCATTTTTCTACGGGCTTGGTCATTAGAGAAATTTGACTTAGCTCAGAAACTTGCATGCTCTATATTTTTGAAAGATGGGCATATATTTTATAAATAATTAAATAGTACTACTCCTCCGCTCTAGATTAATTATTGCTGATTTAGGTAACATATTGTCTAAAATATGTCTAGGTTCATCGAATCAACAACAATTAATTTAGATCGGATGGAGTACCAAAGTAGCCACCACGGTTCCCCTAGAAAAAATAACACACACGACGCATGCATCTGATATTTCCTCATGCTACTTAGCTCGAAATGTAGGTGTTCAATCTTGATAGAAATTCTATATTTGAATAACCTTTTTTTGCTATTTTTTAACCGATTGTGGATGCTTTTGCCTTAGGCCATTGTACTGGTTATTCAAGAGCAAGAAACAAGTTGCACAAAGTGTAGGACTAGAAATGGTTTGCCTCATATTTTTTCAGATCATTCGAAAACAAACAAATATCTTCTGTAATCCAAATATATAAATGTGTCACATCCCTATCCATCGAGCTGATCCTCAGCGATCCGTTCCTGCCTCGTAATTCCCAACTTGGAGTAGTTGCATTGCACGGCCATGTTAACTTGGTGCTTGGTGGCTCCACTAGGCGCTAGGCCAAGAAGATTTGTCCTCTGGTCCAAGGAGTACAGCCCGGGAAACAGGGTCGGCCATGCATGAACTCGTGATGGTCTGGTCGTACTACTTTACAAAGGCTACGGTTGATCCACTGTCGACTCGCCGCCCACTTGCTCTTCTGTCTCGCCCCCACGCTTATCGCCTGCCCACGCCAGCCTGAATGATGCACACCCAAGTGGCCTCTCAACTTGCCAAACTTGCCGGTTTCTCGTAACCACCCCGTCGGCGAGATTTGTATTGAGTAAATTGTGCGAAATTCAGTTCAATGCTCGCAACAAGTTGGGACGTAGAAACCAACAAACGATATATGATTTACCAACAAAAAAAAAGTTGGGACGTAGAAAACCAGTATAAGCCCTTCCACAATGGTACTTACACTATAGTTCATGAGGTGAGAAAATTGTGTTGTATCTTTTTTTTAGATAAAAGGCTTTGAAGCCCGACTTTAAATTAATAAAGCCTGAAGAGGTTTAGACAGGTTATTACACACGCTGCAGTATACAGCTTAGCCAAAAAAAGCAAAACGAAACAGAGGCAGCATGCCAAAACAGGAGGCAGGGGCTAACGCTAGCAGTACACAAAATAGAGACCATTGGCTCCTGCCATTGCACCCAAGCATGACAGGAGGCGGCAACATCGACATCAGGTGCTTGGGCGAAGGGCAGAGTGCAACTCTCTGAGCTCGTTGATCATCCAGCAAATCCCCTCCTTGTTCCTAGTCTTGGAGTTTATACTCCACAGCTGCAAGAACAACATAGTTTTACAAATAACGTCAGTAGGGTGGTTAATCACTTTCTTCTCGATGGTAAGCTTATTACGGATGAACCATAGTGCTCACAACTGTGCTAGGAACAAAAGCCATAACAATCTACGCGATAAGCCCGCCAAACTAGAGATGATATGGTGGAACTGGGCGAAATTAGCTGGTAACTGGCGTAAGATACTCCGGGCGAAGGAAGCCAAGGAACAACAGAAAAAGATATGAGCCGCATCTTCTGGGGCACTGCAAAGAGCACAAGCACCATTGGATGGGTCGTTTCGGGTGGCAATCTGCAAATTTGACGGTAGTTTGTCCAGGGCCAACTGCCAGGCAAAATTTTTGATCTTGAGGGGAACCGCCGCCCTCCACATGTCTTTCGCATGTGCCACTAGCGCCCCCTGCGATAATTTAGCGTAAAGAGAGCGAACCGAGAAAGAGCCAGAGGGCTCCAAGTGCCACACTACCCTATCTTTTCCAATTGTGTTGTATCTTACTATTGTGTTGTATCTTACTAAGGCCTTGTTTGGCAGCCAGGTTTCTAGCTAGATACAAGTGTATTATACCAGCCTAGCAAATTACTTAAAAATACACTCTATGTTCGTTTGGCAACCCGATTTTTAGTTGTGTAAGCCCAACTTAACCCCTGGAAACACGTCGGGTTGGGCACTTTTTAAGACGCGAGGTATGTCTCGCGTTTTTTACACTCGCTTTTTTGGTTAACAGAAGGGGAATGGGTGTCCACCAAAAACATGGTGGATATTACACTACTAAACACTAGAATCCACTGTTTCCAAACAAGGACTAAGGGAGGCCACAATGTATGCCAAATAGGGGTTATAAATCATGAATTTGGTTTTTGGTATTGGTTTCCTCCATTGTGAAGGGTATTGTCATAGCCAAAATAAGGGCGTGAGAGCAAGTAGTTGATCCTACATCCAAATTTCCCCTCTCTCTAGGGCCTCTCTTTGTTGTGGGCCATGAAAAATTAAGAAGAGAGAACATAGATATTTTGGCAATTTACACGCCGTGGAAAAGTTAGCCATTTGATATCGAAGCCATTTTTCAGTACGTGACATATTTAGCTTTTAGCAGCATGTGCTTGTTCTAAGGCCTTTCACAATGAGATTTCTTGGCGCGATGTTGTAGGTACTTTGTTTATGTAGCACCATATTTAACGATGAAAGAGAATAGAGGTGTATGTTAGTTAAGATATAACAATTCCATGTGACCATCGGTAAAAAATATTAGTAAACAAATCACATGTATGCATAAGCCCAAAGTCATTAAATTTAAATTCAACACTAAAAAAGAATACATTGAGGTACTTGTCTCTTAACTTGCATAGCTATATAGGACAATATATGCACTGTGAAAAGCCTAAGATACAATCCATGGAGAGAGTTATAGACAACAAATAATGGCTAGCCCAATCTCCTTGCAGAGTAACACTTAAGAGATAATTTATTAAAGAGGTTGACCCTTAAGCATTTTTTCAATAATATGTTAGGACACCCTTCATTGTGAAAGGCCTGAGATGGTGCGCACATGTGGAAATAAGGTCGACACCAGAAAGAAAACAATTGATGGTAGTTTCTTTTGGTGTTCCATCTCATGGGTTGATGCTAATCTAGTGTCGACTTGCTAAAATGCTGTCATGGATGAGCGTGGCTGCGGCCTGAAAGGGACCGTGTGATTATATTTTTGTCCAGGTCAAATTAAAACTTTCATTCAAGTCCCACGCATGGCCGCATTTGTCAGCTACTCGCCTATTCAAACCTGGTCGACAAATGGCAAGATGCCCCAAGCATATTCTCCTGCTTAGATACATCGCAATTTCTACTGCGATCGTCGAATGCATAATTTTCTTCAAAGAGTGCATGGCATGTACTGTATAGTAGTGCCGCAGCCCGCAGCCACCACCGCCGTCGGATTTGAACAACGGAGGAAACAAGCTGATTTCACACGAGGTGCCAAATCTGGTTCACATGTGACGCCGTAATTATGTTGTTCGGAATTACTCGGGAACAATCTACTGTTCTTTTTAGGAGCAGCTTTCTAGAGTTTTTATGAAATCACAATCTATCCCTATATAATTCTCTCCAACCGCACATGTACAACGGCTACTGTTGCAATGTAAAACTGCATTTATTTCAGCGTTTTCTTGTAGTTCTATTTACTTTTATGTTTGATTTAAAATCATACGGATTTATTTATTTTGACGCGTGTCTACACTTTTAGCCTACACTGGTTGCACTTTCAAAAATGTGTTTTACAATGTGCAGCCGCACACATTTTATTTCATTCTGCAAAATGGACTACTCTTTTAGCTTTCAGCCAATCGGTAGTAGGTTTTGAAAAAATTGTGTGAGCCGTCAAACACTTCATTTTTACATCCAGCTAGAGGATATCACGTAATTTTGCACTTACTTGACGTGCAGATGCTAAAAAACTTTTGAAGTAATAAAGCGTCATTTATCAAGAAAAAACCGCTTGTTCATTTGCTACTTGAAGTCCTAGTTGCGCGAAAACACATAATAGCGATTTCTAACCATACTAGGTTAGTTTCTCTAACATGTTACATATATGATACAAGAAAATCAAGTCGTTGTTGGACCGTAGAACCCTAGCCACCACGTCTAGATCAATCCAATCTCGCTCCCCTCTATCACCAGCCACCAATCTGCTACCATGGGGGCTCAGGAGAGAGATTTTTCTTGTCTCTCATCCAGTGGAGGAATGAAATTTCTTTCGTTTGATTTTGGTGTCCCGACGATATCGCTCGGGTGGTGTGGCGGTGTTATATCTCGAATAAAAACCGTCCACTTCCAATCATGTCTCAACGAAGCTTGGTTTCGCCCCACCGAGCAGCTCGGAAGTTTTTTCCCTTGCCACTCTCCATGGACAATGGTTGGTTCTAGTTGTCGGCGTGGGTGCCGTTGGCGACATCATGATCATCATCAACCCCTTCTTTCCATCCTTTGCGAGAAAGATCGTTAGCCTGGTTTGGTGATAGTAGTGCGATTGTCCGCCTAGATCAATGTGGCATGTTAATATGCTTGGAGTGGCTGTCAATCTCCTTTGTACGCAACATCATACTATTGGAGTGATTACAAGAGGTGGTATCTTCTATATGTCTTTGCACTAACCTCAGGTGTGAAATTTTCAATTTTCTCGATGGGCTGCAACAGCTGTGAGACGGAACATTAGCGATTTTGTCTGCTGCTTCAGCAAGAATTTTGAGACTTGATGCTCGTTATATTTTCCTTTGATATAGGTTTTTTGTTTGGGTTAGTTGGTTCACTTACCTCATAATTAGGTTGCAAATTTTGTTCTCTGTTTCTCAAATATATATGGAGTATAAACTAGATTTAGTTTAGAAAAAAGCTGCGTGGAAACAGCGATGTAGATGCCATTTTTCTTTGTTTGGGACTCTTACTTAAGAAATAATCAAAGTAGGTTGATGCTGATACGAAAACTCCTAGCTCCGCCCGGGCTGGGTTGCTCCGGTTATCCTAACCTCATCAGGCCACTCGTTTCTCTCCCCACCTTTGTATTCCAGCAAGTATTTCTATGTAAGCGGATATCCAAATACATGCATGGGACCAGCCAACCACCTACTAGCTCGATTGAAACTTGAGCGAAGACGCCAGAGACGGTTCGTACTTGTACACCAACCACCTTGACCCGTTAAATTAACCTAGCTCTATAAAAATAGGTACTGACTGAGAAATTAGAGCGTCACTTAATCTGACTATTTTTTTCCCCTGGATACACCAAGATTGGAAACATAAGTATGCTCGAAGTTAGCAATCAAATATTAATCTGCATGCCTTCCAATCGTAGAAATATACATATTCTCGGACACTAAAAATGTAGCACGGGATACATGTAGCTCTCTTTCTCTTTAAAAAATTGAGAACTGCGTTTTAAAGTTCAAACAATTGGAAACTAAATCTAGAGGTAGACAATGATGTGTTCTACCAACATGTAAAATTTCAACTAGCAATACATTATATTCCAATCTGTGCAAAAAGGAATCAGACATCTATAGTAGTGAACAATGCAAAATTTAAAAATCTAAAAAGTTATGTTAGGTTTTATCTTTTTGTGCAACCACGAATATAAAGTATCTCCAAATCAAATGTAGCAGTTGGTGCAACACAACATTGTTCACATCTAAATTTATTTACATATTTTTAAAAAGTTTTAAATGCCATTTTGCAATTTTGAGAAAAAACAAGCTAGATTTAACTAGACCTACAAAAATCTAATCCTGTTTTTCATAATAATCACGATGAAATTAGGTACACACGTCCGCAATCCCTGGTCCATGATGTGCCAAAACATCCAGCCGAATGTATCACGCATACTATTTCACCTACCAGCCAGATTCATTTAATAACGTACGCATACCTATGTTAAGCGTACACTGGTATTGCAAAATTGAGCTTATTTCTTATAACAGACAAATTGCAACATTAATTGCTTCTGGACTCACCACAGCCACACACTTACCGTGTGCAAACAAGCTCGAGCGTAACTCGTCCGCTCTCGATGCTGATATGAGTATATACTAGTACTACACCAACACGTAGAATATTATGTGAAGTACAAAGTGATATGGTGGTCCTTTCATCTGAAGAAAAGGGCGGGCCGGGCACACGAGCAGTCGACGGCCGTGCCAAGTTGCATGCTCCGGCCCCTTGCAGCATTAACAACTGGACTAGTATATTATTGTACTCCTACCGCTAATGATAATAATTAATTAATCGCAAAGTGGAGAGCGATCACGACGATGGAAAGCAACGGGATAGGGCAAGAGGGCGATAGAGAAATGGGCATCCAGGGCAAGCACAACCTCATCGCAACCAACTTGCTTTACTACACTTGCCTATTGGCCTATTGTATAAAGAAGAAATCTTTCGATGTTAATCGCATCCGATCAACCCAGCTACTCCAGCTGGTCTATATATAATCAATCATCCCCTCTTGCTTTAGCTAATAGGTATACTTACTAACCTTAACATGGTGAAATGGAATTTACTATGATCATGACCAATGCGTGTGTGTAGATTAGTCCGCTTGGGAGAAGGGATCAAACAATTAAGCAACTGGTCGACCCCCTTGCTGCAAGTTGCCCAAATTGCTGCAAAAATTAAAGGCCTTTAGAGAAAACCAATGAAATGGAGTACAATCGGACAGATGAAACAACAGCCTCCAAGGACGCAAGTTGGCCAATTTGGTCCGGAATTAAACCCCTTTGGAGTACATGGACCAATTAACTAACGCAAAGAGCAGACGCAAGTGTAGATTGGAAATCGCAAGTGGGGGATGCATATGTGCAGCATGAAAGCTAGGTATACACAGTGTAGGGCAAGTTGGCTCACGTTCTAAAGAAAGAACAAGTTGCTTCTACCTCACCCCGCGTATTATATATCGATCCCGCGTCTACCCTCTTTTCTTCAACCCCTACTACCATCGAAAGAAATTCCACCGGCCGGACGCCAAGAGGAAGAAAAAGACGGCGACTACGAGCGATATCGCCAAGAATCAGCTCAACAACATGCCGTGCATCCCGGCGTCCAGCCCCAGCATCCAGCACCACCACCACCACAGAGTCCTAGCCGGCGTCAGCGCCGGCATGGGGTGCGGTGTGGAGGCGGCGGTAGCGGCTGCAACGACGACAGGGATGATGTGCGGCGCGCACCACGACGAGGTGCCGGCGGAGGTGGCGCGGCACCATGAGCACGCAGAGCCCGGGTCCGGCCAGTGCTGCTCCGCGGTGGTGCAGCACGTTGCGGCGCCCGCGGCGGCGGTGTGGTCAGTGGTGCGGCGGTTCGACCAGCCGCAGGCGTACAAGCGGTTCGTGCGCAGCTGCGCGCTGGTGGCGGGCGACGGCGGCGTGGGCACGCTCCGGGAGGTGCACGTTGTGTCGGGCCTCCCCGCGGCGTCCAGCCGCGAGCGGCTGGAGATCCTGGACGACGAGAGCCACGTGCTGAGCTTCCGCGTCGTCGGCGGCGAGCACCGGCTCAAGAACTACCTCTCCGTCACCACCGTCCACCCGTCCCCCGCCGCGCCATCCAGCGCCACCGTCGTCGTCGAGTCCTACGTCGTGGACGTGCCGGCGGGCAACACCATCGAGGACACCCGGGTGTTCATCGACACCATCGTCAAGTGCAACCTTCAGTCGCTGGCCAAGACCGCCGAGAAGCTCGCCGCCGTGTCGTGAGACCTCTTCCTCCGCCACACCCTGGATGTGATCGATCGATTCTTTTTTTCCGGGCGGGATGGATGGATGTGTGTCTCTTCGGCGCGTGAGCATTTCTTTCCCCTCTTGGGTTGTTATTTTTTCTTCACATTTGAGTGACCCTTCTTTTTTCTTCTTCTTCTCCCGTTGTTGTGAGATGCATGCATGCTCCTTCCTCCCTTGTGCACAGATTCAAGAATGATAAACTATCATTGGTAGACCTCAAATTCACTAAATGTTCAGGTTGTTCTGTATATATACATGGTATAGATCAAAAGTACTCATTCGATTGGATTGGATGTTCATTGATCTGTCAAGTTTATACTCAGTGTGTCCTTGAGCATTAGCTAAGCAAGAACGAACAATACATGAAGCTTTTCAGGCTTATCATCATGGTAGTAGATCGAACTTGATCGCAGCACAACAAAGAATGATGATGAGAACTCGATCGATCCATGGTTAGTTTGTGTGTCCTAGTTGGTTGTCAGATGACCAAATTTATTGCCTGATACATATAGAAATATTAATCTAGCTGGCATGCCATCAAAATATATACAATGGTCGACCGATCGATCACCGGCCCGTTGCTTGCTCACTTCGATCTTATGATCGATCCGCAGAGCTGTCATGCGCCGGCAGATGCCTTGAAATAGATTAAACTAAGCACCGGCTGCAACAAACACCGTCCAAGTCTATAGCTTGCATCAGAGATACTCACACATGACCAATTAACCATGATAATCTCTCTCTCTCCCGTACGACAGTATATAGCCATTGGATTGTCAAAACAACAAGTTCGTGTGATCTCATCGTTGGAGAAGAGAACAAATTAACCCACTGTACATGTGATCGTATGACGGCGACTCTACTAGTTTGTATGCTTCGGCGAAAGGATCGGAGGACTTTTCTGAGATGAAAATATATTTCGGGGGTGCTCAGCGCGAAGCTGCGAGGAGGCAGCCAGGCCAGCCCACTTGCGAGCACCATGACGACGCCAACTTGTGTGTGTTAATCAATCACGTCCCTCTCTCCCGTCTCTCGAGGGTCGACTAGCTAGCGCAGTAACCCTAGCAGTTTACCATTTGATCCCTCTGATTAAGACGGATATGATGCCTCCTCCCTGCTGATCCCTCTCGTACGTTCGTTCGTCCAACAACTTGCGCTCCATCGACCAGTTGTTCGTTCCTTCCGGCAACTTGGCATACAAAAATGAGAGCAACAGCCAGGATTTGACGTGGATGATTAATTATCTACACACAAGTGGCTCAACTTGCTGCATCATGCCAGGTCACTTAATTACCTGCTGCTACCTAGGCTGCTTTCCAGGCATCAACTAGCTAGCAGCTCTAATTTTGTAATTCCAACTTGGACATCTTCTACGTTCTTCGGGAATGGTTGCATAAGAATTGTTGGACCTCTTCTTCAATTCCCGGCGGCTTATTTCGTCCCTAGCGTTGAAAGAAATTAAAGGTCTGCGCGCGTACATATATATGTCTTAGAAAAATTGTTGCCATCGTTTGGTCAGATGTTTTAGGACACGACGGTAACAACAAGTTGAAGACAGCAAACATGCATCAACAGTGATTACAAATACCAACTTTCACTCCTCCATCATCGCATGGGCAGGATCATGCCGTGGGTACTTCTTCACGATCTCGTTCATGTAGTTGTCAAAGATAGATAAGTTGTGGCCTACGACGCGTTGTGGCGCCCCCGTAACTCCCTCCCGGGCCGCGGCCGTGGGGGTCTCTCACGCCGCCGCCCCTCCTCTCCTCCTCCCTCCCTCGCCGCTGCCGGTGCGGTCGCAAGCCTGCCCCGGCGGCGGGGATTGCATCGTTCCCTCTAGCGTGGGGGTCGGGCGCGGGGCGCCTTCCTCGGGCCAGGGCGCGGTCTTATCTTCGGGGGCCTCGATGTCGGTGCCTGGCCTCAGCTCGACAACGGCATGGCGGCCGATGTGGCGGTGGTGTACCCTGCCGGCGGCGGATGGATGGGTGGGGGCGGGCTGCAGGGGGAAAGCCTAGGTCCCCTTCTCCTCGCCTCTCGGCGGATGGCGGTGGAGGGCTACCGTTCGGCTGCGACGGTTCCCAGGCGTGCGCGGTGTCTCCGGACTACGTGGTCTGCTTGGTGTCTCTGGCGGCAACCATGGCTAGCCTAGGATGGTCGCCGGCGTGGGGGCCGACCTGAATAAAGGCGGCGGTCCTAGGTCTCTCTTGGGTGAAGATGAAGACCTACCGAGGCCTAGGTTTAATGATCTGACCGGAGTGTTGAGTTTCGGAAGGCGCCGCTGGCAAGTGTAACAGTGCTTTTATTCCGACCGTTTGGTCTGGAGGGAGCAACGTGAATCTCTTTTCTGTGTTGACACCAAGTGACAGCTGATCCATGGTGAAGTCAGAATAAGAGAATATCATGAAGGCCGAATTGGAGGACTAGCTAATAGAGGTTCAAGTCTTTACGCTGTTGAGGGGCTTGCTTGGTGTTTCGGACTTCGCAGCTATGGTATGGAAGTGGGGGCGGCAGCACATGTGAAGTTCAGAGTCTTACCTTTCAGGGTGAAAACCCAAGGTCTAGCCTTAACTGGTTGTGCCTGACAATGTTTTTGTTGAAGACATTGTTTTGAGAGTGGAGACTATCTTCAGTGTGAAAACCTAAGATCTTTGATCGGGCGACGACGTCGCTGGTGCAATGTTCCCTTCTTGGAGGCGTCTCTTTTGAAGAGTCTGAATTTCAGGTGTTGTCTTGGTGGTGGTTGTATTACTGCTGCTACGGCTAGGATACTGTAGAGGGACTTTTATTTTTTCTATTTTTTTGTTGTGTGCATCCGTAATGTTTTAGGCATTGCGTTGTTGCTTAGGCTGGGTGTAATTGGTATCTTCCGATATTAATATATTCCCTTTATCGGAAAAAAGTAGTTAAAGATGGTAACCTTGTAGGCATCGTTCTTGAGCGCCTTGAAGGTCATGAAGTGCTTTGTTTTGATTACGTAAGCAATTGCAAAACCCACTCAACCTTGATCCATGTAAATCTTTCCGTCGAATTCTCTCAAATTGACCATCCATGAGCAGCCGGTGTTGGCTGGTGTTGGTCTTCAGCACAATGATCTTGGGGATGGTGCCAATGTACGGACTGAAGACTTCAGGAATTGGCAAAAGTTTCAAGCCAGGTGACATAACAACCTTGGCAAAATGGTTTGGACTAACATCATCATGAAAGTGCCCCACCTTCACAGGCCTTCGGCTCGGCCTCTTGCGGGCGCTGCCTTTTGTAGCTACATTGGAACACCCTTCTCCTAGGTTTTGCACACCAGCCTCAGCCATCGAGCACTTCCACAAAAACGATCCAGTTGAGATGTACTAAAGGTACATCTTGTGTTAAACACATAATTGCAACCAAAGTTTTTGCCTCATTTTCCTCATCTAGCCGCACAAATGATATTTTCTGACCAAAAGCAATGAACACGCTAGAAAGGATCATTCGGCAACCAATTAGTGGTCATATTTTAATCAATGGCTTATAAGATGAGCAAAACTATGAACACTCATATGAAGGCCTCATACAATAGTCAACGAGATGAATATGTGTCTTCCTAGGTTGGTGTATAAGCAATATTTTGGATAGAACACAACTTATATACAGATCATCTCGTTGACATTTTAATCACTGACCCAATGATACATAAGTAATAGCTAGCCTCATTTCATAGGAGTGGCCATAATAATCTTACAGCTGAAGTCAGTGAACCTAGTACATTGCAAACGCTCATAATAGCACAAATGTACATGGTTTACTTACTACTACCCTAAGATTTTGCCAGATTATAATCATTGGCCGATGCACAAAATCAAGTTCAATGAGATGCATATAAATCTAGCTCATAAAAAGTTGGTGCCTCATATTACAACTTCAAACAGAGGGAACAGATGATCCTCCTGATCCGAGGACATGATCAAATGATGCTTTTATGATCATAGTACTAGGTTCAGTAGAAACATCCCTTCCCGCCGCAACATTGTTGGAAGAGATGATCCTACTCAACTTAGGCCATGATCAAGTCAAGATCGATGATCAAGCAACTAGGTTGAGGAAGGAACATCCCTTCATGATCAAGTGCTACGTTCATATCATTGGCACCCACAGTAACCCCAATGTTGAGCAGATCTAACCCTAAAAAATGAATCCGACCATTTTGGACGAAATTAAACTGTTCGGCCATGTATGAAGATGTAGATATGGTAATCACATATCGCACGAACATAAGAGGTGAGCTTATACGGGCAAAACCTAGCTTAACCATCTAAATCGACAAAATACAGTAGTAACCACCGGTGCATGCAACGATTAGGCACAACAATAAGCTTGGTAATACAAATCTACGCATTTCCAAGCAATGATTGGGCACAACAATAAGCTTGGTAATACATATCTACGCATTTCCAAGCGGTTTGGAGTTTTTGATGACTGACAACCATTGACGAACCTCCAGGAGCACTGCCAGAAGCAGAGAAAATGTGCCAGCGTCGAAGTCGATGAATTCCTCCAATACGAGGGTTTCGAGTGTCAGCTTCTCCGTAGTTGTAGCAGTGTCCTTCAATCTCCCGGTGGTCGAGTGGAACCGCCGGCTGCGAGACGTGGAGAGAAGACGAGCAGAGAATGCGGGTGAGAAAACAAGAGTGAGAGGTGAGAAGGCGGTGAGACGATTTATGGTGTGCCTTCATGATGTGTGCCAGCTTCTCCCCTCTTTTACCCAAGTGTGCAAGTATTTCCCCACGTTGCGCTCGTCAGCGTCTGCCCGCTGAGAATGCCCCAATTGAGCGTGCTTGGGGTGCCAACTTTTTGGCCGCTTTGAGAATCATGATGCATGTATGCGGAAGCCGTGGCTAACTAATCGGCCCAAGCTTGGCCCAGCGCATGCGGGAAACGATATTGCGAGGAGCCAAACTCGCCCCAAGTGTTATCTCGACAACATTTCATGCAGCTTTCATGTAGTTCGGAGACGTTTCGAGACTACGCAATTTACTAATTACGAAATTGGTAAACTACCTTCAATTTTCAAACACACGCTCTGTAACGTGCACGTTCAAATATGGTTTCACTTCAGCTAACCGCATTTTAGCAATCAATAAAGGATGCATGATCAATAGCATATCATGTCATGATATTACTATGGATTTACTTGTTTTAAAAATTGCTTAATGTTCCAACATACACACTACTAGAGAGATTTGGGCTTTTGCATCCAAAAGCACATGTCCAAGCAAACACTCGAAAACTGAAAATTGCTTTTCGGAAACAGTTTCCACAAATGAACTGGGCAGCCGCATGTTTACTGTTACTTGATCTGGCTGCTACATGTTTCATGGGAGGTACAGATAACACCTGCAGCTGAGCTAAACTGTTGGTTCGTGCACCCCCACACGCAGTTTCCTGTGAGCACGACTCCCTGACGTCGCTTCGCTGGCGGATGGATGTATATATAGACCGATGACCGTTGATCCATGGACATGTCGCACTCTTGCGCAAACGACATGATAGTGGCCGTGACCGGCGACGACACCGGCTCATATATTATCTGTATCAGGACTCTCCGTCATATCATCTGCAAAACTTGGTACCCTGACAACATTGCAGCCGGCCTGGATGTATCTTCGAAACGAATCGTCAGGCTTAGCATAACTCATCAGGTACTCTAGACATCGTGTTATACACGTTGAGTTATATACATCCATGACACGAAACCAACACCAACTGAATTAAGTTAACCTATCTTAAAGCACCATCCATCTGCAAGGAAAAAATAATTACCCTATCAGGTTCATGATCGATGGTCAGTTTCCATCCCGAATTCAATTTGATATGATCAACCGGCCATCGAGCTTATTTGTATGTCACCCTAAAGCTAATTGGACATGAAGTTATAAAATCTGTTAGTAGCTCAATTGGCCTAACATGGTATCACGGGGCACGACTTGGATAGGATCTAGCATTACATAGGATCTGTGAGGTCAATTTTTTTGAAAAGCAAAACATGTTCAAATATTCTCAAAAAAATTGACAATACACATCTATGTTATATATGCAACCTCAAAAATTTGCTGATTCAAATTCAACCTACACTTAGAGGACCAGAAAAGATAAATTTGGGTGTGAATAGTGTGGAATACTGTTCACCCAAAGATGACACTATTCACAGTACAGTTTATCTTTTTTGTTTCTCTAGCTATAAGTCGAATTTGAAGAAAAAAATTTGTCAAACTTGTAGAAACAGCCCGTTGGTATGTTGTATAAGAGTTTTAGATTTTTTCACAATTTCTAAATATGATTCGTATGTGTTGATCCTAGGATCTCACCTAAAGTAGAGATCCTATACAAGTCTCCCCTGGTATCACGTCATGTTATTCCGCATCAAATCAGGCTAGAGGCTTGGAGATGGGAGGTGCATGATGATACCCACAAAGTCTACCCTGTAACTGTTTGTGTCTCAAGTCTCGACATGTTTCAGTAAAACGTTCCCGCTGAACATCATCACTATGCATCTGGCTGTGGCTAGTGCCATCCGTCCCATTGTCGCATGAAACATGTATTAACTTTGGTTGTATCTAAATCTAAATACATTCAAATTTAGACAAAAGTTTAGTTGAAGTAGTAAATTTTTATCAGATGAGACCAGATAGCTGAATAATAATAGGCGTATGTATGTACCGTCTTGTGTGAAATCACACGTACATTTTGCATCCTCGCACCAAAAGAGTAGTACCGTTTGCACATCTCACGATGAATAGCTAGCTAGTGGTTCTACTAGTGCCTGGAAAGCAGAGAAGTGAAGTACGTACAAATCAACATCAACATGCAACTTGGCCTCCAAAAACACAATAAAATTAGGCATCTCCAGTCCTCACGGCGTTTGGAGACGGCGGAAAATGGGGAAAAGCTCTGCGCGTTCCCAAAGTAATTGGCCCTCATTTTGTGTTCGGCGTGGTAGAGGATAGAGTCTCTACGGGACGCGGACACAAAATGAAACTCATATATGCATCACGTCACAAACATGTCTTGTCTCTTTTCCCTTTCTACCTCTTTACGTGGGTGGTCACTTAATTAAAATGCGTGCATCCGGACGCTGTTTGAGGACGCGGCTGAAAAGACTCTTTTTGTACAGATTTTGGTCTCTTTTTGTCGTGCCTCAAACGCGTAAATCATTTATGGGGGACGTTTTAAGGGACGCGACCGAGATGCTCTTAAGCCTCAGGAAAATCGAGCCGCAGCGGTTGCGCGCTACCCTGCATGCCCAAAGCGGGGCAAGCGGCTGCAAGTTGATGCTACTCCCATAAGGGCATGTTCAATGCTCGGCGCTCGTTCAGACGCTTGAGAAGAGAGAGAATCGGAAAGTTAACCCTGGCATTCATGCAAGTGTCCATATCTCCAACGCCCATTCAATTTACAGCCGCTTATTTCTCAAACAAACTCAGCCCTATATTGCCGGCGAAGGCCAAAAACGAACGAAACGTCCGTCACAATCTTTTGCGTCGACTCCTACGAATAAGCGCTGTTGGCTGGGATCGTGTCTTCCAACTGCCATCAGCCGGGATCAAAATCCTAGCACTCCTAAATAAGCGCATGCGTTGTATATGCTCTAGGAGCAAGAATAATAACGTAGCCGGCAGCGGCAACAGGGCCGGCCCTGACCCATGGCAGCCATGGGCGGTCGCCAAGGGCCTAGGCCTAGAGGGGGCCAGGATCAGGGCTTCTTATTTGCTATGGGCTGAAAAAATTTAATACACAGAACTATTGAATAGTCTCAGCAAGGGAGGATCGGCTAGCAAGCATGCCGATGAAGGCCGATCCGTCCAACTCCTCGTGTACGTTGTACGTGTACGCTACGTTGATTAACTTCCTGTAGTCTAGACGATCGATTTCTGGATGGTTTGTCTTTCTTCAACCCTTCCTTTATCTCTAGCTCTCTGCGTGTTGCCGATCGTCTTGCCTGGCTGCCCTACCTGCCTCCCTGTAGCCGTGCCGGAAGATCGCCTCGTTCGGCAGCCCGTCCTGTAGTCTCTGTAAGTTTTTGTTTAAATCTCTCAACTCTCATCTAACCAATGTCTTGTTATCTTAATTCGGGTTCGAATTTGATGTAAATTCATTCACAATTATAGGTGTTACAATGCCAAAATAATTGACCGGTGCTGAGAAAAATAAAAGGAGAAAACTAGAGAAAGTTATCCAAATGTGTCAGTTGCATATTGTATCCTCTTGACGATTGTAGCCTCAGCTGAAAAAAGTTTCTCTAAACTGAAGCTACACAAAAATTGTTTGAGGTCAGCTATGTTACAAGACAGATTGAATAGCTTGGCTACATGCTGTATTGAGAAGGATATCTTGGAAAACATTGATCTTGAAATTATTATGAATAACTTTACATCTAGGAATGCGCGAGAAAGCTTTTTGGAGAAGCATTCAAGCCTAATTGTTGAAGGACTCGTTGAACTAGTAGAAAATACTTTTAAAATTTTATACTATTTTATTATTATTTCTACTTTAATTTGCAGATAAAGTGGGAGTTTATATATATCTAGTTATATGTATATATTGTCTTTAAGGAGCCCTTTTCTTGACTTCGCCCAAGGGCCCTAAAATACATTGGGCCGGGGCTGAGCGGCAATAACAATTTGTCACATCATTTATAGTCGAATTATAGTTAGCATGTATAATAGTAAGTTATAAAAGTATAGTACTTTACAATACATGATCTACTTTTCAGTCTCACATAGTGCTTAAGAGCACGTGCTAAAGCTGACTATTAGATAATAGCTCACTTTCCTTCTCTCTTCTAATCTCTCTTCTCCAACTAAACCAACTTATAATATAACTTAGTATTGTACATGCTGTAAAACAGCAGCGGCCAAGACGGAAGGCCATAGCGTTGGGTCCGAGACTAGCCTCGCCTTCCTTCCATTCTTTCTCAATCAGAAAAGCTGGATATGCAAATGGTCGTGGTAGTGGCCGTCTCTGTCTCCGTGCGCGGCATGTGCGCTGCTAGTCCATTTGAGGAGAAACTGTAAAGTGTGCTAGCCATCACCCGTGATCTAGGGCCCTCGTACAGAAACACGTAGATTTTAACAAAACTGGTGTATTTTTTTTGTAACAACACGTAAAATAACCTGTTATGTAAAAGAATTCAAAAAAAAACTTTTGACTTGGCGTGGAGCCAAGCTCCATAGCTTGACGCCATCTGGGACGGCGCCGCGTCACCACGACGCCATGGTCAGCAGCGCCAAAGGTAGGCAGACGTGGCAGTCAGCGTCCGCTGCGGGCTAGGAAGCATGGCTCCGTTGGTGGTGGCACTAAGCTATGTAGTTCAGCTCCGTTGCGGATGGCACCATGCCTCTGATGGAAATAACAATCGGGCTGATGCCCGTGTCTGCTCGCTAGCACTTACCCCTTCGTCCAACAATAGAGAAGCACGAGCTGGCCGCTAACATGGCGCCGCCGCCGCTGCCCCTCTCCCCACCCCTCAAATCCCTACTCTAAAGCCTCCAATACTTTCCTCTCTTTGGTGGATTTTCTTCCCCTCCAAAACCTGAAGGTATTCCCCATCGATTCCCCTCAATTTTTTTTTGGTTTTTAGCGTTGGTTTGGCCAGGTTTGGCTAACCTTAGTTCATCTCTAAAAATATTATTTAGGCCCGATGTGTTATAGTATTACATGTGTGACTATCTGCTGGTTATTGGGGTAGTAGATCTGTGAGGTATTGTTAGGTTGGTTATGTTGGATTAGAAATGTTGAATGCCATGTTTTCCTCCAATATGTTTATTAGCTATGAACTTTTATACCAAATTTCTTATGCCCTAGCATATAAATTGTTATACCCTTTAATATGTAGTTTTACCAAATTGTTATATTGAACTGTTATACTAAATTTGTTCTTATTCTTTCGACCTATGGCAACCAACATTGTGCCCTTGAACCTCCCGGCCAAAAATGTGCCATCAGCGGACATAACCAGTATGCAATCCTTGAATGCCCTTATGCTTGGCCCGAATGCCCAAAATGCATGACCAAATACTCGGACACTTTCACCTTTCATAATCCTAGTCTTCGTTCCAAGAGGCTCCACCACATCACATGTTCCCAGGTTTCTTGCCGCCATAGCTCCCAACAACCTAGAAAGGCGGTTGTATGCTTCTTCCCAACCACCATACAAAATCTTAAATGCCGCTTGCTTGGCCTTCCACGCCTTCCCGTACTTCACCTTCACCTTGTAACCAAATAATTCACTTATCAAGTCTATCACCCCCTTAATTGTACTCCCTCCGTTTCTTTCTATAGTGCCTATTGTTTTTTGGCACGGAAATTAGCGAGGGCCATTTTTTTGACACAAAACCCCCTAGCGTTATCACAGACAAAATAGGAAACTGAAAACAGATCTCAGAAACACATGACCGGATCGTTTTCCAGATTTTTGGACTTGACCTGTTCGGTGGAAGGGGTTCTTTGCAAAAAACATAGCTACTCTTATATTCTGAAACAAATGCGAAAAAACAATAGGCATTATAAAAAGGAACGGGGAGTATATGTGTTGCTGCCAAAACCCGGCGAGCGGTGGTTAAGCAACACGAAGAGCCAGGAGGCAAGACTGCGGGTGGGCCACAGTCCGGACGTCGTCCGGCAATGTTGGCACGTCTGGCGGTTGCAGGGCGTGCCACTGACCTATACCTGGTCGGGAAGGTGTTGGATTGCCGATTAGTCTCCTGCATGGTAGACACGTAAACATTAAATACGAGCCCGATCGGCTCTCCGGTTGCCACGTGGATCGGCTCAAGAGGCGATCGCCCCATGGTTCACGTTGGGTTTACGATGACATGGGGATCTGTGACAATACAAAGTTAAACCAATTCACGACGTTTAGGGTTTTCACCACATGATCGGAACATCCTACGCAGTAATTGAGCCTATGAACACGAAAGATAGCGGAAAACTAACCCTAAAAGAGGCCTAAAAACCAACATTAAGTCAATTCCGGAACAATCCCTCTTAGGACTAATAAACCATACCTTACGCACTCAGGATCATTCAACCCGTTTGCAAGGCCTAACCATACGGATATTAAACCAATCCTTGAGGAACAAGGACCAACTATACAGATTGGATCTACTAAACAACGAACAAGCAAGGTGCGCCCTTACACCTAGGTAGGTATAGGGCGCTAGATATCGAGGACGGCATAGCTAAGCAAATATGTGTAAGAAAAGCATCAATGCAAGCCCCAAGACATCTACGATAAATAGTGTTACTCGCCATCAACAACGCTTCAGCACGAGCAACACAAAATAACGAATAAACGTGTACTGCCTAGATCGCAAGATGCGATCTAGGCAGCATGATGCTTACCCGGAAGAAACCCTCGAAACAAGGGGTGGCGATGCGCCTGGTTTGTGTTTGTTGTGAACGTGATTGTCCTCCTTCTCAATAACCCTAGGTACATATTTATAGTCCAAGGGACTTTCTAATTCGACGTGCACCTAACCGCAGGTTAAACTCTATCTTTTAATCCTAAACAAAGATGCAATCTACTATAAATACGAGATACACGGGCAATCTAGCCCAAACTCTTCGTGCAAGGCCGCTTCGGAGACGCTCACGTGTATATCCTTCAAGCCCATCTCAATTACGGCCCATCTCCTGATTTGGCCTAAATCGAGTGATAACACATGCCCCCTGGTTTTAGTAATGATAATTTCAAAACCACCTGTTTCCTTCGAAGGGTCATGTCATGGCGAGAGCAGAACCGTCGCAGTATCTTCATCATGACACCTTGCCTTCTCAACTACTACGCACGATTGACAGTTTTGGCACCACATCCTCGCTGCCAAGCATTAAATCTCCACTATATCCCCTTTTTATTTAACCGCATCGAGCAGTTCATCTTCTTCATCCCCTGCTCCGTACTAGCCATCGGCAAACAAAAAACCCTCCTCAGCCGCCATGGACTCTTCTTCCTCCTCGTCTCCTCCGGCCTATCCTTCAGTCTTCCTCCTCCAGCGAGCTTGGCCAGGTCGACTTGTGGCCATTTACGAGGCCCGCGCCCCCGAGCATTGGGGCGCGCGGGGCTGGGATTTCTCCGTCGAACGGAGGGACGACCAACCCCTCACCGACGGGAGGAAGACCTCCGGTTCCTCTCGGCTTGGGAGCTGGAAAGCGACGGCACCTCTTCCCACAGGACGGGGGCTTCTCCTCCGACGAGGAGAAGAGGAGCGGAGGAGGAGGGAGGAGGAGTTCGCGGGGTACCCACCGGCCAAGCGCTTCGCGGCGCTCGGGCACGATGACGACGATGATGACGAGGAGGATGAAGCCCCGCCTGCGACTTCATCGGCGGCGACGAGGAGCTCGCCGTGACAGCCGATGGCGGCACGGCGCCGACGATGAGGGCGCCCGGCGGCCCGATTAGGGACTTAGCGGTAGTACTAGTAGTAGTAGTACATTAGGCATCGGATGATCTTTTGAGAGCCATCGACTTCATTGTAAAAATTACTCTTCGAATCAATGAAATCGTTCTTCCAATTTGATTCTCCATTTGTCCAATTTCAAATCTTCCGATTGCCAAAATAAGTCAGCACACCAAGAACCGATAGCAACGTATCGGTCTTTCACCCTCAAACGCCCATAAGACCGAACTCAAACACCAAATTAGACAGACATCCAAGCAAACTCTCCTGAATTCAGCCGTAATTTGATATCTGACCATAATACTTTGTAACTCTAAAGTCGATGGCTGAGCATCGGCTATTTTGTTCTCAAGTCGATGTGCATCGCATGTTCCAAATTATGCCGATTTCGTGTATCGGCCTTCATATTTTACTGCTCATCATCCCACATGCTTGGGAAGTACTTTTGAGATGCTGGCCATTGGCCACTGGGAACTTCACACCATCCAACTGCTCGACATGTATGCATTACCCTTTAAAACTTGGTCGAGTTAAATGGTAGTGCCAATTTGGAACCATTTACCATACACTTTGTCCTTGGTCCCCAACGGCAATACGACATACCCAGATCACAACTTTGAACTCTTTGCTTTACCTTCTTATTATATCGCGAGCCACCTTGGCTTTATTCTCCTTGATTTTCTCAAGCGACCAAAGTCGAGATTCCGTTGCATCCTCAATCTTGTCACTCATCGGAGCTGCATATTCTTCGATGGTTAAATCATTCCGAAATGTAACCCGTCTCGACCCAGGCCTTGATTTCCCACGGTAACACGCTTCTTGTCCATAGACCGGATGGTATGGCGAGGTTTTTATTGCTCCATGGCACGACATGCGATAAGCCCAGCTTCCGACAATACCTCGTGCCAACGTCTAGGATGCTCGTCGATCTTCCTCTTAATCAGCTTGATCAAGCTCTTGTTGGACGCTTATTTGTCCTTTAGGATAGTATGGAACGATCGAATCAGCTTAATTCTCATATCCTGAACTTTCTAAACTCCTTAGAAATGAAGACCGAACCTCCATCGGTCGTGATAGTGTGGGGAATCCAAATCGTGAATGACATGCTCCTCACGAAATCGACAACATCTGATGATGCTTTGCCTTCATAGGGACGGCCTCCACCCATTTAGTAAAATAATATGTAATGGCCGGAACCCACACATGGCCTTTGCTCGAGGAGGATGTATCTTGCCGATCATATCCATGCCCTAGGGCCACGGCTTGATGATGGGATTCATCGATGATGCGGTACCATCTGAATGCTCCCAAACTTCGACATCTTGACATTATAGTACTTGAAACAATCTTCAAACATGGTGGGCCAATAAAACCCCGATCGCTGATCAGCCACTTCATCTTATGAGCCGATTGGTGAGTTCCACATGCACCCTCATGCACCTCATGCAAGAGCCGATTGGACTCGGCTGGTCCCTAAGCATTTGAGCAATAACCCTTCCAAAGTCCGTAGAACATGTCATATAATCAGGACGTACTTCATGGCCCTGTATCTTATCCGTTTAGGTGCCCCCGAGCCGGATCTTTCAAGTAATGGAAGATATCGGCTCTCAATCATCGGGTTCCATGTTTCTGAACATCGGCTCCATGCGCTCGTCCTTGTATCCTGACGTCTGTGCGAGGTCGTTTGCCTCGGTATTTTGCGATCTTGGGATCCAATTGAAGTTTATATACCTGAACTATGCCATCAACTCACGGCATTGTATCCATAATGGGAAGAGCGACTCGCTCTCACACTTGTACTCCTCCATGAGTTGAGAAATCACCTTTGGAATCCCCAAAGATCTCAACTGCCTCCCCAGCGTCCAATAGCAACTTCATTCCCTTGCACATCGCTTCATTTCGGCAACATTGTTGGTGCAAGGGGTGAGAGCCTGATGGAGAAGGAATACGTTGCCCCGAGGCAACACGAGTAGCGCCGATGCCGCAACCATCCTCACGAGACCGATCCATCGAAGAACATGGTCCATGCACGATGATCTACGGGTGCTTCTATTCTTGTAGGCAGTGTTGGGCCTCCAAGAGCAGAGGTTTGTAGAACAGCAGCAAGTTTCCCTTAAGTGGATTACCCAAGGTTTATCGAACTCGGGGAGGAAGAGGTCAAAGATATCCCTCTCATGCAACCCCTGCAACCACAAAGCAAGAAGTCTCTTGTGTCCCCACACACCTAATAGGTGCACTAGTTCGCGAGAGATAGTGAAATAACGGGTGGTATGAATATATATGACGTAGCAATGGTGCGAGAAAATAGCTTGTGGCGTGTAGTTGATGGTGGTAGTATTGCAACGGTAGTAACTGAGTAAAACGAAAACAAGCAGTAGTAACTCAGCGGTGTTTAGGGACAAGGCCTAGGGATTACACTTTCCCTAGTGGACACTCTCAACATTGATCACATAACAGAATAGATAAATGCATACTCTACACTTTTGTTGGATGATGAACACATTGCGTAGGATTACAGGAATGCCGGAGTTAACAAGCTCCACAATAATGCTCATGTTTAAGTAACCTTAAGTGTAAGATAGATCAACGACTAAACCAAGTACTAGCATAGCACATGCACTGTCACCTTCATGCATATGTAGGAGGAATAATCACATCAATATTATCATAGCAATAGTTAACGCAATCTACAAGAGATCATGATCATAGCATAAACCAAGTACTAACACGGTGCACACCCTGTCACCTTTACGTGGAGGAGGAATAAAACTACTTTAATAACACATCACTAGAGTAGCACATAGATAGTGATACAAAACTCATATGAATCTCAATCATGTAAAGCAGCTCATGAGATCATTGTATTGAGTACATAGGAGAGATTAACCACATAGCTACCGTCAGACCAGAGCCTCGATGGAGAACTACTCCCTCCTCATGGGAGCGCGGCGGTGATGAGATGGCGGTGGAGATGGCGGTGTTGATGGAGGCTTCAGGGCACTTCCCCGCTCCGGCAGTGCGGGAACAGAGACTCCTGTCCCCAGGATCTTGGCTTAGCGATGACGGCGGCTCGGAACTTTCTCGTATCGTGGCTTTCTCCGTAAGGTTTTGATGCGGGAGCTATATAAAGAGGCGGCGCGGGAGGGTCGAAGGGCGGAGGGGGTAGGCGGCGCGGGCCAACCCTAGGCGGCGCCGGCCCACCTCCTAGTGGGCCTGTGGCCCCCTCTGGTCCTTCCCGGGTGTTACGGAAGCTTGGAAAAATGGAACAGGCGTTGATTTCGTCCAAGGAAATATTTCGTTACTAGGTTTAAAAAAAAACGGCAGAAAACTGGCACTTCGGCATCTTGTTAATAGGTTAGTTCGAGAAACGCATAAATACGACATATAATGTGCATAAAACATGTAGGTATCATCAATAAAGTGGCATGGAACATAAGAAATTATCGATACGTTGGAGACGTCAGCATCAAGCTTAGTTCTGCTCGTCCCGGCGGGAAAACGATAACAAAGATAATTTCTTAAGTGACATGCCATCATAAACTTGATCATACTATTTGTAAACATATGTAATGAATGCAGCGATCAAAACAATGGTAATGACATGAGTAAACAAATGAATCATAAAGCAAAGACTTTTCATGAATAGTACTTCCAAGACAAGCATCAATAAGTCTTGCATAAAAGTTAACTCATAAAGCAATAATTTAAAGTATAGACATTGAAGCAACATAATGGAAGATTAAGTTTCAGCGGTTGCTTTCCTTGTAACATGTATATCTCATGGATAATTGTCAACATAGAGTAATATAACAAATGCAATAAGCAAGTATGTAGGAATCAATGCACGGTTCACACAAGTGTTTGCTTCTTAGGTGGAAGGAGATAGGTAAGCTGACTCAACAATAAAAGTAAAAGAAGGTCCTTCAAAGAGGAAAGCATCGATTGCTGTATTTGTGCTAGAGCTTTGATTTTGAAAACATAAAGAGAGCATAAAGTAAAATTTTTGAAGTGTTTGTTGTTGTCAACGAATGGTAGTGGGCACTCTAACTACCTCATCAACCAGACTTTCAGCGGCTCCCATGAAGGACGTTATCTCTACAGCAAGGTAGATCATCCCTCTTCTCTTTTGCACATGCTTTAGTTTAGTTTTCTTTATTTATGGATGACACTCCTCCCAACCTTTTGCTTACACAAGCCATGGCTAACCGAATCCTGGGTGCCTTCCAACATTCACATACCATGGAGGAGTGTCTATTTGCAAATTAAGTTGCTTACTGATGAATCAGAGCAAAACATGTGAAGAGAATTATTAATGCAAGTTAATTAATTGGGGCTGGGAACCCATTGCCAGCTCTTTTTGCAAAATTATTGGATAAGCGGATGAAGCCACTAGTCCATTGTGAAAGTCTGTCAAAAGTAAATGACAAGATCGAAAGATAAAACACCACATACTTCATCATGAGCTATAAAACATTGACACAAATAAGAGGTAATAACTTTTGAATTGTTTAAAGGTAGCACTCAAGCAATTTACTTTGGAATGGCGGAGAAATACCATGTAGTAGGTAGGTATGGTGGACAAATGGCATGAATATTGGCTCAAGTATTTGGATGCATGAGAAGTATTCCCTCTCGATACATGGTTTAGGCTAGCAAGGTTATTGAAGCAAACTCAAGGATGAACAAGTGCAGCAAAACTCACATAAAAGACATATTGTAAACATTATAAGACTCTACACCGTCTTCCTTGTTGTTCAAACTCTTTACTAAATTATCTAGACCTTAGAAGACCAATTATGCAAACCAAATTTTAGCATGCTCTATGTATTTCTTCACTAATAGGTGCAAAGCATATGATGCAAGAGCTTAAACATGAGCACAACAATTGCCAAGTATCACATTATCCAAGACATTTTAGAATTACTACATGTAGCATTTTCCAATTCCAACCATATAACAATTTAACGAAGGAAACTTACGCCATGAATATTATGACTAAGAACACATGTGTTCTACGAACCAGCGGAGCGTGTCTCTCTCCACACAAGGATGAACTTATTCCAGAGAACTAAGATAACAAAACAAAAACAAAAATAAGCACCACAGACGCTCCAAGTAAAATACATAGGATGTGATGGAATAAAAATATAGTTTCACTAGAAGGCGATAAGTTGTCGATGAAGAAGGGGATGCCTTGGGCATCCCCAAGCTTAGATTTGAGTCTTCTTGAAATATGCAGGGATGAACCACCGGGGCATCCCCAAGCTTAAACTTTCATTCTTCTTGATCGTAGTATATCATCCTCCCTCTCTTGACCCTTGAAAACTTCCTTCACCAAACTTCAAGCAAACTCATTAGGGGTTAGTGCATAATCAAAAATTCACATGTTCAGAGGTGACACAAACATTCTTTTCACTTCTGGACATTGCACACAACTTCTGAAAGTTAATGGAACAAAGAAACTCATTCAACTTAACAAAAGCGGCAATGCGAAATAAAAGGCAGAATCTGTCAAAAACAGAACAGTCCGTAAAGACAATTTTAAGATGGCACCAGACTTGCTCAAATGGAAAAACTCAAAACTAATGAAAGTTGCGTACATATCTGAGGATCACGCTCGTAAATTGGCAGATTTTTTCAATTTTCTACAGAGAGCTGAGCCCAGATTCGTGACAGACAGCAATGCTGTTTCTGCGCAGCGATCCAAATATAACATCAACTTTTTAGCAAACTTTACTTGGCACAACAAAACACAAAACTAAGATAAGGAGGTTGCTACAGTAGTAAACAACTTCCAAGACACAAATATAAAATAAAGTACTGTAGCAAAATAACACAGGTTATCTCCCAAGAAGTTCTTTCTTTATAGCCATTAAGATGGGCTCGAAGTTTAATGATGATGCTCTCATGAAAATAGACAATGAAGCAAAGAGAACATCAAGAAGCAAATTCAAAGCACATTTAAGTCTAACATGCTTCCTATGAAAAGTAATCTTGTAAATAAACAAGTTCAAGAAGCATAATGCAACAAGCATAGAAAGATAAAACAAGTGTAGTTTCAAAAATTTCAGCACATAGAGGTGTTTTAGTAACATGAAAATTTCTACAACCATATTTTCCTCTCTCATAATAACTTTCAGTAGCATCATGAGCAAACTCAACAATATAACTATCACATAAAGCATTCTTATCATGAGTCTCATGCATAAAATAATTACTACTCCCAACATAAGCATAGTCATTCTTATTAATTGTAGTGGGAGCAAATTCAACAAAGTAGCTATCAAATATAGGAGGTATATTGTAATCAAAATCAAATTTATCCTCCATAACAGGTGGTAACAAAAGACTACTATCATTATAATCATCATAAATGGGAGGCAAAGTATCATCAAAAAGTAAATTTCCTCCTCATTGCCCGGGGGGACTAAAAAGATCATGCTCATCAAAACCAGCTTCCCCAAGCTTAGAATTTTCCATAGCATTAGCAACAATGGTGTTCAAGCATTCATACTAATAACATTCCCATTATCATGCATATAAAGTTCCATGGGTTTTTAATTCTTTCAAACACATCATGTCCTAATTCAAGATAAAGTTCATAAAGATCTCTCATTTTTTGTTGTTTTCCATTATGCCTAACTAGTGTAAACAGAAACCAAATGTGCAATTACGATCTAAAGGAAATAGCAGCAGTACTAGGAAATAGCTTAGTAGCCAAGATCCGGAGTGTGAGTACCTTTACCTTTCCTCCCCAACGAGCGCCGGGAAAAGTGCTTGATGTCTACGGGTGCTTCTATTCTTGTAGCCAGTGTTGGGCCTCCAAGGCAGAGGTTTGTAGAACAGCAGCAAGTTTCCCTTAAGTGGATTACCCAAGGTTTATCGAACTCGGGGAGGAAGAGGTCAAAGATATCCCTCTCATGCAACCCTGCAACCACAAAGCAAGAAGTCTCTTGTGTCCCCAACACACCTAATAGGTGCACTAGTTCGGCGAAGAGATAGTGAAATACGGGTGGTATGAATATATATGACGGTAGCAATGGTGCCAGAAAATAGCTTCTTTGGCGTGTAGTTGATGGTGGTAGTATTGCAGCAGTGGTAACTCAATAAAACAGTAAACAAGCGGTAGTAACTCAGCGGTATTTAGGGACAAGGCCTAGGGATTACACTTTCACTAGTGGACACTCTCAACATTGATCACATAACAGAATAGATAAATGCATACTCTACACTTTTGTTGGATGATGAACACATTGCGTAGGATTACACGAACCCTCATGCGGGGTTAACAAGCTCCACAATAATGCTCATGTTTAAGTAACCTTAAGTGTAAGATAGATCAAAAGCTAAACCAAGTACTAGCATAGCATGCACTGTCACCTTCATGCATATGTAGGGGGAATAGATCACATCAATATTATCATAGCAATAGTTAACTTCGCAATCTACAAGAGATCATGATCATAGCATAAACCCAGTACTAACACGGTGCAGACCCTGTCACCTTTACACGTGGAGGAGGAATAAAACTACTTTAATAACACATCACTAGAGTATACATAGATAGTAGTGATACAAAACTCATATGATCTCAATCATGTAAGCGCTCATGAGATCATTGTATTGAGGTACATGGAGAGAGATTAACCACATAATACCGGTACATAGAGCCTCGATGGAGAACTACTCCCTCCTCATGGGAGCGACGGTGATGAAGATGGCGGTGGAGATGGCAGCGGTGTTGATGGAGGAGCCTTCGGGGCACTTCCCGCTCGCGTGTCTTGGAGAGAGACTCTGTCCCCGGATCTTGGCCGCGATGTGGCGGCTCGGAACTTTTCTCGTATCGTGGCTTTCTCCGTAGGGGTTTCGATGCGGGGCTTTATATAGGCGAAGAGCGGCGCGGGAGGGTGGAAGAGGCGGCCCGGGGAGGTAAGGCGCGGGCCAACCCTAGGCATGGCCACCTCTGGTGGGCTGTGGCCCCCACAGTCCTTCAGGGTGTTAGAGCTTCGTGGAAAAATAGGAACACAGGCGTTGATTTCGTCCAATTCGAGAATATTTCGTTACTAGGATTTAAAACCAAAAAGCAAAACGCAAGCATCTTGTTAATAGGTTAGTTCAACGCATAAATACGACATATAATGTGCATAAAACATGTAGGTATCATCAATAAAGTGGCATGGAACATAAGAAATTATCGATACGTCGGAGGCGTATCACACACAAATAGTCTTGCTACGTCGTGTTGATTCGTTCAGCAATAAGATCAACGCTTGTCCCTTGACTGCTTTGATACAGATATCAAATTCCGATAAAGCAAACATCCATTTGCAGTCGGCCTTTCAACACGGGAGCCGACAGCATGTGCCTGATGACATCCGATTTGCATATGACGATGATTCTGCTGACAGCAAGATGTGCTGAATCTTGGTAGTGAAGAACGACGGAGGCACAACTTCTCGTCTCGGGGTACCTCGTTTCTGCATCCAACATCCTTATTTGGTGAAAACCACTTTCCGGACCATCATAAACCTGTACTATCACTGACGCGATAGAGGTGTCAGCTACACAAGTAAATGTAGAATGGCTTTGTCTTGCTGGTGGAACCAATACAGGTGGCTTCGTTAAGTACTCCTTAATATCGTCAAATGCTGGTACTTTCCTTGCGAAACTCCTCATCAGACTTGATTTTGACCAATCCATGAACGGCTCGTTCGTCGACAAGTTGGAGATAAACCTTCGAAGAAATTGATTTTGCCGATGAGACACTAGAGCTCCTTCTTGTGGTGGGTGGCTTCATCGTTGTTTGCCTCTTGACTTTTTGGCCGATCTTGATTCACGCTCATGAACCAAGAAACCAAACCGACAAGCCGTCACACCAAAGGCACACTTCTTTGGATTCTCTTATCCGAACTTCCTAGTTCGGTCCAGGACGTGTCGCAAATCTTCCAAGTGTCCGTCCACCAAACAGACTTACCACCACGTCATCGATGTAAATCTCCACCAATTGCAGATTAAATCATGAAAGATGTAATTCATGGCTCTTTAGTATTTGCGTCGGCATTCTTCAGTCCAAATGTCATGACCACATATTCAAACAAGCCCACCGAGCTGGAACTCTGAATGCGGTCTTGTGTATATCTTGAACCATAAAAATTTGGTTGTAGCCGACATTGCCATCCATGAAACTTAAAACTTTATGACCAGCAGCCGCGTTGATCAACGTCTCTTGCCACGGCATCGGATGTCTTTGGGTAGCCTTGTTGAGATTAGAAAATCTATGGCAAAGCATGTCATCGGCCATCCTTTTTCTCCACAGTCTGACATTGAAATCATTTTGTGTGCTGGCGATGACCCGGCGTCCAACATCGGATCTCTTTCTTGACTTCCACCAGATTTCGGCCTTCATCGATCTCGTACTCATTCTTTGGAAGCCGTCCTTTCTTCGCGCGATGTTCCAATGTATCTGTCTAGCGGACATCGGTGTAATCCCATGCAAAACAATCTGGGTACTCTCTCAACTATCAACAGGCTCCTCGGATGCGGATCCAACTTTTTGTTGATAAATGTTGGTCGTGGCTTATCCCAGGACCAATGTCAATCTCTTCCAGCTCATCGGCTGATGTGAACCCATACCCCATCTTTCCATGCCTTTGCTAGATCAATGCGAACAGACAAAAGCAACAGTGAGGATAATTGGCCGTGCAGAGAATCGGCTCTTACCATTGCAATGTTCAATGAGGTTTACAACTTATTAGTTCTCCATTATGGCTACGTGACAGCTGGAGGTAAGACCTTTGCTTTTTATTTTTTGGGGCCGATCGCAGGGATCGGCCACGCGCCGCCTCCATCCGTCCATAGACTTGGATCTTGCTATCAGGGCGGTGGATGACCAGCCTCACCCCGTTTTGAAGCTTGATGCGCTCACAGCCGTCAAAGCTGATTCAGAGCGGCTCTTAGTGTTTCATCCAAATATTCACTGGCTGCTCGCGGATCTCGATGGAATCATCTACATGAGCGACTCCTTCATCTCCATCCCATGTATGATGCCTGATGCATTGTGGATGGGCGACGATTAAGCGTGGATCAATCCCACTCCCTAGCGAGACGACGTAAGTGCTTTTGCGTAGCCGATGAAGAATAGCGGTAAATATGGTTTTGGCCTACGGTTGAATCTACGTTAGAACCACACCAACCAGCCAGCCAGCGTTAAAGTACTCAATGTGGCGTTGGTCTTGATCGGATCTTCGTTAGAGCATTCCCAAACGGCGTAACATGGAGTACGGCATTATGTTGACTGCCGCTCCCGTGTCAACCAACATCTTGTGATAGGCTGCCCACATTGATGTAACCTCTGGTGTATAGGGCTTTCAAATGCATGTAGCTTCTCAAAGATGACGGCCGTGGACCGCGGTCAAACTGTGCCATTGATACTTCCTCGTCTTTTGGCGCACAAAACTCGCGGGGAGTATGAACCATGTTTGTATCAGCAGATGCCTCTGCATCGGCATCATCCTTGCGTAGCCACACTTTCTTCTGTGGCCCGTTCTCTGTCTCCAACGTTTCTTTGAATTTTCACGTGGATCGCTTCGTGCTTTCCTCCAGCGTGTCCAAGATGCGGCCACCTCGGCTTCCTCTGGGTTTTAGAAGTAGCAGCACTCATGGGTGGTGGAGTCCATCAGGGACACCACCTTGGCCGGTGATACCTATCTTCTTTTTCATCCGACTCTTTTCGAAGTCCTCATCTTGAGATGACTCAGCTCGTTTGTTACGAGGTGGGAGAGGCCCTAGACGCTCGAACGCTGAAACTTCATTTGTTCCCTTCCTCTGCGTTTACATTCGGGCAGTTCTCGTTGTAGGCAATCGCTCTGAGTCCAGTGTTTAAGAAAGGAGCCAGTTCCAATGTTTATCATGTCTTCCGCTCTCTCGACCTGCTAGCGTAGCGCTGTACCACTTCATTGTCTCTATCATATCGATGGTATTTCTGTCATGCATGGACAAATGATGCTCTCTCATCATCGATAAGTGGCGAAGCGTCGGTCATCTTCTTTGCTCATATTTGTTAGGAGATGGGAGAGTGGTGGGTGATACCCTTGCAGCTACCACTTCTTCCTTTCAGTGGTACACTTACCGTAATGTCTTGGAGCGATTGGCGATGGATGAGCTCGCTTTATCTTTGCTACGGGAGTGACGCTACGCTTTATCCTTGCTATAGCGATTACGCAAACCTGCCATGTAGATATCAAAGAAGCTTCAACTCGCTTCTTAAACGATGGCCCGAGATCCACCATGTTGGCATGACGGATGTGTGTCAACTTTCATGGCCAACTGACCGAAGAGTAATCGGCCTTGTTCTCGCCATTTTGAATCTGTCCACGCAATACTTTGCGATCGTTGGTGGCGTGGGTAGGCGTGTGATACCATTTGCGAGTATGGTCTCCCGTTCATAGCAGCAACGTAGGGATTTTGTGGCCTTAGATTGGCAGAGCATTTTTCTTAGAAAGACCGTCAAAAATCTGCTGTTTCTTAAATCAAAGTCATACCCTTTTGCAGGGACCTGGTTGTTTCACCCATTTGCGGGACACGGGAGCTGCCCCCGAGCCCATTCAGCTACGGCAACTTCCTGATCTTCTGCGGCGTCTTCATCTTCTTCTGTCTCGACCGGGCGCTTGAACCTGTCCTGGTACAATTCTGGGTGGCGTTCTTATACGATGTCAATTCCCAGACCATATGCTTGTAGTGTCACTATTGCGAATCGGCCGAAGGCCTTCTATTGCCGGATGTTGCTCTTCACCGGATAAGCGAACCGAATAACATCGGTTCTTGACAGTCTGAAACGCTGAATGTATTCCCACACCGTTTCTCCCTGCCGAACTTGAGTCAGATCGGCAATGCCCGATTTCAGTAACCACGAATGATGTGTATGTGGAAAGCGCTCTCCCGGTACTTCCACGTTGAAGCTGAATCTGGTGGCAGCGAGGTGTACCACCCGAGCTGGACCATTGAGAGATTCTTAAGGGCCTCACACGTAGCTGGTCGATCTTGAGACCATGCCCAAGCTGTGTAAATCGGCTCACGTGCTCAGGTGGGCTGGGCCTTGATCCGCGGCGATTTTGTGGGAGTCGGAGACCACCTAGGCGGTAGTGGGATCGGGTCATGCCTAAGTTAGGTCTGACTTGGGCAGCCGATTGTTCTCTTCTTCGGCAGGATAGCGAACTGGTTTCTCAAGATTGCATGATCGATCCACGGTAGGAGCTGCGAGGTTGAGCTTCATGACTCGTTCGGTGGCATATTTGTATATCACGCCACATTCTCCATTCTCCAGAACTCCCTCTGTTCGGCAATCCCTCACTGCTCTAGCAACCCCTCTGTTTGTGTCACAGGTTGTATGCATCAGTTGTTGCAGTCCGTATGTGCACACGTATCCATGTGGGATCTCTTTGGGCGGCTCAAACAGGAATTGGTAATCGCATCACCTCCAACCTTGTAGGCGACGTACGCCGGTGAACCTTGTTGCTGTGGAGCTGCCAAAGTGAATGGCAGTGGTGGCCTAGTGTAGAATGGTATTTCTCCCTGATGAGTTCCTAGAGCATGTCTGACGGAGAATATTGATGCCTCCATGATTTCTTGAACCACACGAGGCGCAAACGCTCCAGAGTGTTCACCGGGCTCTCAGGAATGCCGATGTAGAGAATGAGCCACCGGCTGTTAATTTCTGGCGCAGGGCTGCAGTGCGGTCCTCCGAGCGAGCAGATCTGTCCCTCAAACACGCCTTCGGGTTGGAATCCTTTGAACCTAATGCACGTGCGACAGGTCTTCCTCAAGAGCCGATGAGATGGAAGCCGAAAATGGCCTTGAGCTCTCATTATTTCTTCTTGTGCAGGCAGATCTTCATATACTTGATCGGTGCGTCCGCCATCTCGGATGCAGGTGTTGGCGATGATTTCTTTGTAGAAAGTGTCCCCATAGAGTGATGCGAGAATGTGTTACTGCAAAACCCACCACGGCGAGTGGTTAAGCAACACGAAGAGCAGGAAGGCTTCCAAGACTGTTGGGTGGGCCCTGGTCCTGAAGCGTGGTCACTTAATGTTCGGCACACGTCACAGCCGGTTTACAGGGCGTGCCACCTATTCTCACAGTGGAAGGTGTTCTGAATTACTTGATTAGTCTCGCATGGTAGACACGTAAACATTAAGTACGAGCCCGATCGGCTCTCGGGGTTGCCACATTGGATGGAACTCAAAGAGCCGATCACCCCATGGTTCACGTTGGGTTCACGATGACATGGGGATCTGGCAATCAATGCAAAGCCAAACCAATCCTGACAGTTTAGGGTTTCACCACATGATCGGAACATCCTACGCGTAGGTGAGCCTAATAGACACGAAAGATGGTGGAAAGCTAACCCGAAAAGAGGCCTAAAACCAACATTAAGTCAATTCCCGAACAATCCCTCTTAGGACTAATAAACCATACCTTCCGCACTACCGGATCATTCCAACCCCGTTTGCAAGGCTAACCATAGATGTCGCCAATCCTTGAGGAACAAAGGACCAACTATAACTTCGATTGGATCTACTAAACAGACAAACAGGTCTTTGCCCTTACACCTAGTGGGTATAAGACAGCTAGATATCGAGGGACGGCATAGCTAAGCAAATATGTGTAAGAAAGGCATCAATGCAGCCCAAGACATCTACTATAAATAGTGTTACTCGCCATCAACAGCAGCTTCCAGCAAGACACAAAATAGCAGTGCTTGATGTCTTGCCTAGATTATAAGAATGCGATCTAGGCAACTTGTCTTACCGGAAGAAACCCTCGAAACAAAGGGGTGGCGATGCGCTGGTTTGTGTTTGTTGTGACGTGATTGTCCTCCTTTCTCAATAACCCTGGTACATATTTATAGTCCAAGGGACTTTCTAATTGACGTGCACCTAACCGTGCACGGTTAAACTCTATCTTTTAATCCTAAACTAGATACAATCTACTATAAAATACTAGAGATACACGGGCAATCTAGCCCAAACTCTTCGTGCAAAGCCGCTTCAAGAGATGCTTCACGTGTATATCCTTCAAACCCACCATCTCAATTACGGCCATCTCCTGATTTGGCCAAAAATCTGGTGATAACAATATGTAGGGAGTGATCTTATGTTATTGGCAACTCTATAAGAAATGAAGGCAGAGGACAACTGACAGTGAGCATCGGCAACTTTGGTATCACGGATATTCTTGTCACTGCATGTATGAATCGATTGGCAAGTTACAATGCTCCATTGCGGCCCTCCTTTGAATGGTCTTGCACGCACAACCCATGAACATCATTTGTCCTTACACTTGACTGTGTAGCGCACCTTAACATCCGAGTGAACCACCTTGTACGATCGATGGTACTTAACCGCCCAGTCCTTGATCCACATTTGAAATTCCAACAAACTTTGAAATTTAACTCCGGGATTAATCCCATACTTTTTGGGTTTCCTATCCTTTTTAGCGGATGCCCTTGGTTCAAGCACTCTACTAATCCCACCATCAACTATAGGCCTATTCTCAAGGCTAATATCTCGGAACAATGAGGCGATGAACATGGCCTACTACCTTCTTGTGAGCTCCGGCTTCTTTAGCCGTTAGCCATCCTCATCAACATCTTCGTCGGGCCCTTCATCCTTCGAGTCTGATGCATGAGATCGCAAATTAGGGAGGTCATGGTCCATGTCCTCCTCCAGGAAATTTGCCTCCACGTCGCCGACTTCATTCTCAAGGAGCCCATGCTACACTTCATCGCCCCCGTAGTCACCACCCTCCGTTTCCTCCTCTTCATATTGGTCATTACGAGATCATTGGAGGTTGGCTCATTCGAGTGTCGTACACATCGACACTATGGTACTGAGATGGCTCATTGATATTTACGGCTTCTATTCTTGTAGACGAGTATTGGGCCTCCAAGAGTGCAGAGGTTTGTAGAACGACAACAAGTTTCCCTTAAATGGATCCCCAAGGTTTATTGAACTCAAGGAGGTAGAGGTCAAGATATCCCTCTCAACAACCCTGCAATTACGATACAAAGTCTCTTGTGTCCCAACACACATACTTGTCGGGTGTATAGATGCACTAGTTCGACGGAGAGATAGTAAAATCTGAAGTGATATGGATGAATATAGTGGTAGCTTAACAATCACAAATAAATATATGCATAAGTATATATACGGTAAAACAGTAAATATGATGATTCGATGTTTGGAAACAAGGCCTAGGAATCATACTTTCACTAGTGGTCCTCTCAACAATGATATCATAGGAATATAAATATAAACACTTCACTATGCTACTCTAAACAACTCTCCGGTTGGATAACGAACACTAATTCACTGCGTAAGGCTGCAAAAGCAAACCTTAAAGATGTATTTCCAAGTACTAATGAACACCCCACGCAGTCACTTTGAGCATTCATATGAGGTACTAACACACCACAATTTCACAGAGACATCCAACTCAAATCATAATTTAGTGAACACGTGATACCGTGAAATATACAACCTAAGAGACTCCTACGATGCACTACTTGTCCACACTTTACACCACGTGGGACAAGGAGTCTCCGGAGATCATGATGACCCACAAGTATAGGGGATCACTTAAAGCTTCGAGGGAAGTATTACTAATTTATTGATTCGACACAAGAAGGGAGACAAAAGATACTTGTAAGCCTTAACAGCGGAGTTGTCAATTCAGCTGCACACGGAAACGTATCAACTTGCTCGCAAGAGTTTATCGGTAGCAACAGTTTTTATAAACGGTAGGAATAAGTGAAATAACAGCAGCAATGAAATAAAGACAGCATTAGTGATTATAGTAAAGCGAGCGAGGATTAAAATATGAGCACGAGGGACGGATGAATGGGCGTTACATGGATAGAGAATTTATATAACAATCATGGTAGGGCATTTGCGGGTAATAATAAAAGCGGTATCCAAGGTACTAATCAATCAATAGGCATGTGTTCCATATATAGTCGTACGTGCTCGCAATGAGAAACTTGCACAACATCTTTGTCCTACCGGCCGGTGGCAGCCAGGGCCTCAGAAACTAAAATTAGGTACTCCCTTTTAATAGAATGTAGGGCAAAGCATTAACACTCAGTGAACACATGTGATCCTCATCACTACCATCCCTCGGTTGTCCCGATTTACGTCGCCCGGGGCCATTGAGTTCTGGACAGCGTATGTGTATACAACTTGCAAGGTAAGATCAATAAACAATGCATATCATGATGAAGCAATAACATGTTCGGATGCGAGATCATGGCACTCGGACCCCTAGTGACAAGCATTAAGCATAACAAGTTGCAACAATATCATAAAGTAACATCTACGGATACTAGGCACCATGCCCTAACAATCTTGTGACTATTACATGATCAATCTCATCCAATCCCTACCATCCCCTTCAGCCTACAGCGGGGGAATTACTCACACATTGATGGGGGAAACATGGCTGGTTGATGGAGAGGCGTTGGTGGTGATGGCGGCGATGATCTCCTCAATTCCCAGATCACGTGACGGAGTGCGAACGGAGTTTCTGGTCCCGAGCCAGAGTTTCGCGATGTGCGTCTCCCAGAGGTTTGGCGACACCAGCTTCTCGATGCATTTTAGGTCGAGAGGCGATAAGTAGTCCGAAGGAGGCGTCGGAGGCCTGCCGAGCCGGCCACACACTAGGGCGCGCGCCCCTCCTGGGCCAGCGCCGCCTATGGTGTGGGAGCCCTCGGGCCTCCACTGACTGCCAGCAAGTAAGTTGAGTCTTAGGGAAAATAGACCTTAAATGTATCAAATTCCGAGGTTTTTCACGAAAGAAGTTGGTTCTGCACAAAAATGGTGCAGAGCAATTCTGCAGCAGTGGATGGTCAGGTGTTAGTTGTATCCAAAATACACAAATTAGAGGCAAAACAATAGCAAGTGTTCGGAAAGTAGATACGTTTTGGACGTATATATCACGAAGCTTTGCTTATTGCTTGTCCTCAAGCAATTCAGTTAACAAACGACGATAAAAGAACTTTGCAGAACACATTTGCTCACATATAGTGTACTGTACTCATGCTATGGCTAATACTTAAGCGGTTCATAATGAGATACATGCAAATAAGATCATCAAGTATATTCAATTTGGGAAGGTACCAACAATTAATAATAAGCATCATCAATAATGTATATAAGCAGGATTGATGCAATGTTCATAAGAGTATGATAAAGTGGTATCTAGCTTTGCCCTTATTTGATCGGCAAAACATAAATGCCCAGACACCTACAGTTCATAGAAAGACTAAGTAGTGATTGTCCAAAAGATAAGAACATCAAAGTTTATACCACAATCAATCATATTTTGAGACAAGCATATTTATACTAAGAATGACAGTTGTACTCTCAAGATAGTGCTCAAAAAGAATGGAGACACAACATAAAAGTAAAAGATTGACCCTTCGCGGAGGGGAGCAGGGATTAACATGTGCTGGAGCTTTTCATTTTTAAAAACGGGAGTAAAATTATTTTTGAGGAGTGCTTGTTGTTGTCAGCGAATGGTAATGGGTACACTAACTACCTCGTCGACCGGGACTCCCAAGAGCGGCTCCCATGAATTATTTGTATGTTTATGTGGCACTCCTTCAGCCTTTCTTACACAAACCATGGCTAACCGAATCCTCGGGTGCACGCCAACAATCTCACATACCATGAAGAGGTGCCTTTTTATTTCGTTTTATTATGATGATGACACTCCCCCAACCTTTGCTTACACAAACCATGGCTAACCGAATCCTTGGTTTAGTCAACAATCACAAACCATGGAGGAGTGTCTATTTGGGTTAATTAATTTGGGGTAGGGAATCCCATTGCCGACTCTTTTTGCAAAATTATTGGATACTTCAGATGTGCCACTAGTCCATATGAGAGTCAGTCAAAGTAAATGACAAGTTTGAAAGCTAAACACCATACTTCCTCATGAGCTATGAAACATTAACACAAATTGAGCTTTTGAAAGTTTTAAGGTAGCGCATGAAATTTACTTGGAATGGTTTGAAATGCCATGCATGGAGTATTTATGGTGGACACTTTGGAACAACTTGGTTTTGGTGTTTGGAAGCACGGCGGCGTTCCTTTCGGTCTAGAGTGAGGCTAGCAAAGACTAGGGAAGCGACAAATCAGGAAACGTGCTTGTCATAATCATGCCCCAAACTACAAAATAAATTAGCAGACATAAAAGTGATACAAGAGCTTCTGAAGCAATATAAATCATGAGGCTTGATTGACTTTTTGTTCAGTCATACATACATGCGTGAGCATGTGCCAGAAGTCGATATAAATGAATTATTCGGAGAGGAGGGATACCACAATGCCATACTTACTTATGAATAAACAATGCAAGCGAACATCCATGACATGCTACTCATATTAATAAATTGGAGCTAAACATGAGAGATCATGAACTACTAGACTTTCTCAAATAACATATACCTCACATGAACCAACTAAGCATGCTCACATGGATGAGTATATGTACAAAAATGAAAACAAATAGAGTTCATACCAGCCCTCTCACCACAATCCAATTGTTGTAGATCGTCATTATTGCCTTTCACTTGGTAGCTTGGATAATATGAAATGAAAACCACGCTCAACCAGAAGACCATTGAACTCATGATGAACTTTAAAAACCAAAGAAGAACAAGAAAAATATTTTGAATTGTTTATGTCATGGAAACAAGAACAAAAGAAACAAACAAACAAAGCAAAAAATAAGGGTTTTCTTGTAGTAAACTAGCAATAGCAAATAGAGCGAAACAAATGTTGAGAAATCAAAAACAAATGGTGAAGAGAAACAAAAGAAATATTTTGGTCTTTTTGTGTTTTAGGAAAGAAACAAGCGAAAACAAAAGAATGCAAACTAACCAGAAACACAGAAAAAGCAGGATGACAGAAATCTGCCAAAACCTGACAGCAGTACAGAAATCGAAATTAACAAAAATCTTCCATTGCTCATCTCAAAAAGTGTTCAACTAATGAAAGTTAGATAACAACCTGGGGCACATGCTCAAAAATTGGCAACTCAAATAACGTTCTGGCTGTGCGTGAATGTTTTTGGTAACAGCCCAGAATCTGTTTTTGGACAGCACTTCCCCAAATATCATCTCCCTCACATTAAAAACCACTCTCAGAAACTAAACAAGTATGTACAAGTATCCAGCAACCATAATATGCAAAGAATGAGTGATGCCGGTATACCTCCCCCCAAGCTTAGGCTTTTTGGCCTAAGTGGAGTTCATTCCCACGGTCCCCATGAAGTGGTGTCTCCGTAGTACGACGAAGAACGACCCGGTTCTAGGTATGTGCTTGAAGAAGCAACAGGGTATGTGACGGTGTAGTCGTAGGAGGGCTCAGCGTCCTCAGAGTCATGTTGCTGGTGGAAGCCTTGTATCTTCAGTTGCTCATCCACCTCCTCCTTAGAGCGCGACCATGGTTTCTGAACCGAACAAATCTGTTTGGGGCAAGAGGACTTCCCTCTCATCCCCATCAGCAAAATAACATTCTATAAAATCAATATTATCCATACTAGAGTCAACTGTAACAAATTGGTGTCTCTTCATAGCAGCGATATCAAGTCTCCTAGGGGTATTTCTACATCATTAGGGTCCAGAGGGAGATCTAGAGGCGTGCCAAAATACGCGATGCAATTATTCCCCATAAATAGGCCCCTTGTTGGAAAAACGGCGAGCAATCACAGAACATGATAAGGTGTCTCCCCATTGAGTGCAGCAATTAAGAAAGCAAGATGGTAACTAGAAATATTACTAGTATTCTCCCTACCCAGAATGCTAGTAGCAAGGTAATAAGCAAAATACTTAATGGCGGGAGTTGAATGTTTCTTATCTTGCAGCGGCTGAATGATGCGGCAATCATCATTTGTAATTTCTCGATAGAGCTCGGCAAAACCGAGTTTGTCCTCAATCTTCTTAAATTTGTACATGGGGCAATACCCAATGCGGCACAAAAATCCTTCAACTTAGTGACAGGAGTACCATAGATCTTGAATGCAACCGTGGGTTGGAAGTGCTTGTTGTTGAACTTGAAGCTTTCCACAAAGATTTTAGTAAGCATGGAGTATTGCTTCATCCATATAGGTGGTTAAACCCGCATTTCCGATGAGAGTCAAGAAATCATCAAGCAACCCTGCATTACTAAAAATTCATAACAGGGAAAAGATGAAGCATTAGGGTCTCCATTGCCCTCATCGAAGCTTAGTGCAGTCACGTCCTCATTATAGGATCGTCTGATCCGAGTGGATGCCCTCGAGGAGCCTCCGGGTGCTCTCGTCTCAACCGAACACCTCTCCAAAGTTGTAGTTGTTCATTTTCCTTTTCTGAAATTTTTCAACAATCATTATAATTTCATTCCAGGTATATAATTGAGGGGAACTACTATAGGAACTTGCCTAGAGTACTAAACATACATCAAAACTAGTTTCTACACCTTAGAACAAGCATGCGAGCTCACTAAACATGTTATCTACAGAGAAAAATATTCAAGATATACTCAACCAAGCAAAATTCTAATTGGACAATCAAGAGTCACATACCAAGGAGCAAATGTGCCAAATTTCAGGCAGAAATGCAGAATTTTGACAAAGAGATCGAGAAATACATAAGTTCACGAAGCGACGAGTGAAGAGAAGGAGTGATCTGGTTTTAGGAGAAGATACACTGAGTGAAAGAGATGATGAGGTGGGGCAAGGAGACCCACACCAGAGATGGCGCGACCCCCCTTCTTGCTTGTAGAGCTTTGTGGGAGTGCCACAGGGTGCCTTGGTCAACCCAGTGCTCAGGTGCCTCTTCGAAAAATAGGACTACAGTATAATTTTTGTAAATTTTGAGAACTTCGAAAAATGCACATTCCTGGGTGTTAAATTAATTATTGCTATGCGAGGAAAATGGTTTCCAAAATCTTAACAACTAAAGCATATTGCAAAACAAAAATTGCTCGGCGAGTAAAACAAATGGAGGGAGAAAGAAAGAAAGAAATGTTGTTTAGCTCTCTTATGCATTAAAGTATACTTGTTAACAAGGTTGATCAAGTCTTGCTACCAAATAAATTTTATATGACATAAGAAGAAATAAACCTCAAATCAATCATGTTACCTTATATTGAATTGATATAGATCAAATCAAAAGAGTTTGATATTCTTCTTTAGGCTCATATATGGGACAATCAATGGATCCACCTTGATAGTTTTCACATTAAAAATTGTATTAACTCACATACTTTATCAATCCTCTTGGGAAAATAGACGGGTATATTCCTTGTCATCAACATTAAAAGTAACTTTGCCTTTATTGCAATCAATAGCAACCTAGGTATTGAAGGTTCTTCCAAGGATAATGGACATATTATCATCTTGAGGGCATTTCCAACACAGCAAAATCGGTTAATATCAAGCAATCTTGAGTAACTTGAACGGGAACATTTTCACATACACCAACGGGAATGCAGGTGATTTATCAGCCATTTGCAAAGATATATCGGTTAGGTATTAACTTATCTAAATCAAGTCTCACTATAGAGAGAAAAAGGCATTACACTAACACATGCTCCCAAATCACATAGAGGAGTTCTAACATAATTATTCTTGATGGAACAGGAATAGTCGGTATACTGGGTCTCCCAACTTCTTTGGAACCTTACCATTAAAGGAGTAATTAGTTAGTGGAAATCCCCTCATTAGGAATTTTCCTTTTGTTAGAGACATGTCTTTCATATACTTTGAATAAGGAGGCAATTTAATAGCATCGAGTCAAAGGGATTTGCAAAAATAAAGGTTTCATCAATCAAAATTTATTATAATGTTCCTGCTTTGATTTTAGTTTCTTAGCGAGGAAAAGGCATTTGCTTTTTGAAAGGTTCTCTTCCATTACCATGTTTCTTTGTAATAAAATCTTCTTTAGTGTACTTTTTATTTTTATCATGCTTTTCAGGTTCTTTTTCAATTTCTTCTCTATCAGGAGTATCATTCTTATCATTATCTTTCTCATGTTCATTACCACTTTCGGTTTCAGCATCAGAAATAGAAATACTATTAGGATCACTAACAGGTTCAGAGGATTCTACAACAGTTTTATGTTTCTTCTTCTTTTTTCTTAGAAGGACTACTAATTTCTTTAGTTCGTTGAGAATCTTGTTCAATTCTTTGGGGTGCCCTTCAGGATATAGAGGATCCTGGGTAGAAACACCGCCTCTAGTTGTTACTTCATAAACTTGTTTCTCTTCATTATTATTTTTTAACAAGTCATTTTGCACTTTAGTAAGTTGATCAATTTCAGTTTGAATCATATCAAAATGTTTAACAAGCATCTTAACATCATTGGAGGTTCTCTCCACAATATCATGTAATTTACCAATAGCTTGAGAATTTTCCATTAGATGATTTTCTACTCTCATATTAAAATTACTTTGCTTAACAATATAATTATCAAATTCATCTAAACATTGATGATAGGAGGTTTTGAATACGAGATATCTCCTCTATCAAAGCGTTGAAGATAATGTACCTCAATTGTGGATGAAGGGAATGTACCTCAATCGTGGATGAAGGGGGAATTATCTTACATAGATCTTCTATAGGAGGTAATTTCTTGGCTTCCCTCATATCTTCATCATTTAATTCAATCATACCTCTCTTCTTCAATATTGGTGTCGGGGTTGGTTCAGGTGTAGACCAATCATCATGATTTTTGCTTATCTTTGCCAATAATTCTTGAGCTTCGTCCGGAGTTCTTTTCACAGCTTACATCGACACAACTATCCGGGTATGCCCCTAGACTCAATGGTTAGTCCACTATAAAATATATCAAAGTAAATCATGCTTTTCCAAATCATGTCCAGGCCTAACTCTAATAAGAGGCAAAAATCTTGCCCATGCCAGGCAATTTCTCTCATCTTCTTGATCAAAACTATAAATTCTCTGCATAAAGCCATATGTTGAGCACTAGCGGAAAGTATTTCGAAAGAAAACATCAAGCAAACCACTTGGACTATTAATAGAATCCAGGAGGCAAATTATTATACCAAATCTTAGCATCATCCTTTAATGAGAATGGGAAAATCTTAGCAACAAAATAAGTCGCATCTTAACATCATCGGAAAACAAGCTACTTAAAGTGAAAGCTCATTCATATGTTCCACAGCACTCTCTTTCAGTACCACAAAAAGGTGTTTCTCAACAATAGATATATGAAATCAAGAGAAAAAGTCATAATCTTTATCTTTAATGTTTATAGAATCTGTGGCAAATTTAGGATCAGAAACGACTTATATCCCTAACGACATGTTGTGCGATAAGCTTTTTAAGGTTACTTATACTAGTAGTAGCATTGCATTTATCAATAAAATCATCATCAAGTTCTACATAATCTTCATCAAGATCATCAATCTCGGGTGAATTAACAGGTGTAACAGTATTTTCATTAGGAGTTTCAGTAATTTCAGTTTGTCTAGACCTAGCAATTGTAGCATCTAGAAAAGGACCTAATGAACCCGTATTATCAAACGCAGTGAAAGCATCATCAAAATTATCGGAGAAATTTTCAGATGAAGTACCAACCCGTGAAGTTTGTGGTGGTGAAACAAGTTGACTTATGACAGATGGTGAATCAAGCGGCAGAGGTACTCAGGGTTGTACCTTTTCTTGTAGTGGATGGTATTATGGCGACTTTAGTATCGCGAGGTTTACCCATGGTGGAGAATTTGCAGCGAAATATCAATTCAAGTGAACTTGCAAATAAAGCTATGCTCCCGGCAGCGCGCCAAAAAATAATCTTGATGACCCACAAGTATAGGGGATCGCAACGAGTCTTGAGGGAAGTATTACCCAATTTATTGATTCGACACAAGGGAGACAAAGAATACTTGTAAAACTTGACTGTTGAGTTGTCAATTCAGCTGCACCTGGAAGCGGACTTGCTCGCAAGAGTTTGTCGGTATGAGTTTTATAGCGGTAGGAATAGTGAAATAACACGACGGTGAAATAAAGACAGCATTAGTGATTATAGTAAACAGCCAGATTAAAATACTGTAGGCACGGGGACGGATAACAAGCGTTGCATGGATGAGAGAATTCATATAACAATCATGGTAGGGCATTTTCAGGGTAATAATAAAGCGGTATCAAGTACTAATCAATCAATGAGCATGTGTTCCATATTTTCGTGCGTGCTCGCATTGAGAAACTTGCACAACATCTTTTGTCCTACGGGCCGGTGGCAGCCGGGCCTCTGGGGAGAGCCTCTTGGAAATTAAGGTGCTCCTTTTAATAGGTGCGGGAGCAAAGCATTAACACTCAGTGAACACATGTGATCCCTCACATCACTACCATCCCCCTCCCGTTGTCCCGATTTACTGTCACTTCGGGGCCATTGGTTACGGACACCGACATGTGTATACAACTTACATCAGTTAAGATCAATAAACAATGCATATCATGATGAAGCAATAACATGTTCGAGATCTGAGATCATGGCACTCGGGCCCTAGTGACAAGCATTAGGCATAAAGTTGCAACAATATCATAAAAGTAACATCTACGGATACTAGGCACCATGCCCTAACAATCTTGTGACTATTACATGATCAATCTCATCCAATCCCTACCATCCCCTTCAGCCTACAGGGGAGTACTCACACATGGATGGAAACATGGCTGGTTGATGGAGGCGTTGGTGGTGGTCGCCGGCTGATGATCTCCCTCAATTCCAGTCCGGCGTGCCGAACGGAGACACGGCTCCCGAGACGGAGTTTGGCGATGTGGCGGCTCTCCTGGAGGGTTCTGGCGACTTCGACTTCTCCCAGGTGCGTTTTTAGGTCGAGGCGACTGTGAGTCCGAAGGAGGGCGTCGGAGGCTGCAGGAGCCGCCACACCTCGGCCCGCCGCGCCCACTCTGCAGACGCGCCGCCACATGGTGTGGGGCCCCTCGGGCCTCCACCTGACACCCTTACGGCTCCGT